>CM022666.1:5193615-5288297 GCA_012295275.1 Chrysomallon squamiferum
GTTTATGGACACTTCAGTGCATATTATTATTAGTAATTAATGAAAGATATTTAATGTTTGATTGAAGTAATCACACATTTATTGTCAAAGTTATGTAAATTAATGTTTTTAATAATAACAATAATAATAACAACAACAACAACAACAACAATATTTACAAAGTACTACTATTAATAATAGGTTAACATTTAAATAAAATTAGTTAGGTTTTATTTGTTATATTGTTAAATTATTTTTTATATCAGTTATTTTAATACGTAATTTGATCATCCTCATTATTACAGCAAATACTGTTATTACTAAAACTAGTACTAATACTATTACTACTATTTCTACTGTTACAATTATTATTACTACTACTGTTGCTGTTATTATGACTAGGGCCATTACTATGATTACTATTACTCCTACTACTACTACTATTAATTTTATAATTATTATTATTACAGATACTACCACTGTTATTGCAACAAAACGAACTACTGCTACTATCACTACTAATAATGCTATTATTATTATTGTTATTATTATTATTATTATTATTTATTATAATTATTATTATTATTATTATTAATTATTATTAATTATTATTATTATTATTAGTAGTAGTAGTAGTTGTAGCTGTAGCAGTGGTGGTGGTGGGTAGTAGTAGTAGTAGTAGTAGTAGTAGTAGTAGTAGTAGTAGTATAGTTCTTGTTATTGTTGTTGTTGTAATTGTTTATTTACATACACTATTAGTCACCCAGTATTTCTATAATACAAACTACGAATTATCTTGTCAGCTGATGATGAAGGTGACGATGATGTATTGAGAGAGAAAACTGAAAAACCTAAACCTCTGTTTGAAAATATTCGACTACGTGTTAAGAAATTGTGTATTCAGGTGAGCATTACGTTTACCTGTCTCCGTATATATATATATATATAATCAGAGAATGCTAAGGAAGACAACTCTTTCATACTCAAGGACCTTTATCTCAAGAAATGCTTGTTGTTGCTATTGTTGTCCATGTAAGATCACTATTATTACTATTATTGTTATTGTTGTTGTTATTTATAACTATTGTTATTGTATCATTGTTGTTGATGAACTTTTTTCGCAGTTAATATTTTGTTTCAATTTTAGTTTTCATGCAGGTAGTCAAAACACTGTTTATCCCAAATGCTGTTTTCACTGAAGCTGTGTGTCTCCTTGTTTACTATTATTATTACAGACTGGGTCTCCATCACGATATGGTAAGTGCTATCTGTGAGTTTATTTATTTATTTTTAAATAATTTTATAAATATATTGTCATACTTCATTTTTAGATGATTTTATTTTGTATCCATATGAAACTGGAAATAAGACAAAAGTTGCAGAATAATATAATTTAAACATCCAGAATACAATATTATTCCAGTGCATTACATATCATGTAGTTTATATTTACAGGGAGACTGTATTAAATATTATATAATTAAGGACAGTACATACCATGTAATTTATGTATCCAGTATTAAAGATTAATAGAGTGCTGTACATACCATGTAATTTATATATCCAGTATTAAAGATTAACAGAGTGCTGTACATACCATGTAATTTATATATCCAGTATTAAAGATTAATAGAGTGCTGTACATACCATGTAATTTATGTATCCAGTATTAAAGATTAATAGAGTGCTGTACATACCATGTAATTTATATATCCAGGAATATAGTATTAAATAATATATAATAAAATACACTACATAGCATGTAATTTATATTTTCAAAGATATAATATGTATTCTGTGTATCATTTTATAAATAAATGAGTTCCTGTGGTGTAGAGTATAAATGAATACATTAATGTGTATATCCAAGGATATAATATACAAAATTATTACATTTCATATCATGTAATTTATAAATCAAAGGATATAATATTAAAGATTGAATGTTCTTGTATGGTATATGTTCTGTACACAATAGATTTTCTACTGCAGAAGTTATATGTACAAAGATGGATTTGAACAGCTGATGTTCTAAACATGTACATCTGTGGATGTTGTAAATATAATTAATGTTAAATGATAATGAATATTTCAAGCATAATGGCTTTTCTTTGTACTGTGAATATGTAATGTATGTACTACTGATGGTCTGTGTTCAGTAAATCTGTACAGTGGATGTTCTACAAACAGTGAATGTGTTCTAGGTATGTTCTGTGTAAAATGAGTGTGTACTGTATTCAGTGAATGAATATTTACATATTATTGTTTTTCTATATAAACTGACTGATGAAAGTTAAATGTTCACTGATTGGTTTAAAATGAATAATACAAGTAAAGTATTCTTTATAAAGTATGTACTCATGCACTGAAACGGTAAGAGTAATAAATGTTTATATATATGTTACATCTGAAATTTCTTGTAAAATCTGCATAACAAATAATCGAGTTAAGGCATTTTGTTTTATCCGAATAAGAATTTTGTTTTTAGAAGTATTTCAGAATCGTAAATATTAGGATTATTAATTTTATTATCACTATCATCATACTCATTATTAATTTTATTATCACTTTCATATCATCATCATAATCATCATCATTATTACTGTTAGCTGTTATCATTGTTGTTAAATAAAGACTACAGTGATACATCTGGTCACCTGTTCATAATTTATATTTACTTTAAAAGTAGTAAAAATGTCTTGTGCATTTGTCATTTTCTTCTTATTTTTTCTTTCTTTGTTTCTTCGATTGTTTGTTTCTTTTTTGTTGTTGTTATAATAACAAGTAAAATTAATGAGATCATTTTTCAGCTCACTTTTCATTTCTACACCAGTCAGCGACATGATTTAATTTTTATTTTATAAAGCGAAATTTGTATACTTTATAGACTATGTAAAATATTGCACTTATATAATATGTACATATCACATACTTATATAGATACACCTACAGACGTGCACATTCAAACACATGTATCATGTTTACGTTTTAATAGTTAAGCAGTCGCCCTTGACACCGACGACATATAACTGTACCTCACCGGAAATCCTTTTGCAAAGCCGGGTGCATTATCTTTAAAAATAGATCTACCGAGTAATGTTTATAAATAGCTGTTTGCGAAGTGACTCAGCTGATTCAAAATGCACGGCCCACGTGTTCACTCTGAGTCCGGCCTACAAAGACGTCGCAGGCTGTAAAATGTACACGTTTCGTGAAATTGATATCTCACACAGTACCAACTTCACTGTCCTGATTACTATTATCTCTAGGCCATAGAAATATGCTGAAAAACTGTGCTCCTTCGTGGATCTTGTGTCGAAATATACTGTAGTGCATAGCTGGAGTGTATTAGGACATTTAAAATTAGATAATGTAGGTGTTCTGGATTAAATGTTTGATAATTTATTTGGAGTTAGACTACTGAAGAGTAATTAAATGAAAAATAACAAACTACCTGGTTAATAGTCAGTTGTTAAGTTTTTCCTTCTTTGTTTCTGTTCATGCACGTACATCACATGTACTTGACGTAGTCTAGTTTCTGTCATAAAAACCACTCACGGCAAACTGAACAAAGCAATATTCTTAAAATACATCTGTGTGTGTGTGTGTGTGTGTGTGTGTGTGTGTGTGTGTGTGTGTGTGTGTGTGACTTATTTGTATTTTTTTGTTTGTTGTTCTTTCTTTCTTCTTGTTGTTGTTACTTTCTTATTGTTGTTTTGTTTTGAATTTCTTGGTTTTTTTTTTCTTGTTTGTTTGTTTTTTCCGGCTCACCATTGGACTGATTACATCAACAATTAACTGCAAAGTACTGAACTGACATAATAGTATGTACCTGTGTATAAAATGACATTGTAGATATTACAAAAGTCACGTTTTTGACAACTTGTGTTTATATGTTTTTCGATGGGATTGGCAGTGGATGACTTCCAGGGCATTCTCGAATGATTTGTATACATAGCCTTTGAACAGAAAGTATCATATTCTTATGATGACATCTGCTTTGTTTGAATTTCTTTTTTTTTTCTTTCTGTTATATTTATTTATTTGCTGTGGGTTTCGTAGTTAATGTGTAGTCATTTAACATACTATGAAGAAAATGAGAAGTTATTATATTTATATTTTTTGTGTTTTTTAATAGTAGTAGTAGTAGTAATAGTAGTAGTTGTTGTTATTATTATTACGATTGCTTTTGTCATTATTGTTAAATAAAGAGTAATGCTGACTTCTATTCCTGTGTTAAGTAAGCGACACAAAATAACAACAGAAGGGAATGATATAGTCTGAGTATCACGTGGTAGAATTTTACAGCCAGGATTTGTCATCTTACACATAATAGGGATAAATTAATGTAGTCATCCTGGAACAAATCCAGGGTAACGGTCGCTGTCCACTGAACGCACTGTGTAACTAGTTATGTAGATGTTTGCTCTTCTGTATTAATCCTTACGTGATTGTTGTGACCGATTACAATCATTCTATCCATCTATATTATTCTTTATTGCTTTACTGAATGTTCAGACTTCTCAAGTTCGCCAGTTTTGACAAAAATCTATCTGTCTGCATTCTAATGACCATACATCAAAGACTACAGCTCACCATTCTTGTTAAAATGGGTATTATTAAAAAGACACTTTGACAACGATTCTTGAAATAGTAGTGGTAATTAAACATGAGTTTTATGGGTTTTATGCATGTACGCTTTCACACACACAAATACATATTAACATGAAATAACTGAATATTTCAGGATTTACATGTAAAGACTGGTTTCACAAACTGACCAGAAATATATATAAATATGTGATGCGTGTATTATGTAAGAATATTGTTAGGATTTGTAAATGTTGTTACATTTTCTTATAGTTTTACTTTTTTTGTGTTTGATGTGTTTCCTCACTGAATACAGAACACAATGGATTTTTGTTGCCACAGTTTTTTCTTATTAGGTTATTCATGTGTTCACACTTTTGTTTAATAGATATTACTTGTGAGAGCATTTCTTTGATGTTTGTCAAGTTTTGAATCCTGCTGTTGTTGTTGTTGTTGTTGATATTATTATTATTAATAATTTATTTGTTTATTTATTGGTATTGTTGTTGTTATTGTTGCTATTTATTCAATTAATTAATGTATTTATTTTATTTAAATGGAGATTATGTTTATTTAATATTTATTCAATTAATTAATGTATTTATTTTATTTATATGGAGATTATATTTATTTAATGTTTGTTATATACAGAGATCATATTTTTTCAATTCATTTTGTTAAATAATGTTTACTGTACTCTGTTTTTACAGACACACACACCCACACACCCACACACACACACACACACACACATTCTTTGAACATTTGCCTGTATTTCAAATAACAACATATTCAAACTATGCTGTTGGTTTGTCTGACGTTAACGATTTCCGAGGATTAATGCAAACTTAGTGAACTGCGCATATCAGTGTCTATTTGTACAGTACAAAACATAAACAGTTAAATATACCTTATCAGACACACACACACACACACACACACACATTCTTTGGACAGTTGCCAGTATTTTAAATAACAACATATTTAAATTATGATGTTGGCTTATTTTTGTGACGTTAACGTTTTCCGAGAATTAATAATCAATACTCTCTTTCTCCGGGAACAGGACTTTCCATCAAAGCTATGAATAGATGTGAGTCAGCAGTTGAACATATTACTAGTAGACAGATTCAGAAAAGTATTGTTATAAATAAATAAATTTGTTGTCGTAGTTACTGTTGTTGAACATTTTCTTTGTATTCTAAACATGTACATCTGTGGATGTTGTATATATAATTAATGTTAAATGATAATGAATACTCCATGTATAGTGGCTTTTCTTTGTACAGTGAATATGTAATGTATGTATTATTGCGTGCCTGTTTTCTGTAAATCTGTACAGTGGAAGTTCTACAAACAGTGAATGTGTTCTAGGTATGTTCTATGTAAAATGAATGTGTACTGTATTCAGTGAATAAATATTTACATATTACTGATTTTCTATATAAATAAGACCGATGAAAGTTAAATGTTCACTCATTGGTTTATAATGAGTAATACACGTTGAGTGTTCTTTATACAGTATATACCCATGCATTGAAATTATCAGAGTAATAAATGTTTATATATATTGGTCACCTGTTCATGAGTTTGATATCTTTTTTCACTAACTGCTTCATTCACTATAAACAACTGACTTCTAGGCGACGTAGTTTGTTCGAAGTGCAGTGTCGACGTGTACACTCGACCTACAGTGACCTCGCTGTCTGCGAAATGTTTATCTAACCTGTGATTGCAGAGATATTTCATTGCTCAGGCTGCTTCATTCACGCTACTACTGTTCAGGGGTCGACAACACTTGGACACCAATTATTACATTAACTTGACACTCCTCCAAAACACCGCAGTGCTGTCTGATAACCTCTCTGCAAAAGGTTCCCGACCGGTTATATTGCATAGGGCATTTGAAATCAGATATTAAGGATTAACTTTTTGTTCATTTATTTAGGGTTAGACTGTTGAAAAGTGATTGATTAAAAATGATAAAATACCTGTGGTTAGTAGTCAGTTGTCACGTTTTTCTTTCCATGTTTCTGTTCCTGCTTGTAGATCACAGGTACTTGTCGTAGTTTCTATCATAAAAACAATTCAGGGCAATATTCTTAAATAGATCGCGGTGTGTGTGTGTGAGTGTGAGTGTGTGTGTGTGTGTGTATGTGTGTATGTGAGTGTGTGAGTGTGTGTGTTTGTGTGTGTGTTTGTACACAGTAAGATGTGCGTTTGTGTGCAGTTTGTACACAATGAGACGTACTGCACCTACTTGGTCAACCTCGGCACGGACATCAACTGCACTGTAGAGGGAAGCAAACAGCAGCGGGAGTATGTCATCTCAGCGACTGGGTGTCAGCTTAATCCAGTGTGGCCCAAGTTTTATAAAAGGTGATTACAGGAGAGAGAGAGAGAGAGAGAGAGAGAGAGAGAGAGAGAGAGAGAGAGAGAGAGAGAGAGAGAGAGAGAGAGAGAGAGAGAGAGAGAGAGAGAGAGAGAGAGAGAGAGAGAGAGAGAGAGAGAGAGAGAGAGAGAGAGAGAGAGAGAGAGAGAGAGAGAGAGAGAGAGAGAGAGAGAGAGAGAGAGAGAGAGAGAGAGAGAGAGAGAGAGAGAGAGAGAGAGAAAGAGAGAGAGAGAGAGAGAGAGAGAGAGAGAGAGAGAGAGAGAGAGAGAGAGACAGTGAAAGAGAGAGAGAGAGAGACAGAGAGAGAGAGACAGTGAAAGAGAGAGAGAGAGAGAGAGAGAGAGAGAGAGAGAAAGAGAGAGAGAGAGACAGAGAGAGAGAGAGAGAGAGAGAGACAGAGAGAGAGAGAGAGAGAGAGAGAGAGAGAGAGAGAGAGAGAGAGAGAGAGAGAGAGAGAGAGAGAGAGAGAGAGAGAGAGAGAGAGAGAGAGAGAGAGAGAGAGAGAGAGAGAGAGAGAGAGAGAGAGAGAGAGAGAGAGAGAGAGAGAGAGAGAGAGAGAGAGAGAGAGAGAGAGAGAGAACTACAACAATAAGAACAAGTAATAAATGCACGTAGTTTATTTGTGAATATGGTAAAAAGTAAAACAAATACTTTGACGTGTGATCTACGCGATGCAGTGATCTACACTGATCAAATTCTACGCGCTTATTTTAGTTATTATTTTGTTTATTCTTGGTTTTTTATTACCTCGGTTTAACGATGTAATTGGTTCCAAATTTCTGATCGTTAAGCGGGAGACTAATTTACACAGAACTGATGTTAAAAACAGTGGTTCTCGCTGATGAGATTTCACATAAAACATATATATATATATTTTTTAAATAAATACAGAAAAATAAATAACTTAATAGATCATAGATATTAAACAAACAGTAAATCATTTACAAATCAATTTATACAAATAGATTAAGAAATAATTATATGCTACTCATAGTGGGTTCATGTTTGTGGGTTTTGTGTTCATTTAAGATATCGTCTTTTCTTTCTAAAGTTATTGTCTTCCGTTTCGTTTTATCATCAGCATATCTATTCGTGATACACAGACTACATGTTTTCCTCATTTTGTTTATGGCTTAGTTGACACAGGAATAGAAGTTACGCTGTACTCTTTATTTAACAATAACGACAAAAACACAACAGCTGTTAGCAATACGATTGACTGACATCTATTTACAGCTCGGGTGGAAAGCACAGTATATCCGAAGAAAATTATTATTCTCTGAACGGAGGTAGACGACGTCATACGACCTTTTCAAAGTAGCGGGTATAAAAATCAACGAAGCCTGTCATAGATCGTAGACGTGCTTCACGTGAACACAGAGGCAGCCTAATTTAGGTAAGTAAATGTTTTACTTATTTCATATGTTATATATATTTATATGAAATTATAATTTCACTTATTTCATAGGTTATATATATTTATATAAAATTATAATTTCACTTATTTCTTAGGTTATATATGTTTATATAAAATTATAATTTCACTTATTTCATAGGTTATATATATCTACATAAAATTATAATTTCACTTATTTCATAGGTTATATATGTTTATATCAAATTATAATTTCACTTATTTTATAGGTTATATTTATTTATATGAAATTATAATTTCACTTATTTCATAGGTTATATATGTTTATATAACATTATAATTTCACTTATTTCATAGGTTATATATGTTTATATAAAATTATAATTTCACTTATTTCATAGGTTATAAATGTTTATATAAAATTATAATTTCACTTATTTCATAGGTTATATATATATTTATATAAAAATATAAATTCACTTCGCTGTTTAGGATTTTTCCGCGCCCTAGTTTCACTTGTATAATATTAAGTGATATTACATCAACTTGAAAAAACAAAACATCGCGGTAAGGTCGATAAGTATCTAGCACATGCGTTGGCAGGTAAGAATAATAACAGCCACAGAAAATACAGCACTCATATATTTGTCTGCTATCTCGAAAATCGGCAATATGCACGTGCAAGTTCGTGCCACGGACAGCTTAATGTAACAGTTCTGTGGTTAAAAAGCAGGAAAACTCAGTTATCAGATTCACGTTGCGATCTATAAACAGTAACGTTCACGGCAGTTTCAATTTCTGGCATTGAGAGGAAACCAGCCCTGGACGTGATCTTTCGAGAACGATACAATATCAGCAAACAGAGCGGATATGTAGAATGAGGCCCTGGCAAGCTTTGACAGGTTTTTTCTGCCTTTGCACTAAACCAACTAGCCAACGCTTTAGGAACGGATAACGAGAACATTACCCTAAGTTCTGTTTTCATCCGAGTAAATGTTTCTACATAAGTATATCAAAAACCAGGCGATCTATCTAGAAGGAGATTAAATGTGTTATTCAAACTTTGACAGTAGTTTAGTCAAGGTATTTTCCTTCTTGCTTCTGAAATCTGATGTCCGCTGGTTTGGGAGAACATCGAACTTTCCGCTATTAAGCCGTACCCGAGTTCACCGAGTGCTGTTGTTCGTTTTTGAATTTTTCAGAATAAAAACACATTTTATTGATTTAATTAAATCATCAAAATCTATCGAGCGAGAACTGTTTTCTAACTTCGTAGAAAAATAAGATGATTTGGCGGGAGAAACTTCAAATAAGCCATCATCGCCTTGGTTAGTCACCTGATCAAAATACTTCCACTTGACTGGATATTTATTTCACTTCACGGTATTGAATATTTATTGCGCGCTTTGCTATCTCAAGCTGTTTTTCGGTCACTTTAATTTTGTTACATTGTCTTCTATCTTGGAAAGTTACATCTTTGATTGCTAATGTACCGTCACAGTTTTGTCTATACATTTGTTTTAAGAGAAAAAACAATATATTTATTTTTTATTATTTCTTTAAAATCCTACCTCTTTCCAGTGATATAAATAACTTCGGACGAAAAACTCTACTCCTTAAATTCCTCAACAATTGGAAACAAATTTTGAGACATCAGACATCAAGGTCTTCATCAGGAGGATTATCTGTTTCATTAGACATCGCTGTGTTGTCATATTGGATTTCAGTGGTTTACTAGAGAGAGAGAGAGAGAGAGAAAAAAAAAAAAAAACAACTTTGTGGCATCAGATACTCCTTACAATTGGAAAGAAATTGTGTGGCATCAGATACCAAGAAAAACATTGTTTGGCATCAGATACTCCTTACAATTGGAAAGAAATTGTGTGGCATCAGATACCAAGAAAAACATTGTTTGGCATCAGATACTCCTTACAATTGGAAAGAAATTTTGTGGCATCATAAACCAAGAAAGAAATTTTGTGGCATCAGAAGCTCCTTACAATTGGAAAGAAATTTTGTGGCATCATAAACCAAGAAAGAAATTTTGTGGCATCAGATACTCCTTACAATTGGAAAGAAATTTTGTGGCATCATAAACCAAGAAACAAATTGTTTGGCATCAGATAGCAAGGACTTCATCAGGAGGATTATCTGTTCTATTAGACATCGCTGTGCTGTCATATTGGATTTCAGTGGTGAGTATTTACATACAGAGGTTTACAAGGCATTCACTCTCTGTCTCTCATTTTCTCTGTCTCTCTGTCAATCTCTCCCTCTCTCTCGCTTTCTCTCTAACCTCTGTCAATCTGTCTCTCTCTGTCTCTCCGTCTCTCTCTGTCTGTCTGTCTCTCTGTCTGTCTGTCTCTGTGTCTCTCTCTGTTTACTCAATGCAATCACCTGATATCATACTGAATATGACAAGAGGAAGAACCATCAAGCGAAGAACTCTCAGAAACAATTCTCCTGGCATTCGTGTTAAAATAAAAAATAAAAATACCTTATTTCATTTCATTAGATATTAACAGACACACACGGCATGCATGCATACATGCATTCATATAAACACACACACACACACACACACACACACACACACTCTCTCTCTGTATGTGTGTGTGTGTGTGTGTGTGCGTTTTTTTCTTGGCTTTATTTATTATTTTACTTTTATTTTTTGAAAGAATGATATTTATGTGTGTGGTTTTTGATACTCATCAGTCTCATAAATATATCAAACAAAAAAAAAAAAAAAAAAAAAAAAAAAAAAAAGAAAAAAGGAAAAAGGAAAAAAGAAAAAAGAAAAAAGTTTTGTGTAGAAATGGTTAAATTCTATATAAAAATATTAAAATATTGACTTCATTATGAATTAAACTGAGAAAGAAGATCCATATACGTTTAATAATATAATATTATGAAAAGGAGAAATTCATTGTGCTGAAAAATATTTATAAATTTATAATTAATTTAATATTGACAAAATTTGAAATAGTTATTAATATTCTTTTCACAAACTGTTTTAAAGTCATACAAAATTTCATGTAAAATCTGCATAATAAACAATCTATTTAAAGCATTCTTTTGTTTTATCACAATAAGACTTTTCTTTTTAGAAGCATTTCAGAATCTTAGATATTATGATTATTAATTTTATTATCACTACCATCATCATCATAATCATTATTAATGGTATTATGACCATGATAATTATCATTGACTTTATTACCACTATCATCTTCATCATTATAACTACTGCTATATTATTACTATATAATCATGATTACTAATATTATTCTTTCTACTACTCCTACTATTTATATTAGTGTTGCTGCTGCTGCTACTACTACTACTATTAAATGTATCATTATTATCATCATCATCATTATAATTAGTATTGTTTGCTGCTGCCGTTGTTGTTAAATAAAGACTACAGCGTTACCTCTGGTCACCTAATTTTTATTACTTGGATAGTTACTTTAAATGTAGTACAAATGTCTTAATCTGCATTTATCATTTTCTTCTTTTTCTTCTTTTCTTTTTTGAATATCAAGTAAAATTAATGAGAATATTTTTCAACTGACTTTTCACTTATAACCCAGTCAGTGACAAGATTTGAGTTTCATTTTATGAAGCATAATTTGTATACTTTATAGACAGTAAGTTAAATATTGCTGTTATATAACCATGTTCATATCACATACTTACATATATATATATATATATATATATATATATATACGTGCACACCCACACACACATATATCATTACTGAGTTTTAATAGTTGTACAGTCGTCGTTGACGGTAACAATTTAAAAAGTCATCTGTTTATCTTTAAAAGTAATCCTACCCGAGCAGTGTTTATAAACACTTCTAAGCGACGTATTTTGTTCCAGATGTGAAATATTACCTATCTGCCAAGATATCTCATTTCTCTGTCTGCTTCATTCACGCTACTACTGTTCAGGGTTGGGCAACGTTTGGTCAGCCAACTGAACACTTGGATTCCAATTATTACTATAACTTGGCCCTCGTCCCAAAACAGCACAGCTGACTGGCCCCCTCTCTTCTCTGTGTGTGTGCGTGTGCATGTGCATGTTCTTGTGCGTGTGCGTACGTACGTGCGTGCGTTCGCGCGCGTTAATAGTATGTGACTTATTTGTACTGTTTTATGTTTTTGTTTATTATTGTTGTTTTTCTTTGTGTGTTTTTTTTTTGTTTGTTTTCTTGTTGTTATTTTTTGTTATTTTAATTATTAATTTCATTTTTGATTCTAAGCATGTCATCCTCTCCATTAGGCTATATTTTACTCACAGCCAATCAAAATGTGATTTGAAGTACAACGCGTCATCGTGTGAGTGTGTGTGACAGTGTGTGTGTGTGTTTGTATCTGTGTGTGTGTGTCTGTGTGTGTGCGTGTGTTTGTATGGTTTTATTTATTATTTTTATATTGAAATAGGTAAATTCGATATAAAAATATTAAATAACTAAGTTCATTACAAATGAAATTAAGAAAAAAGATCAATTTACGTTTAATAATTTATGAAAAGGAGAAATTAATTGTGCTGAAAAATATTTATAAATTTAAAATTGATTGTAATAGACGAGTTTCAAATTGGTTATTAACATTTTTTTTAGAAACTGAGAGAAAGTCACAGAAAAGCTGAGAAAAGTGGAGAAATTAACACAAACACAAGCACAAATTGGTTTTGACATATTGGAAAAGTAAATTACAAAAGTGTTAAGTTTAAATGGAAGCAGAAGAGAAGAGAGAATCTGAACACCACATGCACGTGTGACGTCTGCGTGTCAACTGATCAACACAGCTGAGAGAAGCTTTAGCGCGTGACTGAATGAAAAACGGACTTAAACACATGCATTGTACCCGTTTGTACCATTTATTTCGAGAAATTAACTATTAAATTTTTGTTTATATAATTTGTAAAAAGAAAAGATCGTTAAAGCGTGATACTTTTTGTTTATTTATATATTTATAATTTATCAATGAATTGAGCTTAAAAGATGAAGAAGTTTATCGATGAACTGAGCGAAAATCTGCTATTAAGTTTATTTATTTATTTATTGGATTATTTAATTATAAATTTATTTGTTTGTTTTTTACTTTTATTTGTCTATTTTACTGTGTTTTATTTCATTTCATTTTATTTTATTTTTTTAAATTAATTAATTCGCTACACTTTACTTTTCATCACTTTTTATTTATTTTACGGTATTTTATTTTACTTATTTATTTATTTATTTATTTATTTATTTAACTAACCGGTTAAAATTTCATAATTATTTGTGTTTTAAACCGAATGTTAATTTTTCTTTATTTTTCGTTTTATAAAATAAAAGATGTTGTCTTGCTAATGAAAAATTAAAAAAGAAAGAAAGCTATCGGTGTTCATTTTTATTTTCACCAACAGTAACAAGAACAACAACAACAACAAATTTATTTATCTATAATAATAATAATGTATTCAAACTTTGTGAATCCGTCTATTAGTAATTCAGTGACGTAACATCTATTTATAGCCCAGTTGAGGAATAAAATGAGTATTTATTACATATCTGAAATCTTCTTGGGAGGAAAAAAACAAGCCAACAACATAGTGTTAATATGCTGTTATTCAAAATGCTGGCAATTATTCAAAGAATCCGATTACAGTGTGAAAAATAGTTTAAATAATATATATCTGTGTGTTGTGTCTGTGTATGAATTTAACAGATTTAATTGAAGAAAATGTATAATCTCTATTTATACCTAATTAGCAACTAACTAGCAACAACAACAGCAATAAAATAAATAAACGAATAAATAAATACATAATAATAATAATAGTAATAATAATAACAACAACAACAATAATAATTAATTAATTAATAACGGTTATAATAATAGTTTTAAGCGTAAGGTGGTGAATCTAAGCTGCTCAACTTCAACAGAATAGAGTTGAGATAATAATAAACATTTTTATTTAATTCAACATTGTTTAAATTGATAAAATGTAATGTATGTGTATGTTATATATAGTCTCACTGACTTTCAGGTAGTCAATAGCTCTAATGTAGGGAGCAACAAAACTTTCTTTGTATCTTCGTACTAAAGAATAATATGCTAAAATGATCTGTGAGTATTCAAAGCCTGAGAAACATGAAAGAAATACCTTCACTGGTAATATATATTAAACACAAGTATGAACACATGCAAAATCTAATAAGACTACACAGACTACATGTTTTCCTTTTGTTGTTTATGGCTTAGTTGACACAGGAATAGAAATTACGCTGTACTCTTTATTTAACAATAACGACAAAAGCAATCGTAATAATAATAATAATAACATAACAACAACAACAATAACTACTGTTAGTAATACGCTTGACTCATATCTACATACAGCTCGGGTGGAAAGCCCAGTTACCCGAAGAAAATTATTTTTCTCTGAACGGAGGTAGACGACGTCATACGACCTTTTCAAAGTAGCTGGTATAAAAATCAACGCAGCCTGTCAAACAACGTTTCTGTCGTAGACGTGCTTCACTCCATTGTGAAAACAGAGGCAGCCTAATTTAGGTATGTAAATGTTTTACTTATTTCATTTTTTATATATATTTATATAAAATTATAATTTCACTTATTTCACAGGTTATAATTATTTATATAAAAGTATAATTTCACTTATTTCATAGGTTATATATATCTATATAAAATAATAAATTCACTTTGCTGTTTAGGATTTTTCCACGCCCAAATTTCGCTTGTATAATATTAAGTGATATTACATCAACTTGAAAAAATAAAACATCGCGGTAAGGTCGATAAGTTTCTAGCACATGCGTTGGCAGGTAAAAATAATAACAGCCACAGAAAATACAGCCCTCATTTATTTCGCTGGTATCTCGAAAATCTGCAAAATGCACGTACAAGTCGTACCACTGGCACCTTAATGTAACAGTTCTATGGTTAAAAAGCAGGAAAACTGAGTTATCAGATTCACGTTGCGATCTATAAACAATAACGTTCACGATAGTTTGAATTTCTGTCACTGAGAGGAAACCAGCCCTGGACGTGATCTTTCGAGGACGATACAATATCAGCAAAGAGAGCGGATATGTAGAATGAGGACCTGGCAAGCTTTGACACATTTTTTCTGCCTTTGCACTAAACCAACTAGCCAAGGTTTTAGGAACGGAGAAAGAGAGCATTACCTCAGCTTATTTTGTTTTTTTGATCGGAGCAAAAATGTTTACAGAAGTGTTTCAAGAACCAGACGATCTACTACGAAGGTGATTAAATGTGTTCATCAAACTTTGACAGTAGTTTAGTCAAGGTATTTTCCTTCTTGCTTGTCAAATCTGATCTCCGCTGGTTTACGAGAACATCGAACCGCCATTAAGCCCTACCCGAGTTCACCGAGTGCTGTTGTTCGTTTTTTAATTTTTCACAATAAAAACACATTTTAGTGATTTAATTAAATCATCAACATCTATGGAGCCGAAACTGTTTTCGAATTTCTTGGAAAAATAAGATGGTTTGGCTGTAGATTACTGGAAACAAGCCATCATCGCCTTCATTAGTCACGTGATCACAATATTACCACCTGTTTGCATATTTATTCCACTTCAGGGCACTGAATGTTTATTGCGCTTTGACACATTATGTTACCTCGAGCTGTTTTTCTGTCACTTTAATTTTTTTACATTGTTTTCTTTGCTAGAAAGTTATGTCTTTGATTGCCAATCTACCGTCACACTTTCCTTTTTTTTTTTGAGAGAAAAAAGATATTTATTATTATAATTTTTTTAAATTTCCTCCTCTTTCCAGTGATATAAATAACTTCGATTGAAAAACTCTCCTCTTTACATTCTTCAGCCATTGGAGACACACTTTGTGGTATCACGTGTCCAAGGTTTACATCAGGAGGATTATCTGCTCCATTACACATCGCTGTGCTGTCATATTGGATTTCAGTGGTGAGTATTTGTACACAGTGGTTTACTAGGCATTCACTGAAAATTGAAAAATCAAGCTTGGCATTTTATTTATTTTTATTTTTTTTTTTTTTTTTATTTTTTTTTTTTTTTGACCTCACACAAAACATTATCGATGTAATTATATCTTGGTATTATTTATTTTAATTTATTTTCTCTTTGAAGGAATGTTAT
Source organism: Chrysomallon squamiferum (assembly GCA_012295275.1). Classification (NCBI taxonomy): domain Eukaryota; kingdom Metazoa; phylum Mollusca; class Gastropoda; order Neomphalida; family Peltospiridae; genus Chrysomallon; species Chrysomallon squamiferum. The sequence continues at coordinate 5,210,116 of CM022666.1, forward strand.
ATAGAACTATATGTACGTGTGTGTACTGTTTGTGAATTTGTCTTGGTAATAGTTATTATTTTATTTATTTATTTAACCATTCTTAAAAAACCTTTTTATTTACACAAGTTAATTTTTTTTTGTTTTGTTTTTTTGTTTCCTGGAATAATGTTATATATAAGTGTATATATTGTATGTGCGTATTTATCTTGGTATTATTTATTACTACTCACAACTGTTTTTCTTATGGTCGTGTTTTACAGACTACTTCGAAAGGAATTAAAAGTTCTTACACAAAATGGTACCAATTCGTCCAGTCATAGCCATTTCTCTTATGGTACTAAACTTCATACTCATCAGTTTCATTGTATCTGAAACATTAAACGAATTTCTGAACAGAGAAACCAACTTGTTGTTTGACAAGGAACTGTGTGTGAAAATCTCGTGCAAACCAGGAGAAAACTGTTGTGATGACAAATCTACGAACAGAACCAGGAACAATACCACGTATTGCTGTTACAATGATGGAGAAAAAGTGATCAGTAAAATTATGAAACTGGTAAATTGTGCTTTAATTTATTTTAAAAATCCATGAATACATTAAATACAAATTATAAATAAATAAATAAATAAATATATAAAATAAAATGTTTGTATGTAATTAAGATATAAGTAAGTTCTGTACAAAAATAAAAAAAATTTAAGTTCATTATACATAAAAAAATAAAAATAGGAAAAAGATAAAAAGAAAATGGTGTTATGTAGATATGAAATTAAGATACAGGTAAATTCTGTATAAAGATATTTAAAAGTTAAATTCATCCATTATAAATGAAATTTAAAAACAGAAGATTTATATACGTTTAATAATATTCGAATTATGAAAAGGAGATATTCATTGTCTTGAAAAATATTTATAAATTTAAAAGTGATTATTGTGGATGAGCTTCAAACTGGTTATTAATATTCTTTTTAGAAACTGAATGAAAGTGAAACAAAAGCTGAGAAACGTGGTAAGTTAACACAGACACACATATTTAAATATCTACAAACGTTTTTATAATTATGTATTTGTATGTGTGTATGTGTGTACCATTTTATGTACGCATATATACGTGTGTATATGTGTGTGCATATTTCAGAAAAACAATTTAAGCAGATCAGAGATGTCGCTTATCTTCTGAATTTAGGTAATATAAATATGTGTAAGAGTATATGTACATATGTATCTATGTATTTATACATGTATCAATGTATATATATGTGTGTGTTTATGAGTGTCTGTATATATATATTTCAGAACAAGACCTTAAGCAGATCAAGGAGTGGACTTACAATCTGAATAATGAAAACAGTGATAAGACATCGGCTCATCTACAAATGGAAGTGAATGCAACTTATGACAAAAGTAAGAAAGGAAATAGTAGCAGCAATAATAATAGTAGTAGTAGTAGTAGTAGTAGTAGTAGTAGTAGAGTAGTAGTAGTGGTAGTAGTAGTAGTAGAAATAGTAGTAGCAGTAATAGTACTCAGTTAAAAGACATGATTTGATAATAAATGTGGTAGTAGTAAAATAGAAGTAATCGTAGTCGTTACTTAAAAAATTGGTCTTGTAAAATTAATAGTAGTAGTTATCACTTAGTTATTAGCAGTGGTTAGAAAATAATACTAGAAATTGTTATAACAATAATACTATCAGTGCTACTAGTGATAATATCAGTTATTCTGGTAAAGTAGTTAATAGCGGAAGTTTGTAGTTATAGAAATATATATTAGTAATACTAACTACAAATATTGACAATTTAAAATAAAAATATCATTTAAAAATAATTTATTTTTGCAACCTTTTCAGACACACCGAAGCCTCTCATCAAATGGACGTCGTCTGGTAAAAGATCGTTTGTGAAAGGAGGTGTGGTTGTTGTCGCTGACGGGATTCAAGTCAAACACTCTGCTTACTACTTCATATACAGCAACGTTTTATTCCATGCCAACCAAGTCAGAGAGCTAGAATACGCTAGGCTGTGTCACTCAATTGAAATATATCCAAATTATGAAGTCCTCTACAGAAATCCTCAAACAACATGCAAAGTACGAAGACACCAGGAAGGTTTTGTTCAATCCTACATTGGAGCTATTTACAAACTGAAAGCCAACGACACTGTAGTGGTGAGAACATCAGTTGTGAACAGAATTTTGAGAGATCCACAGACAACCTACTTTGGTCTGTATATGCTGTAAAATTGTTACGAGAGGCCTGAATTATAACTGTTCATATATAATTTTCTGTACGCCCACTGTACCTATGGACTTGTATACATAAAACGAACCCTTTATTTTAACATTATCGTGAAACATTTATATTAGACATACTTGAATCTTTCTTGAAAGTCTTCAGTGGGGTATAATAATAATAATAATAATAATAATAATAATAATAATAATAATAATAATAATGATATTAATAATAATAATAATAATAATATTAATAATTATTTGTGGTTGTTTGTGAACTGTTGGTATATCTAACCTTTTTAAATGTATTTTTATATTTTTTCCATTACTAATTAGTTATGCTATTGGAATATGATTTAAAATGATTACATAATTGCTGGCGACACATGAACTGAATAAGAGCAATTAACAACGAAGCGCAGGAAGCCTCATTCAATCAGTACTACTGTACTATGAGACATTATTAGTGTACTATTAGGCATTGTTACTGTACTGTTAGGCATTGTTATTGTATTGCAGTGCACAAAGCCACGCAGTTTGCCCAGGACAGATTTGTATCACTGGATCCCGAGAGTCATGAATAATAACAAGTAATAGATACTTTTCTGTTACTTGCTTGCTATTACAAAATTACAAAATATTTTTACAACACACTGGGTTTTCCACCCAAGCTATAAATAAGTTGTCAGGTCACTAGGTAAAGTTATCAACCGAATTATTAATAGACGGATTTAGAAAGTTTGAATCTACTATTATTGATATAAATAAATAGATCTGCTGTTGTGGTTGTTGTTGTTATTGTTGTTGAAAATGAACATGAACACCGATACATTTTTCAATTTTTATTATTATTATTTTTCAGGTCTGTTCATTAACAAAGCAGTAACTAGGTCACGAACGCCATTTGCAAGACAGTGCACCCATTCATAAAACTGTTTTAAAAATGTGTGTGTATGAGTGTGTGTTTCTTAAGATTAAGGTTTCAGAGAAATAATAAATAACATTCTTCTAGAACTGAGCTTTCCATCCAGGCTATAAATTTTACTTCATAATCAGTAATAAATAAAGCTTGTAAAACATTAAAAAAAAAATGTGAAAAAAAAAATGTGAAAAAAAGACAAATGTATAATTAGTTAAAAACAATGGTAAAAAGTAAATAAATATTTAAAAAAACAATGATTAAAATTAAAGTTAAAAAAATGTATAAGAGTATATGTGTGTGTGCGCGCGCACAGTATGATAGTAAATGATAGTAAAAACACTATACACTATTGCGCGTCCTAACGCTTGCTAATACGCATGCGCATTTATTGAAAATTATGTCCAAACCGTAAATAAAATGTATGAAAAACTGGTTTGTTTCACTAGTATTTAGACCCGATTCAACGTCATGTTTTAGCCAATATAGCGTAGCCAACCAAAATGGTTGCGTTTTCAGGCTGTCTGAGCAAACCTATAAGGAGTAGTATTTCGGGCATTTTAAAGTTAGGGAAATAAGAAGAAAGCAACACGAAAACATTTTGTGAAGCAATATTTCTGTATTCATATTTCTGGCAATCTGCCTTACATATCATCATAGTCATGTCCACTCCAAGAACAAAAGCTGTCCCAAAACTAATCCTACATCTAAAGAGGCATGCGCGGAGAAGTGACAGGAAGTTATTAATTAACATAATTTATATATATAATCATGCATTTCATGAGACGTTGTTCTCTGCTTTTTAAATAAGATTTTTTTTTAATAATTTCAGTTTTTATTATCTCTGAAGTGTCAAGAACGTTGTATTTACGTTTATATGAGATGGAAATATCACCAACGTAGAATGAAATTTACAGACTGCTGTCAAAAATAAGTTATTGGTTACATGATTCGCTTGGCTGGTCCTAGTGTAGTAAATATTATGCGATGGAGTGATCGTTGACTTTAACGACATCACTAAGTACATTTTTAATCAACCGTTATATAACCCCACATTTACTGTTAAAGACCAGATAGATATACATCGTAAGATAAAATTCTACACCGAAAAACAATGCAGGCTACTCTGTTTTGAAAAAAGGTAGGAATAATTGATATGCATATATATATATATATGTTTATTTTTATATGAAATAAATAAACAGAACAAGAAAAATAACTTTTTAATAAATCAATGGAAAATAAAATATATTACAGTCATTTATCTGATTATCACACAGTTAATATTTTGTTTTAATTTTATTTTTCATCCAGGTAGTCTAAACACTTTTTATCTCAAATGCTGTTGTCACTGTAGTTGTGTGTCTCCTTTTGCTTATTATTATTGTTTAAGAGTATATATATGTTTCTGTCTGATATGTGTATCCATGGTTGTATGTTCGTGTCTATTAATACGTGAGTATTAGTGTAAGCTTGTTGTGAATATATATATACTAAGGAAGACAACTCTTTCATACTCAAGGACCTTCATCTCAAAAATGCTTGTTGTTGTTAATATAATATCGTTATTATTATTATATTTATTAGTATTGTTTTTGTTGTTGTTAATGTAATACCATTATTAGAATTATTTGTACTATTATTGTTATTGCTGTTGTTATTTATGGCTATCGTTATTCTAATTATTGTTGTTGATGAAATTTTTGGGCAGTTAATATTTTCTTCTAGTTTTATTTTTCATCCAGGTAGTCCAAACAATTTTTATCCCAAATGCTGTTGTCACTGTAGTTGTGTGTCTCATTGTTTATGGCGGTGTACACGTGTCAGAGGTTGTGCTAACCAAACAAAGTTTCAACAGACTGGGTCTCCATTATGATATTGTAAGTGTGATCTGTGAGTTTATTTATTTATTTTTAAATACTTCTTTTTTCAGTTGATTTCTTTTTTTAATCCGTATGTAACGAAATGGAAGAAAAGGTACAGAATGACGTAATTTGAACATCCAGGGATACAGTATTATTCCAGTACAGTACATACCATGTAACTTATATATCCAGGTAGGGATACATTATTAAAGATTAATTGAGTACAGTACTTTTCATGTAAATTTATATTCCAGGCGAACGGTATTAAAGATTAATAGATTCCAGTACACACCATGCATTTTACATATCCACGGAGAAAGTATTAAAGATTATATAATAGAGAATACAGTATATACCATGGAATTTATATATCCAGGGAAATGATATAAAAGATTAATAAAATACATACCATATATATCCAGGGATTAAATGTTAACAGAGTGCAGTACATACCATGTAATTTATATATCCAGGAATACAGTACTAAAGATTATATAACAGAGTACAAAACATACCCTGTAATTTATATATCCAGGGATACAGTACTAAAGATTATATAACAGAGTACAAAACATACCATGTAATTTATATATCCAATGATTTAGCATTACATTTTATTCCAGTAAATACACAGATATCATTTATATATCGAAGAATATAATATTACAGATTCAGTATAGTAAATATTATGTATCCTGTGTATCATCCTATGGTGTAGAGTTTACTGTGTATATATTAGTGTGTATATTAATAAAAACAGATTATTTTAGATAGCTTGTATTCTGTGTATAATTTTATAAATGAGGTCCTATGTATAAATGAATACCTTAATGTGTATAGTCAAGGATATAATATTAAAGATTATTACAATACAGTACATACCATGTAATTTATAATTCGGTTTAAAATAAAACAATATTATGAAATATTAACTGTTCACTTCCAGAAAGAAATATTTAGTTCATTTGTCAAAAGTAAAAGTTTACAAATTAATTTACTGTCAGAGTATTTTTAAAGTTAAAATTAGCAGGTCACAGAATGTTTACCGCTGTCTGGTGACCTCATCAAACGATTCTTTATTCGACTTTCCAGTGATAACGTGCACAGTTTCGCTTGTCGTTCTACTTTATCTGACTTTCCAGTGATAACGTGCACAGTTTCGCTTGTCATTCTACTTTATCTGACAACTTTTCACTTGACGATGTTTCGTTAGACGCTAAAATGTATATGAGATGAAACCAAAAGAAACGAAAACAGTTTCAGTGATGTTCACGTTGTTAAAAGATTAAGGCGTGTCTTCCTCCTTAAACAGTAGAAACGTGGCCTGTATAAACAGAAAGAAAGAAAGAAGAGAGAGAAGAAAAATAAAGACGATGAAAAAAACAGAGAATGAAAGAATGTATTCAGTAATGATAAAAAGTTTTATCAAATAAAATTTTAAAACTGCAAGTGCATTTTTTTTATGTGAGAACTCAGATTATGTTTGTATATATCTGAGTGTGTTTAATAGAATAATAGAAGGAATATTTTTTCTTATATTAGTTAAAATTCAAATTTTATTTGATATGAATTGTTTTATATTCACAGTGGCATCAGATTCTCTGAGATATTATTTACATATGTGTATAGAGATTTGCATCCATAATCTTTAAGATATAACTGGAATTTAGTTGTGTCATAACAAAACTTTTCATTGCAATAACATAAAATAAAAATCTGAGTTTTTAAAAAAAAAAAAAAAAAAAAAAAAAAAAAAAAAAAAATTGACATGGATATTAGTAAAAGTAAATATTGTCTTTCACAATCACTGGTTCTGACCTGTCTTTGAGTCAAATCAAGGGGAGATAATCCATGCTGCCAAACAGCGAAAACGTCAAAGCGGAGTGAAGTGAAATTCAGTGACAGCGTTCTGTGTGATATTCGGTTTGATGTTTGTGGTTGATATTTTGTTGTTTGCTCATCGGATGGCCAAGACAATCTCGTTCGCTAAGCTTCTCCTGTACGGGTACCTGAGTATGTGGATTATAAGGAAACAGGTAATTAATTATTTGTTTATGGACACTTCAGTGCATATTATTATTAGTAATTAATGAAACATATTTAATTTCTGATTGAAGTTTAACACATTTATTGTGTATGATTAGTAGGTCAAAGATATGTAAATTAATTTTTTTAATAATAATAATAATAATAATAATAATAATAATGATGATGATGATGATGATAATAACAACAACAGCAATATTTACAAAGTACTACTAATAATAACAGGTTAACATTTAAATAAAATTAGTTAGGTTTTATTTGTTATATTGTTAAATTACTTTTTATATCAGTTATTTTAATACGTAATTTGATCATTCTCATTATTACTGCAAATACTGTTATTACTAAAACTAGTACTACTACTATGTCTACTGCTACACTACTACTGCTATTACTAATACTAATACTGTTGTTTTTATTATGACTAGCGCCACTACTATTATTACTATTACTTCTACTATTTCTATTAATTTTATAATTATTATTACACATACTACCACTCTTATTGCAACAACACCAACTACTGCTACTACCACTACTAATACTGCTATTATTATTGTTATTATTATTATTAATCATTATTATTATTATTATTAATTATTATTATTAATTATTATTAGTAGTAGTAGTAGTAGTTGTAGTAGTAGTAGTTGTAGCAGTGGTGGTGGTGGTGGTGGTGGTGGTGGTAGTAGTAGTAGTAGTAGTAGTAGTAGTTATTATTGTTGTTGGTATTGTTTATTTACACTATTAGACACCCAGTATTTCTATAATACAAACTATGAATTATCTTGACAGCTGATGATGAAGGTGACGATGATGTATTGAGAGAGAAAACTGAAAAACCTAAATCTCTGTTTGAAAATATTCGACTAGGTGTTAAGAAATTCTGTATTCAGTTCAGTACTACGTTTACCTGTCTCCGTATATATATATATATATATATATATATATATATATATATATATATCAGAGAATGCTAAGGAAGACAACTCTTTCATACTCAAGGACCTTTATCTCAAGAAATGCTTGTTGTTGCTATTGTTGTTAATGTAATATCATTATTATCACTATTATTACTATTACTGTTATTGTTGTTGTTATTTATAACTATTATTAATGTATAATTGTTATTGATGAACTTTTTTCCAAGCTAATATTTTGTTTTAATTTTATTTTTCATCCAGGTAGTCCAAACACTTTTTATATCAAATGCTGTTGTCACTGTAGTTGTGTGTCTCCTTGTTTATGGAAGTGTACATGTGTCAGAGGTCGTGCTAACCGAGCAAAGTTTGAAAAGACTGGGTCTCCATCACGCTATGGTAAGTGCTAACTGTGAGTTTATTTATTTATTTTTGAATAATTTAAAAAATAACTGGTCATACCTCTTTTTTTAGATGACTTTTTTTTATCCATATGTAACTAGAAATAAGACAAAAGTTGGAGAATAATATAGTTTAAATATCCAGAATACAGTATTATTCTAGTACATTACATGTCATATAGTTTATATTTACAGGGAGACAGTATTAAACATATAATTAAGTACAGTACATACCAAGTAATTTATACATCTAGAGATAAGCTGTTAAAGATTAATAGACTGCAGTACATACCATGTAATTTATATATCCAGTATTAAAGATTAATAGAGTGCAGTACATACCATGTAATTTATGTATCCAGCATTAAAGATGAATAGAGTGCAGTGCATACCAGGAATATTGATATAAATAATATATAATAAAATACAGTACCTACCATGTAATTTATATATTCAAAGATATAATATTACAGATTCATTATTGCGAACAATATGTATTCTATGTATCATTTTATAAATAAATGAGGTCCTGTGGTGTAGAGTATAAATGAATACATTAATTGTATATCCAAGGACATAATATACAAAATTATTACAGTACATATCATATAACTTATATATCCAGGAATACAGTATTAAAGATTAATAGAGTGCAGTACATACCATGTAATTTATATACCAAGTGATACAGTATTATTCCAGTACGGTAACCTTAAAGATCGTTACAATACAGTATATATCCTGTAACTTACAAATCAAATGATATAATATTAAAGATTCAGCTTAGCAAATACCATGTATACGATATTATAAAACTGACATACTGTGGTTTAGAATATACAGTGTATTTGAATATATATTTTTTCTTAATTTCAGGATTCATTCATAGACCTCCAAGCTGAAATGATCAACAGTCGACTTGTTTCTCATGCAGAACAAATAAACACAGTGGAACTTCCTTTGTACCAGAGCTGGATGTCAGCGTATATAGAACGTCATGAACGTGCACTGCAACTACACCAGCAGCAGCTGACAACACTGCAGTTTGTACACAATGAGACGTACTGCACCTATTTGGTCAACCTCGGCATGGACATCAAGATTATCAATTATTATTTGTACATATCTGAGTGTGTTTAGCAACCTTAAAGACACTAATACAAGTAATATGTTTTCTTATCTTTGTTTAAATTTTAATGATCTGTTTTTGCAATTTACTTTCACAGGACGGAGAGACCAGACATTGTAGAAAACCAACTTGACGCTTTACTCACTGCATCCAGGCGCATCGTCATGGATACAGCTCAAATTGTTGTTGTATTTTTGTCCATTGTAGTGCTCAAGGAACTGTTTGGTTCGGTTTTATGGATCTACATAAGAAGGTAAATTATTTCTGTCTAAGATGGTCTCTGGAATATTTTTTTCTTTTAATTTCAGTTGTAAAGAATATTCTTTTATTTGTTTGTTTGTGATCATTATAGTTACTTTACTGTTATCATTATTAGTTAAACTATTGATTTATTGAATTAATGAATCAATATGTTTGTGTATAGTTTTATTTAATTTACAGTTGTTATTATTTAATTACTTATCCTTATTAATTATTAATGAATATATATATATATATATATATATATGAACTAAACTTATTCCATGAAATTAATTATTCTTTTTTTACTTTCTCTTTTTTCATCTTTTAACAGATCTGGTTTTGTCAGGCTAAGAATACTTTTTGAAACCAGCGAGGATCAGACATGAAAAGAAATTAATTTAAAACCTAAAAAGATTACATTCTCATAATTAATAACAAAGGTTGTCATGGCCATCATCCTACATCATCATTCAGATTTTCAATGTCAACCTCATCGTTGATAATTTTATTGTCTACATCATCATCCAGAATTTTATTAACAAAATAATCACTGACATTCCTCATCGTTCACAAAAGATGGACTCTGCTTCAGGTTTTATTTACTATTATTTTAGGTTTTACTCACATTATACAATGGAGGTACTTGTACAATAGATGTTCTATGTACAATGTATGTTCTTGTACAATATATGTTCTATGTACAATGTATGTTCTTGTACACTGGATATTCTTTGTACAGTGGATGCTCTAGTACAGATGATATTCTATGTACAATATGTGTTCTTCTGCAGTAGATGTTCTGTATACAGTGCTTGTTCTACAGTCTATGTCCTGTGTAAAAAGATGATCTTGTTCAGATGTTCTATATACACTGTACATTGGATGGTCAAGTACAGTAGATGTTCAGTGTACAGTGAATGTTCTTGTATGGTAGATGTTCTGTACACAATGGATGTTCTGCTGCAGAAGTTCTATGTACACAGATGTTTTTGTGCAGTTGATATCCTAAACATGTACATCTGTGGATGTTGTAAATATAATTAATGTTAAATGATAATGAATACTCCATGCATAACGGCTTTTCTTTGTACAGTGGATATGTAATGTATGTACTACTGATGGTCTGTGTTCAGTAAATCTGTATAGTGAATGTTCTACAAACAGTGAATGTGTTCTAGGATGTTCTGTGTAAAATGAGTGTGTACTGTATTCAGTGAATAAATATTTACATATTGTTTTTCTATATAAACTGACTGATGAAAGTTAAATGTTCACTGATTGGTTTAAAATGAATAATACAAGTTAAGTGTTCTTTATACAGTATGTACTCATGCATTGAAAAGATAAGAGTATTAAATATTTATATATATGTTACATCTGAAATTTCATGGAAAATTTGCATAATAAATAATCGATTTAAGGCATTACTGTTTTATCAGAATAAGAATTTTGTTTTTAGAAGTGTTTCAGAATCGTAATTATTAGGATTATTAATTTTATTATAGCTATCATCATCATAATTATCATCAATTTTATTATCATCATAATCATCATTAAGTTTATTACCACCATGATCTTCATCATCCATGTTTATATGTCCATGTCTATTAATACGTGAGTATTAGTGTAATCTTGTTGTGCATATATATGCTGAAAACATGCTTGTTGTTGTTAATGTAATATCATGATTATTATTATTTTTACTATTATTGTTATTGCTGTTGTTATTATTTATAACTATTGTTATTGTAATTATTGTTGCTGATGAAATTTTTGGGCAGTTAATATTTTATTTCAATTTTATTTTTCATCCAGGTAGTCCAAACACTTTTTATCCCAAATGCTGTTGTCACTGTCGTTGTGTGTCTCTTTGTTATGGCGGTGTACACGTGTCAGAGGTCGTGCTAACCAAGCAAAGTTTTAACAGACTGGGTCTCCATTGTGATATGGTAAGTGTGACCTGTGAGTTTATTTATTTTTAAATACTTCTTTTTGAGTTGATTTCTTTTTTTAATCCATATGTAACTGGAAATGAAACAAAAGTTACAGAATGACGTAATTTGAACATCCAGGATACTGTATTATTCCAGTACAGTACATACCATGTAATTTATATATGAAGGTAGGGATACATTAATAAAGATGAATAGAGTACAGTACTTACCATGTAATTTATGTATCCAGGGATAGATAGAAAATGAAATAATTTAGCAAGTCATGACAGAGAGTTTTATCAAATATAAATTTAAAACTGTAAGTGCATTTGTCTTAGTTGTGTTTATGTGAGAACTCAGATTGTATTTGTTCATATTTGAATGTGTTCAATATTCTTAAAAACACTAAGAAAAGTAATATGTTTTCATATAATTGTTTAAATTTTAATTATCTGTTTTTAGAATTTACTTAATTTACTGGATCTACATAAGAAGGTAAACTATTTCTGTCTAAGATGGTCTCTTGAATATTAATATTCTTTTAATTTCAGTTGTAAAGAATATTTTATTTGTTTGTATGTAATTATTATAGTTACTTTATTGTTATCATTATTAGTTAAACTAGTGATTTATTAAATTAATTAATGAATATTTTTTTGTACAGTTTCATTTAATTTACAGTTGTTATCATTTAATTACTTATCCTTATTAATTATTAATGAATTAAATATATATATATATTTTTAAATTTCTTTCATATATATATATATATATATATATATCAACTAAACTTATTCCATGAAATTAATTCATTTTGTTTCACTTTCTCTCTTTTCATCTTTTAACAGATCTGGTTTTGTCAGGCTAAGAATAATTTTTAAAACCAGCGAGGATCAGACAATGAAAGATACATGAAAAGAAATAAATTAAAAAACTTTAAAATATTACATTCTCATAATTAATAACAAAGGTTGTCATGGTCATCATCCTACATCATCATTTTCACTGTCAACATTATTATTCAAAATTTTACTGTCAAGATCCTCATTCAAAAATACAGTGTCAACCTCATCGTTCATAATTTTATTGTCTACGTCATCATCCAGAATTTTATTAAGAAAATACTCACTGAGAGTCCTCATCGTTCACAAAAGATGGACTCTTCTTCAGGTTTTATTTACTATTATTTTAGGTTTTACTCACATTGTGCAATGGATATTATTGAACAATAGATGTTCTATTTACAATGGATGTTCTTGTACAATAGATGTTCTATGTACAATGGATGCGCTTGCACACTGGATATTCTTTGTACAATGGATGCTCTAGTACAGTTAATATTATATGTACAATATATGTTCTTCTGCAGTGGATGTCCTGTATACAGTGGTTGTTCTACAGTCTATGTCCTGTGTAAAAAGATGATCTTGTACAGATTGTCTGTATACACTGTACAGTGGATGGTCAAGTACAGTAGATGTTCAGTGTACAGTGAATATTCTTCTATGGTAGATATTCTGTACAAAATGGATGTTCTGCTGTAGATTTTCTATGTACAAAGATGGATTTGAACAGTTGATGTGCTAAACATGTACATCTGTGGATGCTGTAAATATAATTAATGTTAAATGATAAAGAATACTCCATGCATAATGGCTTTTCTTTGTACAGTGAATATGTAATGTATGTACTACTGATGGTCTGTGTTCAGTAAATCTGTACAGTGGATGTTGTACAAACAGTGAATGTTCTATGTAAAATGAGTGTGTGCTGTATTCAGTGAATAAATATTTACATATTGTTTTTCTATATAAACTGACTGATGAAAGTTAAATGTTCACTGATTGGTTTAAAATGAATAATACAAGTTAAGTGTTCTTTATACAGTATGTACTCATGCATTGAAAAGATAAGAGTATTAAAGATTTATATATATGTTACATCTGAAATTTCATGGAAAATTTGCATAATAAATAATCGATTTAAGGCATTACTGTTTTATCAGAATAAGAATTTTGTTTTTAGAAGTATTTCAGAATCGTAATTATTAGGATTATTAATTTTATTATAACTATCATCATTATAATTATCATCAATTTTATTATCATCATAATCATCATTAAATTTGTTACCACCATGATCTTCATCATCCATGTTTATATGTCCATGTCTATTAATACGTGAGTATTAGTGTAATCTTGTTGTGCATATATATGCTGAAAACAGGCTTGTTGTTGTTAATGTAATATCATGATTATTATTATTTTTACTATTATTGTTATTGCTGTTGTTATTATTTATAACTATTGTTATTGTAATTATTGTTGCTGATGAAATTTTTGGGCAGTTAATATTTTATTTCAATTTTATTTTTCATCCAGGTAGTCCAAACACTTTTTATCCCAAATGCTGTTGTCACTGTAGTTGTGTGTCTCTTTGTTATGGCGGTGTACACGTGTCAGAGGTCGTGCTAACCAAGCAAAGTTTTAACAGACTGGGTCTCCATTATGATATGGTAAGTGTGACCTGTGAGTTTATTTATTTTTAAATACTTCTTTTTTAGTTGATTTCTTTTTTTAATCCATATGTAACTGGACATGAAACAAAAGTTACAGAATGACGTATTTTGAACATCCAGGATACAGTATTATTCCAGTACAGTACATACCATGTAATTTATATATCCAGGTAGGAATACATTATTAAAGACTAATAGAGTACAGTACTTATCATGTAATTTATATATCCGGGGATAGATAGAAAATGAAAGACAAAGAGTTTTATCAAGTATAATTTTAAAACTGTAAGTGCATTTGTCTTAGTTGTGTTATGTGAGAACTCAGATTATATTTGTACATAACTGAGTGTGTTCAATATTCTTAAAAACACTAAGAAAAGTAATATGTTTTCTTATATTTGTTTAAATTTTAATTATCTGTTTTTATAATTTAGTTAATTTACTGGATCTACAGAAGAAGGTAAATTATTTCTGTCTAAGATGGTCTCTTGAATATTAATATTCTTTTAATTTCAGTTGTAAAGAATATTTTATTTGTTAGTATATGATCATTATAGTACCTTATTGTTATCATTATTAGTTAAACTATTGATTTATTAAATTATTAATGAATATTTTTTGTGTATAGTTTTATTTAATTTATAGCTGTTATTATTTAATTACTTATCCTTATTAATTGTTAATGAATCAATTATACATATATATTTTATTTCTTTCATATATATATATGAACTAAACTTATTCCATGAAATTAATTCTTATTTTTTTTTACTTTCTCTCTTTTCATCTTTTAACAGATCTGGTTTTGTCAATGAAAGATACATAAAATTAAATTAATTAAAAAACTTTAAAATATTACATTCTCATAAGTAAGAACAAAGGTTGTCATGGCCATCATCCCACATCATGATTCAGATTTTCACTGTCAACATCATTATTCAGATTTTTACTGTCAAGATCCTCATTCAGAAATTCAGTGTCAACCTCATCGTTGATAATTTTATTATCTACATCATCATCCAGAATTTTATTAACAAAATAATCACTGACATTCCTCATCGTTCACAAAAGATGGACTCTGCTTCATGTTTTATTTACTATTATTTTAGGTTTTACTCACATTATGCAATGGATGCTCAAGTACAGTAGATGTTCAGTGTTCAGTGAATGTTCTTGTATGGTAGATGTTCTGTACACAATGGATGTTCTGCTGTAGATGTTCTATGTACAAAGATTTTTTTGTACAGTTGATGTTCTAAACATCTACATCTGTGGATGCTGTAAATATAATTAATGTTAAATGATAATGAATACTCCATGCATAGTGGCTTTTCTTTGTACAGTGAATATGTAATATATGTACTGTTGATGGTCTGTGTTCTGTAAATCTGTACAGTGGATGTTCTACAAACAGTGAATGTGTTCTAGGGATGTTCTATGTAAAATGAATGTGTGCTATATGCAGTGAATAAATATTTACATACTGATTTTCTATATAAACTGACTGATGAAAGTTAAATGTTCACTGATTGGTTTAAAATGAATAATACAAGTTAAGTGTTCTTTATACAGTATGTACTGATGCATTGAAATGATAATAGTAATAAATATTTATATATATATATATATATATGTGTTACATCTGAAATTTCATGTAAAATTCGCATAATAAATAATCGATTTAAGGCATTTTGTTTTATCAGAATAAGAATTTTTAGAAGTATTTCAGAATCGTAAATATTAGGATTATTAACTTTATTATCACTATCATCAGCATCATTATTAATTTGTATTGTCACTTTCATCATCATCATTAACAATTGTATTATCATCATAAACATCATTAAGTTTATTATCGCTATGACCTTCATCATTATTACTATTTTATCTACTATTACTATATAATTATCATTATAAGGATTATTCTTACTACTGGTAGTACTATTTATATTAGTGATGCTGTTGCTGGTGCTACTACTATTAAATGTATCATCATCATCATCATCATTATTACTGTTAGCTGTTATCATTGTTATTAAATAAAGACTACAGTGATACCTCTGGTCACCTGTTTATAATTTGTATTTACTTTAAAAGTAGTAAAATTGTCTTGTTGTGCATTTGTCATTTTCTTCTTATTTTTTCTTTGTTTATTTCTTTTTTGTTGTTGTTGTAGTAACAAGTAAAATTAATGAGATCATTTTTCAACTCACTTTTCACTTGTACACCAGTCAGTGACATGATTTAAATTATATTTTATAAAGCAAAATTGTTATGCTTTGTAAAATATTGCTTTTATATAACCAGGTACATATCACATACTTATATAGATACACCAACATACGTGCATATTGACACACATGTATCATGTTTACGTTTTAGTAGTTAAGCAGTCGTACTTGACACCAACGACAACAATGGTAGGTCACTGGAAAACCTTTTAAAATGCCAGGTGCTTTATCTTTAAAAATAGATCTACCGAGTGGTGTTTATAAATAGCTGTTTGCTAAGTGACTCAGCTGATTCAAAATGCACGGCCCACGTGTTCACTCTGAGTCCCGGCCTACAATGACGTCGCTGTCTGTGAAATGTACACGTGAGGTCAGATTGATATATGATTCACTACCAACTTCGTTGACGTGATTGCTATTGTCTCTAGTCCATAGAAATAAGTTGAACAACAGACACAATTTTTAAAAATAAATAAATAAAAATAAGTAGAGTTTGTCTGTCATGGAATAATCCAATTTTTATGACTGTGCGCCTTCGTGGATCTTGTGTAGATATATACTGTGGTGCATAGCTGGAGTGTATTAGGACATTTGAAATTAGATAATGTAGATGTTCTGGATTAAATTTTTGATATTTTATTTAGGTTTAGACTACTGAAGAGTAATTAAATAAAAAATAACAAACTACCTGGTTAATAGTCAGTTGTTACCTTTTTCCTTCTTTGTTTCTGTTCATGCACGTACATCACATGTACTTGACGTAGTCTAGTTTCTGTCATAAAAACAACTCACGGCAAACTGAACAAAGCAATATTCTTAAAATAGATCACTGTGTGTGTGTGGATGTGTGACTTATTTGTATTTTTTTGTTTGTTGTTCTTTCTTTCTTCTTGTTGTTGTTACTTTCTTATTGTTGTTTTGTTTTGTTTTTCTTGTTTATTTGTTTTTTTCCGGCTCACCATTGGACTGATTACATCAACAATTAACTGTAAAGTACTAAACTGACATAATAGTATGTACGTCTGTATAAAAAGACATTGTAGATATTCCAAAAGTCACTTTTTTGACAACACTTCTGTTTATAGGTTTTTTTGGCAGTGGATGACTTCTAAAAAAGTTCGTGGGGAAAAAATCTCAGCATGTGATAGTAGTATTATATCGACTAGTAAAATGTATCTAACACGTGAACAGAAGTAACTCTATGCATTAGAGGCAACAATAACAAAAACCCCATGAACAGATTTTTAAATATTCTTAAATAGATTACGATGTGTGCGTGCGTATGTGCGTGTGTGCGTGCGCGCGCATTAATAGTATGTGACTTCTTTGTATTGTTTGGTTTTTTGTTTATTATTGTCTGCTTTTTTTATTGTTGTTTTTTTTTAGCTTTTTTCCACCTGAACTCTGAATGACAACAGCAGTGTTAATATTAATAATAACAAGAACTAGAACAGTAACAACCAGCAATAAATGCACGTCGTTTATTTGTGAATATTATGCAGCTTTTAATTATTAATTTTGTTTTCATTTTTGATTCTAAGCATGTCATCCTCTCCATTAGGCTATATTTTCTCACAGTCAATCAAGATGTGATTTGAAGGACAACGGATCATCGGAAAAAACCCCAGTTTATGAGAAACTTAATTTTCTGTTTGTTTTCAATGCAATATTATTATCTTCTAAAGTGCAGCTGTCTCTAACACATAATATAAAAATTATTTCGTTAACGAAAAGGATGTAAAAGGCAATAACTATTTTTGAAAGATATGTCATTATTTTCCTATAGAATATTCTGTTGTTTGTGTATTATATGTTGCGCTTTTTTGTGTGTGTGTGTGTGTGTGTGTGTGTGTGTGTGTGTGTGTGTGTCTGTCTGTGTGTATGTGTGGTTTTATTTATTATTTTACTTTTATTTTTATTAAGGAAAATGAAGTCAATTCGTCCCAGAGAGAGAGAGAGAGAGAGAGAGAGAGAGAGAGAGAGAGAGAGAGAGAGAGAGAGAGAGAGAGAGAGAGAGAGAGAGAGAGAGAGAGAGAGAGAGAGAGAGAGAGAGAGAGAGAGTGTGTGAACTATTGATGGTCTGTATTCAGTAAATCTGTACAGTGGATGTTCTACAAACAATGAATGTGTTCTAGGGATGTTCTATGTAAAATAAATATGTGCTGTATTCAGTGAATAAATAATTACATAATACTGATTTTCTATATAAACTGACTGACGAAAGTTAAATGATCACTTATTGGTTTATAATGAATATTACAAGTTAAGTGGGTGATCCAGTTAAAAAGGATTTTCTTTATACAGTTTGTACTCATGCATTAAAATTATCACAGTAATAAATTATCAGAGTAATATATATATATATTACTTTTAAAATTTCCTGTACAATTTTTATAATGAACAATGAGTTTATAGCATTTTTTTGTTTTATCAGAATAAGAATTTTCTTTTTAGAAGCATTTCAGAATCGTAAATATTATGATTATTAATTTTATTATGTCTATCATAATTATGATTAACTTTATTACCACTATCATCTTCATCATTATTACTACTGCTATATTATTACTATATAATCATGATTAATAGTACTATTCTTTCTACTACTCCTACTATTTATATCAGTGCTGCTGCTGCTACTACTACTAATTTATTAAATTTCCATCATCATCATCATTATAATTAGTATTGTTTGCTGCTGTCGTTGTTGTTAAATAAAGACTACTCTATTCGAGGTCACAGTAAGGATTCAAGAAAGCTAAAGAAACACCACACAGAGGTTCACCTTTCTCATTTATTCTTACAATGACCTTGACATGCTGACTGCTTATACAGGAATGCCGGCGCCACTATTATTTTCACTACGATGTTTTTGACAATCCTACACACCACTCTTTTCTTTATATGTTTTTCTATGGGATTAGCAGTCGATGACTTACAGCGCATTCTCGAATGTCAAAAAGTTCGTTGGGGAAAAATCTCAGCATGTGATAGTAGTATTATATCAATTAGTAAAATGTATCGAACACGTGAACAGAAGTAACTCTATACATTAGAGGCAACAATAACCACAACCACAACATCAGATTTCTTTATTTATAACAATGAAAATACATTCGTACTTTCTCGATCTGTCTATTAGTAATACAGGTGAGATAACTTTATCAACTTAATGACAGAATATACTTGAGATAATAATAAATATTTTTATTTTATTTAAGGTTATAAAATGTATGCAATATATGTTTATGTGTCTATGCAGTGTCGACAGCTCCAATGAAGGAATGAACAAAACTTTCTTGCTGTCTTCGTGCTAAAGAATAATAAGCTAAAATTATCTGTGAGTATTCAAAGCCTGAGAAACATAAAAACAAAAATCCCTTCACTGGTAATATCGATGAATTGAGCGAACATCTGCTATAAACTTTATTTATTTATTTATTTATTTAACTATTTAATTATTTGTTTATTTGTTTCTTTATTTTTATTTGTTTATTTTACTGTATTTGTTTTATTTCATTTCATTTTTTTTTTTTTTTTTTTTTTTTTTGTTAATTAATTTATTTATTTCACTTTACTTTTTATTTGTTTATTTTACTGTATTTGTTTTATTTCATTTCATTTTATTATTATTTTTTGTTAATTAATTTATTTATTTCACTTTACTTTTTATCACTTTTTATTTATTTTACGGTATTTTACTTTATTTCTTTATTTAACTTAAACAATTAATATTTCATATTTTTTTGTGTTTTTTTTTTAATTTTTCTATATTTTTCGTTTTACAAAATAAAAGCATATTATTTTGAAAATGAACCCACCTAGAAAGACATGAAAAAAAAAAAAAAAGCCTATCGTGTTCATTTTGATTTTCATAAACAGTAATAACAACAACAACAACAAATTTATTTTGTTAATAATAATGATTCATATCATAAATCCGTATATTAGATAATTCTACATGACGTAAGATCCATTTATAGCCCAGTTGAGGAATAAGTTTGAATATTTATTGCAGTCATCTGAAATGTTTGATTTGGAGAAAAAAACAAAGCCGTACAGTAATAATGGTAGCTGACTTATTCAAAAATCCTGGTACATTATCTTTCAAAGAAACCTATTAGTGTTTATAAAAGTTATTTTAAATAATATGTATGTGTGTGTGTCTGGGTATGCCCATGTGTTCAAGATATTCACTGATTTCAGTGTGGGTGTGTGTACCTAACGTTTGATTGCATCAGATATCTTATTTTTCATCTGCTTGAATTATCTGTTCACTGTTATCTCTAGTCCATATTAGCATTTCAGTGGTGACACGATTTAAATATAAATGAAGACAAATCCGTGAAATTTTTTCTGTCACGGAATAATCAATTTTTATAACTGAGAGACCTTGGATCTTTTTAGATATATACTTTTTGAATAGCTGGGTGTATCAGGACATTTGAAATTAGATAATGTTGATGTTCAGGATTAAATTTTTATAATTTGTTTAGGGTCAGACATACTGTTGAATAGTGACTAGTTAATAGTCAGATGTTACGTTTTCCTTTCTTTATTTCTATTCATTGATATATATCATTGATGAAACTTTGATATTTGTTGTTATTTTTTAATGTTTTTTTTTTCCATGAAATAATATTTTGAATAATGTCATACAACAGTTAAGTGCGAATATTAACTAAATATAGGTAATAGTATGTATTGTGTATAAATTTTTTTGACTTTGTAGATGTACCACAATTCACGTTTACCTAAATTAATTATTTTTACACAAAATTGAATAAGTTCTTTACATATTAACATTTTTTTATGGTACTAAACTTCCACTTTGCCACGTTTCATTGACTAAACTGCGCATGTCAGTGTCTGTTCTAGACCAGAATAGCACCCTATTTGTTTGACTTAACTCTTTTTAATAGACTGACCATGTATAAAATAACTTTTTACATCAGATAAGAGTTTACCCTCATTCTTTTACACATATGTTAATCATGACTAGAATTCCACTCACATTATAGTACTATTATATATAGGTCAGTGTGACTTACAGAACACGTGAACAGAAGTCACGCTGTAGTTCAGGGGTACGCGAGGAATTTAGTCCAGTCTGTCAACTGAAAACTTCGACACCAGTTATTACATTAACTTTCTTTTTTCTTTAAATCTCCAGATCAAAGCAACCTTGCTTCCTAGCATCCCTTTTTGATGCTCAGTATAGAAATTAAAATTGAGAGAGAGAGAGAGAGAGAGAGAGAGAGAGAGAGAGAGAGAGAGAGAGAGAGAGAGAGAGAGAGAGAGAATGAATGTGTGTTTTTCTTTTTAGAAGCATTCCAGAATCATAAATATTATGGTTATTAATTTTATTTTAACTATTATCATCATCATCATTATTAATTTGAAATAGTGTGTACCTGAACTCTGAACGTTAATATTAATAATAACAAGAACTACAACGGTAACAACCAGCAATAAATGCACGTAGTTTATTTATGAACATTATGCAACTTTTAAATATTAATTTTGTAAGGCATGTCATCCTCTCGATAAAATTTTATTTTCTCATAGCCAATCAAAATGTGATTTGAAGGACAACGCGTCATCGGAAAAAAACCAGTTTATGGGAAACTTAATTTTCTGTTTGTTTTCAATTCAATATTATTATCTTCTAAAGTGCAGCTGTCTCTAACACATAATATAAATATCATTTCATTAACGAAAAGGAAGTAAAAGGCAATATATATTTCTGAAAGATCTGTCATTATTTTCCTATAGTCTTATTGTAACTGTTTGAAAAAAGATCCTGTTGTTTGTGTCGTATTTGTTTCTCTCTCTCTCTCTCTCTCTCTCTCTCTCTCTCTCTCTCTCTCTCTCTCTGCTTTATTTCTTTTACTACGGTTTTTAGATATCATTACTGTTGTTGTGAACACATTAATATAGTTACTTTTACCATTTTACACAATTATCAGAATCAACATATCATCATCGTAATTACTAATTGTACTACTACTACTATTATTATTATATATATATATTATTATTAATATAATATTAATATTAATATTATTATTATTAATATAATTATTATTATTATTAATATAATTATTATTATTATTATTATTATTATTATTATTATTATTCATTAATGTTATAATAACTACCTGGATTAACTAAAACACAGATTATCGCTCCTAATCCAGCAGCCAACGCGTTGGTACAGTTGATGAAGATGAAAGCAGTGAGGCTGATTTTACCGTTAGACTTTGGTTCTAGCGATGAAGTCCCTTAAACGTATAAAATATATTCTTTAATTACTGAGCTAATTAGTAAGAGACATAGAGAGAACCAGTTAAACAGTATGTATGTATATTTGTGTTTATATTACGAGAGATGGTACCTGTGTACGTGTTTTTGTATAAGTTTAATTCAAATCTGCACTGTCCCTCTCTCTCGCGTTCTTTCTGTCTCTCTCTCTCTCTCTGTCAATCTCTCTCTCTCTTTCTGTCTCTCTCTCTCTCTGTCTCTCTTTCTCTCCCTCTGTCAGTCTCTCTCTGTCAATCTCTCTCTCTTTCTGTCTCTCTGTCTCTCTTTCTCTCTCTCTGTCTCTCTTTCTCTCTGTCAATCTCTCTCTCGCTCGCTTTTTCTCTCTCAGTCTGCCTCTCTCTGTCTCTGTCTGTCTCTCTCTCTGTCTGTCTCTGAGTCTCTCTCTGTTTACTCAATGCAATCACCTGATATCAGACTGAATATGACAAGAGGAAGAACCATCAAGCGAAGAACTCTCAGAAACAATTCTCCTGGCATTCCTGTTAAAATAAAAAATAAAAATATCGTATTTCATTTCATTAGATATTAACAGGCACATACACAGCATGCAGGCATACATACATTCATACACACACACACACACACACACACACACACACACACACACACACACACACACACACACACACACACACACTCTCTCTCTCTGTGTATGTGTGTGTGTTATTTCTTGGTTTTATTTATTATTTTACATTTATTTTTTGAAAGAATGTTATTTATGTGTACGCTTTTTTATCTTGGTATTATTGTTTGACACAGACTGTCTAGTAAAATGAAATCAGATAGTTCAGTTATTGTCATTTCTCTTATGGTACTAAATTTGATACTCATCAGTCTCACTAAAATATTAAATGCAAAAAAAAAAAAAAAAAGTTTAATGTACAATTGGTTAAATTCGATATAAAATTTTAAAAAGTTGAGTTCATTACGAATTAAATTGAGAAAGAAGATCCATATAATAATATAATATTATGAAAAGGAGAAATGTATTGGGCTCTAAAATATATATATCAATTTATAATTAATTTAATATGGACGAAATTAAAATGGTTATTAATATTCTTTTCAGAAACTGTTTGAAAATCATACAAAAGCAGAGAAAAGTGGCAAGTTAGCACAGACATATACAAAAGCAAATCATAAACTTACACACACAGACACACAAACACACAAAAAGACACTCACACAAAAACACATAGCCACTCATATTTATGTATGCACAAACTTTTTCATAATTAAGTATTTGTATGAAGGGCCGGATTTCCCATACAGGCTTTCTAGACTCGTGCCTAGGACGGCAGTTTATGTTACATAAATTAGAATTTCACATTTGATTTATTAATAATTCATTATGTAAATGTAAAGCCATGTTTTTGCTTTCAACTAGATCATAAGTTATAACCCATTCATATTATATAAACTAAGTGGGAAGGGTGAGGGGGACTTGAGCCTTGAGGAGGGGGCGAACCCTGTTTGTATGTGTGTACGAGTCTCTGCGTGTATATAACAGTATGTGTGCGCGTATGTGTGTGTGTAACAGTATGTGACTTATTTGTATTGTTTTGTATTTTTTGTTTATTATTGTTAATTATTTTTTTATTTTGTTGTGGGTTTTTTTATGTGTTTTGGTTTCCATCTGAACTCTGCACTGAATAAGGTCATGCAGTAGTTAACTGCGAGTTCTAACTCAGTATCTGTAACAGTATGAACGCGTGTGTAAAATGACTTTGTAGATGTTCCACAACGCACGTTTACCTAACTTAATTTTGTTTTTACGCAGTAAGTTGAATAACCTTACCTATTAGGATTTCCCACCCGTTTACTTCCATTTGAGCGCGTCATTGAACTGCGCATGTCAGTGTCTGGTGTAGGTCACAGCATAAAATCACGACAAAACCACCCAAATAGTATCATATTTCGCGTGCTCTAAGTCTTGTTAATATGAGTACGCACGGACTCATGAAAACTAAACTTACATCAGATAACAGTTCCTTCTCTACTGGTACACAGACCTTGACACACTAATTGCTTACTGGAAATCCCGGCACGTGATAGTACTATTATATATCGGTCTTACCGAACACCTGAACAGAAGTAACGCTGTAGTCCAGGGCTCGGCGAGGACTTTAGTCCAGCTGTCAACTGAACACTTTAAGACCAAAGATTATTATGCATTGAAATGATCAGAGTAATAAATGTTTATATATGCTTTACATTTAAAATTATATAATCTGTAAAAAAGAAAACATCGTTAAAGCGGAATATTTTGTTTTCATTATATATTTATAAGGTGAATAAGTTTATCGATGAACTGAGCGAACATCTGCTATAAACTTTATTTATTTATTTATTGATTTATTTATTGAGTTATTTAATTATTTAATTATTTGTTTGTTTTTTACTTTTATTTGTCTATTTTACTGTGTTTTATTTCATTTCATTTTATTTATTTTCTCTTAATTAATTAATTTATTTCACTTTACTTTTCATAACTTTTTATTTATTTTACGGTATTTTATTTTACTTATTTACTTATTTATTTATTTAACTAAACGGTTAAAATTTCATAATTCTTTGTGTTTTAAACCGAATGTTAATTTTTCTTTATTTTTCGTTTTGTAAAATAAAAGATGTTGCCTCGCTAATGAAAAATAAGAAAATAAAAAGGTATCGGTGTTCAATTTTATTTTCACCAACACTAACAACAACAACAACAACAAATTTATTTGTCTATAATAATAATAATGTATTCAAACTTTGTCAATCCGTCTATTAGTAATTCGGTGACATAACATCTATTTATAGCCCAATTCCCGAATAAAACGTGGATTTATTAAACATCTGAAATCTTCTTCGAAGGAAAAAACAAGTCAACAACATAGTGTTAATATGCTGTTATTCAAAATGCTGGCAACTGTTCAAAGAATGCTATATTACAGTGTCAAAAATATTTTAAATAATATTGATGTGTGTGTGTATGTGAATTTAACAAATTTAATTGAAGAAAATGTATAATCTCTATTTATACCTAATTAGCAACTAACTAGCAACAACAACAGCAATAATAAGAAATAAACGAATAAATAAATAAATAATAATAATAATAGTAATAATAATAACAACAACAACAATAATAATTAATTATAATAACGGTTATTATGATGGTTTTAAGAGTAAGGTGGTGAATCTAAGCTGCTCAACTTCAACAGAATAGAGTTGAGATAATAATAAACATTTTTATTTAATTTAACATTGTTTAAATTGATAAAATGTAATGTATGTGTATGTGTATATACAGTGTCACTGACTTTCAGGTAGTCAGTAGCTCTAATGTAGGAAGCAACAAAACTTTCTTTGTATCTTCGTACTAAAGAATAATATGCTAAAATTATCTGTGAGTATTCAAAGCCTGAGAAACATGAAAGAAATCCCTTCACTGGTAATATCTATTAAACAAAAGTATGAACACATGCAAAATCTAATAAGAAATCATGAGGAATTGTTCCACAGTTCTTAACTAACCAACAAAAACAACAAATGTACTTTTATGAAAAAGTGGCTCATGTTATTTGTCAACGTGTACCCGACCTTGCAGCTTGATTTGATAAAAAAAAATTCCACTGTGTGATACACAGACTACATCTTTTCCTTTTGTTGTTTATGGCTTAGTTGACAAAGGAATAGAATCTACGCTGTACTCTTTATTTAACAATAACGACAAAAGCAATCGTAATAATAATAACGTAACAACAACAACAACAACTACTGTTAGTAATACGCTTGACTGATATCTACATACAGCTCGGGTGGAAAGCCCAGTTCCCGAAGAAAATTATTTTTCTCTGAAAGGAGGTAGACGACGTCATACGACCTTTTCAAAGTAGCGGGTATAAAAATCAACGAAGCCTGTCATAGAGCGTTTCTGTCGTAGACGTGCTTCACTCCATTGTGAACACAGAGGCAGCCTAATTTAGGTAAGTACATGTTTTACTTATTTCATAGGTTATATATATTTATATAAAATTATAATTTCACTTATTTCATAGGTTATATATATTTATATAAAATAATAAATTCACTTTGCTGTTTAGGATTTTTCCACGCCCAAATTTCACTTGTTTAATATTAAATGATATTACATCAACTTGAAAAAACAAAACATCGCGGTAAGGTGGATAAGTATCTAGCACATGCGTTGGCAGGTAAGAATAATAACAGCCACAGAAAATACAGCACTCATTTATTTGTCTGGTATCTCGAAAATGTGCAAAATACACGTGCAAGTCGTGCCACTGGCAGTTTCATGTAGCAGGTCTGTGGTTATAAAGCAGGAAAACTGAGACATCATATTCACGTTGCGATCTATAAACAATAACGTTCACTGTAGTTTGAATTTCTGTCATTGAGAGGAAACCAGCCCTGGACGTGATCTTTCGAGGATGATACAATATGACATACTGGATTTCAGTGGTTTACAAGGCATTCACTGAAAACTGATAAATGAAGCCTGGCATTTTATTTATTTATTTATTTATTTATTTATTTATTTATTTATTATTATTATTATTATTATTATTATTATTATTATTATTATTATTATTATTATTATTTTTGTTGTTTTTTGACCTCACACAGGAACATTATCGATGTAATTATATCTTGGTATTATTTATTTTAATTTATTTTTTCTTTGAAAGAATGTTATATAGAACTATATGTACGTGTGTGTACTGTGTGTGAATTTGTCTTGGTAATAGTTATTATTTTATTTATTTATTTAACCATTCTTAAAAAGGTTTTTATTTACACAAGTTAATTTTTGTTTGTTTGTTTGTTTGCTGGAATAATGTTATATATAAGTGTATATAGTGTATGTGCGTATTTATCTTGATATTATTTATTACTACTAACAATTTTTTTTTTTTTGGTCATGTTTTACAGATTACTTCTAAAGGAAATAAAAGTTGTTACACAAAATGGTACCAATTCGTCCAGTCCTTGTCATTTCTCTTATGGTACTAAACTTGATACTCATCAGTGTCATTGTATCTGTAACATTAAACGAGTTTCTGAACAGACAAACCGACTTGTTGTTTGACAAGGAACTGTGTGTGAAAATCTCGTGCAAACCAAGAGAAAACTGTTGTGATGACAAATCTACGACCAGAACCAGGAACAATACCACGTATTGCTGTTACAGAGATGGAGAAAAAGTGATCAGTAAAATTATGAAACTGGTAAATTGTCCTTTAATTTATTTTAAAAATCCATGAATACATTAAATACAAATTAAATAAATAAATAAATAAATAAATAAATAAATAAATAAATAAATATATAAAATAAAATGTTTGTATGTAATTAAGATATAAGTAAGTTCTGTACAAAAATATAAAAAATTTAAGTTCATTATACAAAAAAAAAGAAAAATAGGAAAAAGATAAAAAGAAAATAGTGTTATGTAGATATGAAATTAAGATACAGGTAAATTCTGTATAAAGATATTGAAAAGTTAAATTCATCCATTATAAATGAAATTTAAAAACAGAAGATTTATATACGTTTAATAATATTCGAATTATGAAAAGGCGATATTGATTGTCTTGAAAAATATTTATAAATTTAAAAGTGATTATTGTGGATGAGCTTCAAACTGGTTATTAATATTCTTTTTAGAAACTGAATGAAAGTGAAACAAAAGCTGAGAAACGTGGTAAGTTAACACAGACACATATTTAAATATCTACAAACGTTTTTATAATTATGTATTTGTATGTGTGTATGTGTGTATATGTGTGTGCATGTTTCAGAAAAACAATTTAAGCAGATCAGAGATGTCGCTGATCTTCTGAATTTAGGTAATATAAATATGTGTAAGAGTATATGTACATATGTATCTATGTATTTATACATGTATCAATGTATATATATGTGTGTGTTTATGAGTGTCTGTATATATATATTTCAGAACAAGACCTTAAGCAGATCAAGGAGTGGACTTACAATCTGAATAATAAAAACAATGTGAAGACATCGACTCATCTACAAATGGAAGTGAATGCAACTTATGACAAAAGTAAGAAACGAAATAGTAGTAGCAATAATAATAGTAGTAGTAGTAGTAGTAGTAGTAGTAGTAGTAGTAGTAGTAGTAGTAGTAGTAGTAGTAGTAGTAGAAATAGTAGTAGCAGTAGTAGTACTCAGTTAAAAGACATGATTTGATAATAAATCTGGTATTAGTAAAATAGAAGCAATCGTAGTCGTTACTTAAAAAATTGGTCTGGTAAAAGTAGTAGTAGTCCTTATCACTTAGTTATTAGTAGTGGTTAGAAAATAATAGTAGAAATTGTGATAACAATAATACTAGCAGTGTTACTAGTGATAATATCAGTTATTCTGGTAAAGTAGTTAATAGCGAAAGTTTGTAGTTATAGAAATATATATTAGTAATATACTACAAATGTTGACAATTTAAAATAGAAATATTAATTAAAAATCATTTATTCTTACAAACTTTTCAGACACACCGAAGCCCCTCATCAAATGGACGTCGTCTGGTAAAAGATCGTTTGTGAAAGGAGCTGCAGCTGTTGTCGCTGACGGGATTCAAGTGAAAGAAACTGGTTACTACTTCATATACAGCAACGTTTTATTCCATGCCAACCAAGTCAGAGAGCTGGAATACGCTAGACTGTGTCACTCAATTGAAATATATCCAGATTATGAAGTCCTCTACAGAAATCCTCAAACAACATGCAAAGTACGAAGATATCAGGAAGGTTTTGTTACTTCCTACATTGGAGCTGTTTACCACCTGAAAGCCAATGACACTGTGGTGGTGAGAACATCAGTTGTGAACAGAATTTTGAGAGATCCTGAGACCACCTACTTTGGTCTGTATATGCTGTAAAACTGTTACGAGAGTCCTCAATTATAACTGTTAATAATTAATTGTTTTTACTTTATACCCACGTTTATAGTGTTTAAATGCATTATTATTATTATTATTATTATCATTATTATTATTATTACTGTTAATATTATTAGTATTAACAATTAATTATGCTACTGGAATATGATTTTAAATGTTTATGTAATTGTAATAAGTTTCTTTTAGACTTGTTGCCTACAGGTGTGCTTTGAATAACAGTGTATTAAGAATAAATCAATAGTTTAAGTAATAAAGGTAACAGTAAAGTAAATATAATGATCATAAACAAACACAATAAATGAACGCTTTTAACTAATTTCTCTTCACTCCGATTTTATGTTCACGGTGTTTGGCAGCCTGTCACAGAAAGACAGTAGTCAGGGACATGAGTACATCAAACTACTATTTTATTATAACTTTATTATGAAACGTTTATATTAGGCATTCTTTCATCTTCCTTTATAGTCTTCAGTGGAGGCATTATTATTATTATTATTATTATTATTATTATTTATTATTATTATTATTATTATTATTATTATTATTATTGTGGTCGGTTGTTTGTGATTCGATCAGCTTTTATAACTTCAATGGCACACACACACACACACACACACACACACACACACACACACACATTTATTATTTAAAACATTTTTGATACTCTAATAGAATTCTTGCCAGTATTTTAAATAACAACGTATTAATACTAATGCAATATTACAGAATTACAATAGACTGCTATTATTATTATCAATGCAATATCACAGTATTACAATAGACTGTTATTACTATTATAAATTCTCAATATTAATTACAGACTGTTGTTTTTCTTATGAATGCATTATTATTGCTATAAATAAATATCTTTACTTTTTAAAAGAAAACATGAAATGCTAGTCGGGTTCCTATCGACGCAATAACTAGGATAAGAACGCAGTTTGCAATACAACGGATGCAATAATAACACTATATTTTTAAAATGTGTGTGTGTGTGTGTGCGTGTGCGTGTGTGTGTGTGTGTGTGTTTGTGTGTGTGTGATTCTTAAGATTATTTATTTATTTTTCTAACTATAAATATTGAGGAATAAGTCACTGTTGTTAAATTAAATTATATAAAAGAAAATTTGAGCTTAACTGATAACAAGATGTAATTTAATCAATAATGTATTCCCTGTTTTTATTTACCACGTCTTTCCAAGGGTCAACAAGTTTTTCGATGCCTCTGCAATAAATTTAAATTAGTTATGAACCGGAACGCAATAGATTTTGCTTTGTCAGTTTATTTTATTTATAAAATAATTTATTGTATTCTTCTTTTTTGGGGGTTTGCATCAGATTTTTAATGAAGTAACTTTTTTTGTTTTTTTATAATAATAAAAATCAAAATGAGTTTATATTTGTATATTTTTTAATGTTGATTGAATTTTTTTGTTTTTTGTGTTGTATAAACAAATAAATGTTGATGTATTTATTTTTATAATATATATGTATTTATATATATATATATATATATATATATATGTATATTTATGTATGTATAT
This sequence comes from Chrysomallon squamiferum, assembly GCA_012295275.1. Classification (NCBI taxonomy): domain Eukaryota; kingdom Metazoa; phylum Mollusca; class Gastropoda; order Neomphalida; family Peltospiridae; genus Chrysomallon; species Chrysomallon squamiferum. Next base: position 5,241,334 of record CM022666.1, read on the forward strand.
GTATAAACAATGTATATATATATATATGTATATATATATATATATATATATATATATATATATATATATATATATATATATATAAAACTTATTCTATAAAAGTATTATTTTATTTTTTTAATGTTTTTTTTTTTTTTTACTTTATTTTTATCCTTTAACAGATCTGTTTCGTCAGGCTAAGAATAATTTTTGAAGAAAAACAAGACAAAAACAACATTTAAAGCCTGATATTTTCTTCACGTCATATCATGAAATGAATCGGTGGGGGTTGGGATCACAATTGGCACACCCTCATCAATGTTTTGCACACAGACATATAACAAATATTCATTTGATATCAATTGTTTTATATTCACAAATACATCTAATTCTCAGAAATATTATGTTCGTATGTGTACAGAGATTTGTTTCCCTAATCTATTTGTTATATCAGGAATTTAGTTGTGTCATAACAAAACTTTTGAAAACTAAATATTGTCTTTCACAATCACTTGTTCTCACCTCTCTTCAAGTCAAATCAAGGGGAGATAATCCATGCTGCGAAACAGCGAAAACGTCAAAGCGGAGTGAAGGGAAATTCAATGACAGGGTTCTGTGTGATATTCGGTTTGATGGTTTGTGGTTGATATTTTGTTGTTTGCTCATCGGATGGCCAAGACAATCTCGTTCGCTAAACTTCTCCTGTACGGGTACCTGAGTATGTGGATTATAAGGAAACAGGTAATTAATTATTTGTTTATGGACACTTCAGTGCATATTATTATTAGTAATTAATTAAAGGTATTTAAATGTTTATAGAAGCTGTAACACATTAATTATGTATGATTAGTAGGTCAAAGATATGTAAATTAATTTTTTAATAATAATAATAATAATAATAATAATTTTAATAATAATAATAATAATAATAAATGATGATGATGATGATGATGATAATAACAACAACAACAATATTTACAAAGTACTACTAATAATAACAGGTTAACATTTAAATAAAATTAGTTAGGTTTTATTTGTTATATTGTTAAATTATTTTTTATATCAGTTATTTTAATACGTAATTTGATCATTCTCATTATTACAGCAAATACTGTTATTACTAAAACTAGTAATACTACTATTTCTACTGCTACTACTGCTACTACTACTACTACTATTACTATTACTACTACTGTTGTTATTATGACTAGCGCCACTACTATTATTACCATTACTTCTACTACTACTATTAATTTTCTAATTATTATTATTACAGATACTACCACTATTATTGCAACAAAACCAACTACTAGTACTACCACAACTAATAATAATATTATTATTATTATTATTATTATTTATTATTATTTTATTATAATTATTTATTATTATTAATTATTATTATTATTATTATTAGTAGTAGTAGTAGTTGTAGTCTTATAGTTGTTGTTATTATTATTGTTGTTATTGTTTATTTACATACACTATTAGTCACCCAGTATTTCTATAATACAAACTATGAATTATCTTGACAGATGATGATGAAGGTGACGATGACATATTGAGACAGAAAAGTGAAAAACCTAAATCTTTGTTTGAAAATATTCGACTAGGTGCAACAAAATTGTGTATTCAGTTCAGTATTACGTTTACCTGTCTCCGTATATATATATATATATATATATCAGAGAATGCTAAGGACGACAACTCTTTCATACTCATGGACCTTTATCTCAAGAAATGCTTGCTGTTGCTATTGTTGTCAATGTAAGATCACTATTATTATTATTATTACTATTATTGTTATTGTTGTTGTTATTTATAACTATTGTTATTGTAATGATTGTTGTTGATGAAATATGTTCGCAGTTAATATTTTGTTTCAGTTTTAGTTTTCATCCAGGTAGTCCAAACAATTTTTATATCAAATGCTGTTGTCACTGTAGATGTGTGTCTCCTTGTTTATGGCGGTGTACACGTGTCAGAGGTTGTACTAACGAAGCAAAGTCTCAACAGACTGGGTCTTCATCACGGTATGGTAAGTGCTATCTGTGCGTTTATTTTTTTATATTTTTATTTTTAAATCATTTAAAAAATATATTGTCATACTTCTTTTTAGATGATTTTTTAAAAATCCATATTTTACTGGAAATAAGACAAAAGTTGCAGAATAATATAATTTAAACATCCAGAATACAGTATTATTCCAGTACATTACATATTACGTAGTTTCTATTTACAGGGAGACAGTATTAAATATTATATAATTCAGTACAGTACATACCATGTAATTTATACGTCTAGAGATACGCTGTTAAAGATTAATAGACTGCAGTACATACCATGTAATTTTATACGTATCCCAGTATTAAAGATTAATAGACTGCAGTATATACCATGTAATTTATGTATCCAGTATTAAAGAATAATAGAGTGCAATACATACCATGTAAATTATATATCCAGTAATATAGTATTAAATAATATATAATGAAATACAGTACATACCATGTAAATTATATATCCAGTAATATAGTATTAAATAATATATAATGAAATACAGTACATACCATGTAATTTATATATTTAAAGATATAATATTACAGATTCATTATTGCAAATAATATGTATTCTGTGTATCATTTTATAAATAATTGAGGTCCTGTGGTGTAGAGTATAAATGAATACATTAATGTGTATATCCAAGGATATAATATACAAACTTATTACAGTACATATCATGTCATTTAAAAATCAAAGGATATAATATTAAAGATTCAGCATAACAAATACCATATATTCAGTGTATGCTATTATAAAGCTGACATACTGTGGTGTATAATATACAATGGATCTGAATATATATCTTTTTAAATTTCAGAATGGATTCATAGACCTTAAAGATTAACAGAGTACAGAACATACCATGTATCTTATATACCAAGTTATAGAGTATTATTCCAGTACGGTAACCTTAAAGATCGATACAATACAGTATGTATCCTGTAACTTACAAATCAAAAGACGTAATATTAAAGATTCAGCATAACAAATACCATTTATTCAGTGTATGGTATTATAAAACTGACATACTGTGATGTAGAATATACAATGTATCTGAATATATATATTTTTTTAAATTTCAGAACGGATTCATAGACCTCCAAGTTGAAATGATCAACAGTCGACTTGTTTCTCATGCAGAACAAATAAACACAGTGGAACTTCCTTTGTACCAGAGCTGGATGTCAGCGTATTTAGAACGTCATGAACGTGCACTGCAACTACACCAGCAGCAGCTGACAACACTGCAGTTTGTACACAATGAGACGTACTGCACCTACTTGGTCAACCTCGGCATGGACATCAACTGCACTGTAGAGGGAAGCAAACAGCAGCGGGAGTACGTCATCTCAGCGACTGGATGTCAGCTTAATCCAGTGTGGCCCAAGTTTTATAAAAGGTGATTACAGGAGAGAGAGAGAGAGAGAGAGAGAGAGAGAGAGAGAGAGAGAGAGAGAGAGAGAGAGAGAGAGAGAGAGAGAGAGAGAGAGAGAGAGAGAGAGAGACACAGAGAAAGAGACAAACATACAGAGACAGAGAGAGAGAGAGAGAAAGAGTGAGAGAGAGAGAGACAGAGAGAAAGAGAGACAGAAAGAGAAAGAGAGACAGAGAGAGAAAGAAAAAGATGAGAGAGACAGTAAGTGAGAGACAGAGAGATAGAGCGACAGAGAGACAGAGGCAGAGAGGGATAGACAGAGAGAGAGAGAGAGCGCGAGAGAATATAGAGAAGAATAAAGAAGATGGAAAAACAGAAAATGAAAGAATTTATCCAGTCAGGACAAAAAGCTTTATAAGATATAATTTGTACATATCTGAATGTGTTTAATAACCTTAAAGACACTACTTGAAGTAATATGTTTTCTTATATTTGTTTAAATTGTAATTATCTGTTTTACAGTTTACTTTCACAGGACGGAGAGACCAGACATTGTAGAAAACCAACTTGACGCTTTACTCACTGCAGCCAGGCGCATCGTCATGGATACAGCTCAAATTGTTGTTGTATTTTTGTCCATTGTGGTGCTCAAGGAACTGTTTGGTTCAGTTTTATGGATTTACATAAGAAGATAAATTATTTCTGTCTATGATGGTCTCTTGAATATTTTTTCTTTTAATTTCAGTTATAAATAATATCTCGTTTCACAACATCATAAATATAAAAATATTGTTCTGGTCAGTATTATTATTATTATTATTATTATTATTATTATTATTATTATTATTATTATTATTAACTTTATTATTATTTTTATTGATTTAATTATTTTATTCATCTATTTATTTAATTATTTATCTGCTTTATGATCGTTATAGTTTCTTTATTTTTATGATTATTAGTTAAAGCATTGATTTATTAAATCAATTAATCAATATTTGTTGTGTATAGTTTTATTTATTTAATTTACCATTGTTATTATTTAATTACTAATCCTTTTTAATTATTAATTAATAAACTATGTATGTATGTATGTATGTATGTATATTGATTTAATTATTGTATTTATTTTGATTTTGATTTTTTATTATTTCTTTTTAATTTCGTTTATAATCATTGTAGATACTGTTATCATTATTAGTTAAACTATTGATTTATTAATTTAATTAATCAATAATTTTTGTGTATAGTTTTATTTATTTAATGTACAGTTGTTATTATTTAATTACATTTCCTTCCTTACCCCATGAAATTAATTCTTTTATTTTTAATTTCTCTCTTTTCATCCATAACAAATATGGTTTTGTCAGGCGAAGAATAATTTTTGAAACCAGCAAGAATCAAACAATGAAAGACACATGAAAAGAAAGTAACTGAAAACATAAAAATATTACATTCTGATATTTCCTTCAAGTCATATCACGAAATAGATGGGCGTGTGTGTGTGTGGGAACACAAATATCACACCCCCATCAATTTGTTTAACACAAACACATGAACTTTTTTATTTGATATCAATTGTTTTATATTCACAGTGACATCAGATTCTCTGAAAAATTGTCTCTATGTGTATAGAGATTTGTTTCCATAATCTATAAGATAGTGAGGAATTTAGTTGTGTCGTAACAAAACTTTTCATCTCAATAAAATAAAATAATAATCTGAGTTCTTGAAAAAAAAAAAAAAGAAAAAAAGAAAATTAAAAAAACAACGTGTATCATAAGTAAGAACAAAGGTTATCATGGCCATCATCCTACATCATCATTCAGAATTTTTACTCTCAACATCATCATTCAAAAATTCAATGGCAACCTCATCGTTGATAATTTTATTATCTACATCATCATCCAGAATTTTATTAACAGAATAATCACTGACAGTCCTCATCGTTCACAAAAGATGGACTCTGCTTCAGATTTTATTTACTATTATTTTAGGTTTTACTCACATTATACAATGGATGTTCTTGTACAATAGATGTTCTATTTACAAATGGATGTTCTTGTACAGTTGATATTCTATGTACAATATGTGTTCTTCTGCAGTGATTGTTCTACAGTCTATGTCCTGTGTAAAAAAAGATCTTGTACAGATGTTCTATATAGACTGCTCATTGGATGATCAAATACAGTAGATGTTCAGTGTACATTGAATGTTCTTGTATGGTAGATGTTCTGTACACAATGGATGTTCTGCTGTAGATGTTCTATGTACAAATATGTTTTAAAGTGGATGTTGTAAATATAATTAATGTTAAAAGATAATGAATACTCCATGCATAATGGCTTTTATTTGTACAGTGAATATGTAATGTATGTACTACTGATGGTCTGTGTTCAGTAAATCTGTACAGTGGATGTTCTACAAACAGTGAATGTGTTCTAGGCATGTTCTATGTAAAATGAATGTGTGCTGTATTCAGTGAATAAATATTTACATGTTACTAATTTTCTATATAAACTGACTGATGAAAGTTAAATTTTCACTGATTGGTTTAAAATGAATAATACAAGTTAAGTGTTCTTTATACAGTATGCACTAATGCACTGAAACGATAATAGTAATAAATATATATACATAAATGTTACATCTAAAATTTCATGTAAAATTCGCAGAATAAATAATCGATTTAAGGCATTTTGTTTTATCAGAATAAGAATTTTTAGAAGTATTTCAGAATCGTAAATATTAGGATTATTAACTTTATTATCACTATTATCATCATTATTAATATTTATTATCACTTTCATCATCATGATTAACAATTGTATTATCATCATAAACATCATTAAGTTTATTATCACTATGATCTTCATCATTATTACTATTTTATCTACTATTACTATATCATCATCATTATAAGGATTATTCTTACTACTAGTAGTACTATTTATATTAGTGATGCTGTTGCTGGTGCTACTACTATTAAATTTATCATCATCATCATTATTATTATTTGCTGTTATCATTGTTGTTAAATAAAGGCTGCAGTGATACCTCTGGTCACCTGTTCATAATTTATATTTACTTTAAAAGTACTAAAACTTGTCTTGTTGTGCATTTGTTATTTTCTTCTTATTTTTTCTTTCTTTGTTTCTTCGATTGTTTGTTTCTTTTTTGTTGTTGTTGTAATAACAAGTAAAATTATTGAGATCATTTTTCAACTCACTTTTCACTTCTACACCAGTCAGTGACATGATTTAATTTATATTTTATAAAGCAAAATTTGTATGCTTTATAGACTATGTAAAATATTGCTGTTATTTAACCATGTACATATCACATATTTATATAGATACACCTACATACGTGCACATTCAAACACATGTATCATGTTTACGTTTTAATAGTTATGCAGTCGTCCTTGACACCGACGACAATAACTGTACCTCACTAGAAAATATTTTAAAATGCCGGGTGCATTATCTTGAAAAATAGATCTGCCTAGTAAGTGTTTATAAATAGCTGTTTGCTAAGTGACTCAGCTGATTCAAAATGCACGGCCCACGTGTTCACTCTGAGTCCGGCCTACAATGACGTCGCTGTCTGTGAAATGTACACGTGACGTGAAATTGATATCGGATTCACTACCAACTTCATTGACGTGATTACTTTTATCTCTAGTCCATAGAAATACGTCGAACAACAGACACAATTTTTAGAAAATAAATAAATAAAAATAAGTAGTTTTTCTCTGTCAGGGAATAATCCAATTTTTATGACAGTGCGCCTCCGTGGATCTTGTGTAGATATATACTGTAGTGCATAGCTGGAGTGTATTAGGTTATTTGAAATTAGATAATGTAGATGTTCTGGATTAAATTTTTGATAATTTATTTAGGGTTAGACTATTGAAGAGTGATTAAAAGAAAAATAATAAAGTACCTGGTTTATAGTCAGTTGTTACGTTTTCATTTTGTTCTGTTCATGCACGTACATCACATGTACTTGACGTAGTCTAGTTTCTGTCATAAAAACAACTCACGGCAAACTGAACAAAGCAATATTCTTAAAATACATCACTATGTGTGTGTGTGTGTGTGTGTGTGTGTGTGTGTGTGTGTGTGTGACTTATTTGTATTGTTGTTTGTTGTTTGTTCTTCTTTCTTTCTTGTTGTTGTTGTTTGTTTCTTATTGTTGTTTTGTTTTGAATTTCTTATTTGTTTTTCTTGTTTATTTGTTTTTTCCGGCTCACCTGTGCTCTGATTATATCAACAATTAATTGCAAAGTACTAACCTGACATAATAGTATGTACCTGTGTATAAAATGACATTGTAGATATTACAAAAGTCACGTATTTGACAACACTTCTGTTTATAGGTTTTTCCATGTGATTGGCAGTGGATGACTTCCAGCGCATTCGCGAATGTGAAAAAGTTCGTGGTGGAAAAATCTCAGTACGTGATAGTAGTATTATATCAAGTAGTAAAACGTCAACAGAAGTAACTCTATACATTAGAGGCAACAATAACAACAACCACAACATCAGATTTATTTATTTTTAACAATGATAATGCGTTCGTACTTTCTCGATCTGTCTGTTAGTAATACGGTAGACGTATCTTTATCAATCTAAAAATAACAGAATATACTTGAGATAATAATAAATATTTTTATTTAATTTAATTTTATAAAATGTATGTAATATATGTTTATGTGTCTATGCAGTGTCGACAGCTTCAATGAAGGAAGGAACAAAACTTTATTGCTGTCTTCGTGCTAAAGAATAATATGCTAAAATTATCTGTGAGTATTCAAAGCCTGACAAACATAAAACAAATACCTTCACTGGTAATATCTATTAAATAAAAGTATGAACACATGCATAATCTAATAAGAAATCATATATATGTATACACCCTTTACTGTACACTAGAACACAACAAACACAAAACACTTTCAAAACTGAATTCAGTATAGCAGTAAAGTGTAATATAGATGGAGAGAATGACTGTAATCTGTCACAACAATCACGTAAGGATTAATACAGAAGAGCAAACATCTACATAACCAGTTACACAGTGCGTTCTGTGGACAGCGACCGTTATCAGGAATTGTTCCACAGTTCTTCCCTATCCAAACAAAACATAAATAAAATCTCCGTACTTTTATGAAAAATAACTCGCGTTATTTGTCAACGTGTTCCCGACCTTGCAGCTTCACGTCTTTCGCCAGATTTTTCTGGTAAACAACAAGGGTCAGTAACACCTATCACTAAGCAGATGATACTTAATCCCGAAAAAAGTCACAGGAAAACAAATCACAATTTTTAATTATGAAATATATTAGCAATGAAAGATAGATTAAACAGATTTTGTCAAAGTATTTTGATAATGTTTATTTTTATTCTAGTGTTGATGGTTTAGACTGATGTTCCACCCGATATCACGAAGAAATTCTGCCGCAGCATACACGAACCCTTCATAACATATTTTGATACCACCCTTATTGGTATGAATAACTTCCATATTAAACATACTTCTGATACAATAGCAAGCTGAAGAATACACAGTGAAACATATTTTAACTGGAAATAAGACAAAAGTTGCAGAATAAGATAATTTAAACATCCTGAATACAGTATTATTCCAGTACATTACATATGATATAGTTTATATTTACAGGGAAACAGTATTAAATATTATGTAGTTAAGTACAGTACATACCATGTAATTTATACGTCTAGAGATACGCTGTTAAAGATTAATAGACCGCAGTACATACCATGTAATTTATGTATCCAGTATTAAAGATTAATAGACTGCAGTACATACCATGTAATTTATGTATCCAGTATTAAAGTTTTATAGAGTGCAGTACATACCATGCAATTTATATATACAGGAAGATAGTATTAAATACTATATAATAAGATACAGTACATACCATGTAACTTATATATCCAGGGATATAGTATTAAAGATTAATAGGGTATAGTGCACATCATGTAATTTATGTACCAAGTGATACAGTATTATTCCAGTACGGTAACCTTAAAGATCGTTACAATACAGTATATATCCTGTAATTTACAAATCAAAGGTTGTAATATTAAAGATTCAGCTTCGCAAATACAATGTCTTCAGTGTATGATATTATAAAACTGAAATTCTGTGATGTAGAATATACAATGTATCTGAATATATATATTTTTTTAAAGTTCAAAATGGATTCATAGACGTCCAAGCTGAAATGATCAACAGTCGAGTTGTTTCTCATGCAGAACAAATAAACACAGTGGAACTTCCTTTGTACCAGAGCTGGATGGCAACGTATTTAGAACGTCATGAACGTGCACTGCAACTACACCAGCAGCAGCTGACAACACTGCAGTTTGTACACAATGAGACATAGAGATTATTCTGCTCAGTTTTAAATAAATTGATGTTTGTTATTATTATTATTATTATTATTATTATTATTATTATTATTATTATTATTATTATTATTATTATTATTAATGTTGTTGGTATTAATTTATTCATTCATTTATTTATTTATTTGGTTTCTGATCATTAAGTTAATTCATTTTTTTTACTCTCTCCTTTTCATCTTTTAACAGATCTGGTTTTGTCACGCTAAGAATAATTTTCGAAACCGTCGAGGATCAGACAATGAAAGATACACGAAAAGAAATTAATTTAAACCTAACAAAATTACATTCTGATATGTGTGCATAATGTGTATATTTTATAGTATGTCAAATATTGCTGTTATATAACCATGTGCATATCATATACTTATATAGATACACCTACATACGTGCACATCCACACACACACACACACACATGTATCATGATTAAGTTTTAATTGTTATGATCTCGTCCTTCACTGTTTGATTTGCTGTCTAAAAAAAAAAGCGACAATAATAACAATGGTAGCTGACTAGAAAACTTTTTAAAATACCCAGTAAATTATCTTTAAAAGTAATTCTACCCGAGCAGTGTTTATAAACTGTTATTTTCTTAGCGGCGCGGGTGATACAAAATACCCGGCCCACGTGTTCAAGATATTCACTGATTTCAGGCTGGGAAATGTGTACCTAACGTTTGATTGCACCGATATCTTATTTTACAGTCTGCTTGAATCACGTGATCACTGTTATCTCCAGTTCATATAAGCACGTTGAACAGCTGAAACGATTTTAAATATAAATGAAGACAAATAAAAATATTTTTTTTGTCAGCGAGTAATCAAATTTTTATGACTGTGCGCCTCAGTGGATCTTCTACTTGACGTAGTATAGTTTCCATCATAAAATAACTCACGGCAAACTAAACAAATCAATATTTTTAAATTAGATGTGTGTGTGTGTGTGTGTGTGTGTGTGTGTGTGTGTGTGTGTGACTTACTTGTATTGCATTGATTTTTGTTTGTTATTGTTGGGTTGTTGTTGTTGTTTTTTGTGTGTTTGTTTGTTTTTTTATGTTTTTTGTTTTCCATCTGAACTCTGCTCTGAATAAGGTCTTGGAACAGTTAACTGCGAATATTAACTAAATATACATAATAGTGTGCACGTGTGTATAAAATGACTTTGTAGATGTACCACAATTCACGTTTACCTACATTAATTATTTTTACCGAGCAAGTTGAATAACCTTACATATTAAATTTCTTTATCAGTACACTTCCACTTTGCCACGTCATTGACTAAACTGCGCATGTCAGTGTCTGTTCTAGACCACATAGCACCCTATTTCGCGTGCTTAACTCTTGTTAATACGACTGACCATGAAAGCTAAATTTACATCAGATAATAGTTTCCTTATTCTTGGTACACAGACCTTAATCGAGACTAGAATTCCAGTCACGTGATAGTACTATTATATGTCGGTTAGTATCACCGAAGACGTGAAGAGAAGTAACGCTGTAATCCAGGGGTCCGCAAGGGTATTGCTGACTTCTATTCCTGTGTTAAGTAAGCGACACAAAATAACAACAAAATGAAATGATATAGTCTGAGTATCACGTGGTAGAATTTTACAGCCAAGATTTGTCATCTTACACATAATCGGAATAAATTAATGTAGTCATCCTGGCACCAATCCAGGGTAACGGTCGCTGTCCACTGAACGCACTGTGTAACTAGTTATGTAGATGTTTGCTCTTCTGTATTAATCCTTACGTGATTGTTGTGACCGGTTACAATCATTCTATCCATCTATATTATTCTTTATTGCTTTACTGAATGTTCAGACTTCTCAAGTTGTTGTTGTTGTTGATATTATTATTATTAATAATTTATTTGTTTATTTATTGGTATTGTTGTTGTTATTGTTGCTATTTATTCAATTAATTAATGTATTTATTTTATTTAAATGGAGATTATATTTATTTAATATTTATTATATACAGAGATCATATTTTTTCAATTAATTTTGTTAAATAATGTTTACTGTACTCGGTTTTTACACACACACAAACACACACACACACACATACACACACACACACATTCTTTGAACATTTGCCAGTATTTCAAATAACAACGTATTTAAATTATGATGTTGGCTTATTTTTCTCACGTTGACGATTTCCGAGGATTAATAATAAATACTCTCTTTCTCCGGGAACAGGACTTTCCACCCAAGCTATAAATAGATGTGAGTCAGTAGTTGAAGTTTTATGGGAAACATATTACTAGAAAACGGATTAAAAAAAGTATTGTTATAAATAAATAAATTTGTTGTTGTAGTTACTGTTGTTGAAAATTTTCTTTGTATTCTAAACATGTACATCTGTGGATGTTGTAAATATAATTAATATTAAATGATAATGAATACTCCATGCATAGTGGCTTTTCTTTGTACAGTGAATACGCAATGTATATATTATTGATGGTCTGTGTTCAGTAAATCTGTACAGTGGATGTTCTACAAACAGTGAATGTGTTCTAGGGATGTTCTATGTAAAATGAGTGTGTACTGTATTCAGTGAATAAATATTTACATATTACTGATTTTCTATATAACTTGACCGATGAAAGTTAAATGTTCACTCATTGGTTTATAATGAGTAATACACGTTGAGTGTTCTTTATACAGTATATACTCATGCATTGAAATTATCAGAGTAATAAATGTTCATATATATTGGTCACCTGTTCATGAGTTTGATGTCTTATTTCACTAACTGCTTCATTCACTATAAACAACTGACTTCTAGTTTGTTCGAAATGCACGGTCCACGTGTTCACTCGACCTAGAATGACCTCGCTGTCTGCGAAATGTTTATCTGACGTGTGGTTGCCGAGATATTTCATTTCTGTATCTGCTTCATTCACGCTGCTACTGTTCAGGGGTGTGAACGCTTGGTCAGACACCAATTATTACATTAACTTGACAGTCCTCCAAAACACCGCACAGCTGTCTGATAACCTCTCTGTTTGCAAAAGGTTCCCGACCCGTTATATTGCATAGGCATTTGAAATCAGATAATACAGATATTAAGGATTAACTTTTTGTTCATTTATTTAGGGTTAGACTGTTGAAAAGTGATTGATTAAAAATGATAAAATACCTGTGGTTAGCAGCCAGTTGTTTGTGTTTCCATGTTTCTGTTCCTGCTTGTAGATCACAGGTACTTGGCGTAGTTTCTATCATAAAAACAACTCAGGGCAATATTCTTAAATAGATCACGGTGTGTGTGTGTGAGTGTGTGTGTGTGAGTGTGTGTGTGTGTGTGCGTGTGCGTGCGCGCGCGCTAATAAAATGTGACTTATTGGTGTTGTTTGTTTTTTTGTTTATTATTGTTTTGTTTTTTTATTGTTGTTGAATGAGCTTTTTTTCTACCTGAACTCTGAATGACAGCAGCAATGTTAATATTAATAATAACAAGAGCTACAACAGTAACAACCAGCAATAAATGCACGTAGTTTATTTACGAACATTGTGCAACTTTTAATTATTAATTTTGTTTACATTTTTGATTCTAAGCATGTCATCCTCTCCATTAGGTTATATTTTCTCACACACAATCAAAATGTGATTTGAAGGACAACGCATATTTATCTTTGAAAGATATATGAAAAGAAATTAATTTAAACCTAAGAAAATTACATTCTGATATCTGTGCATAATGTGTATATTTTATAGACAGTATGTTAAATATTGCTGTTATATAACCATGTACATATCATATACTTATATAGATACGCCTACATACGTGCTCATCCACACACACACACATGTATCATGATTAAGTTTTAATAGTTATGCTCTCGGCCTTCACTGTTTGATTTGCTGTCTAAAACAAAACGACAATAATAATGGTAGCTCACTGGAAAACTTTTTAAAATCCCCAGTACACTCGTTATCTTTAAAAAGTAATTCTACCTGAGCAGTGTTTATAAATAGCTGTTTGCTAAGTGTTTCCTAGTAATACAGAATGCAGGGTCCACGAGTTCTCGAGTTACCTAACGTGTGTTTGTCCCACTCTCTTATTTCACAACCTGCTTCAGTCACGTGATTACTGTTATCTCCAGTCCAACTAAGCATGTTGAACAACTGAAACGATTATGAAAATAAATGAATAAAAATAACTAGTTTTTTTCTGTCATGGAATAATCCAATTTTTATAACTGTGTTCCTTCGTGGATCTTGTGTAGATATATACTGTAGTGCATAGCTGGAGTGTATTAGGACATTTGAAATTAGATAATGTAGATATTCTACATTAAATTCTTTATAATTTATTTGGGGTTAGACTACTGAAGAGTAATTAAATAAAAATAACAAACTACCTGGTTAATAGTCAGTTGTTACGTTTTTTTTTTCTTTGTTTCTGATCGTGCACGTACATCACATGTACTTGACGTAGTCTAGATTCTATCATAAAACAACTCACGGCAAACTGAACAGAGCAATATTCTTAAAATAGTTCTGTGTGCGTGTTTGTGTGTATGTGTGTGTGTGTATGTAGCTTATTTGTATTTTTTTGTTTGTCGTTTGTTGTTCTTTCTTTCTTGATGTTGTTGTTACCTTCTTATTGTTGTTTTGTGTTGAATTTCTTGTTTGTTTTTCTTGTTTGTTTGTTTTTTCCGGCTCACCATTGCTCTGATTACATCAACAATTAACTGCAAAGTACTGAACTGACATAATAGTATGTACGTGTGTATAACATGACATTGTAGAGATTCCAAAAGTCACGTTTTTGACAACACTTCTGTTTATAGGTTTTTCCATGGGATTGGCAGTGGATGACTTTCCACCAGAACTCTGTTAATATTAATAATAACAAGACTACAACAGTAACAACCAGCAATAAATGCACGTCGTTTATTTGTGAATATTATGCAGCTTTTAATTATTAATTTTGTTTTCATTTTTTATCCTAACATGTCATCTTCTCCATTAGGCTATATTTTTTTCACAGCCAATCAAAATGTGATTTGAAGTACAACGCATCATCGGAAAAAAAACCAGTTTATGGGAAACTTAATTTTCTGTTTGTTTTCAATACAATATTATTATCTTCTAAAGTGCAGCTGTCTCTAACACATAATATAAAAATTATTTCGTTAACGAAAAGGAAGTAAAAGGCAATAAATATTTTTGCTAGATATGTCCTTATTTTCCTATAGAATATTCTGTCTGTTGTGTATTATCTGTTGCGCGCTTTTCTGTGTGTGTGTGTGTGTGTCTGTCTGTCTGTCTGTCTCTGTGTGTGGTTTTATTTATTATTTTACTTTTATTTTTATTAAGGAAAATGAAGTCAATTCGTCCCAGAGAGAGAGAGAGAGAGAGAGAGAGAGAGAGAGAGAGAGAGAGAGAGAGAGAGAGAGAGAGAGAGAGAGAGAGAGAGAGAGAGAGAGAGAGAGAGAGAGAGAGAGAGAGAGAGAGAGAGAGAGAGAGAGAGAGAGAGAGAGAGAGAATGTATGTGTCTGTGTACTACTGATGGTCTGTATTCAGTAAATCTGTACAGTGGATGTTCTACAAACAGTGAATGTGTTCTAGAGATGTTCTATGTAAACTGAATGTGTGATGTATTCAGTGAATAAATATTTACGTAACATTGATTTTCTATATAAATTGACTGACGAAAGTCAAATGTTCACTTATTGGTTTATTATGAATAATACAAGTTAAGTGGGTGATCCAGTTAAAAAGGATTTTCTTTATACAGTATGTACTCATGTATTGAAATGATCAGAGTAATAAATGTTTATATATATATATATTACTTTTAAAATTTCCTGTACAATTTGTATAATGAACAATCAATTTATAGCATTTTTTTGTTTTATCACAATAAGAATTTTCTTTTTAGAAGCACTTCAGAAACATAAATATTATGATTATTAATTTTATTATATCTATCATAATTATCATTAACTTTATTACCACTATCATCTTCATCATTATTACTGCTGCTATATTATTACTATATAATCATGATTACTAGTATTATTCTTTCTATTATTTCTACTATTTATATCAGTGCTGCTGCTGCTACTACTACTAATTTATAAAATTTTCCATCATCATCATCATTATAATTAGTATTGTTTGCTGCTGTCGTTGTTGTTAAATAAAGACTACTCTATTCGAGGTCACAGTAAGGATTCAAGAAAGCTAAAGAAACACCACACAGAGGTTCTCATTTATTCTTACAATGACCTTGACATGCTGACTGCTTATAGGAATTTCGGCGCCATTATTATTGTCACTACGATGTTTTTGACACTCCTACACACCACTCGTTTCTTTATATGTTTTTCTGTGTGATTGGCAGTCGATGACTTCCAGCGCATTCTCGAATGTCAAAAAGTTCGTTGGGGAAAAACCTCAGCATGTGATAGTAGTATTATATCAATTAGTAAAATGTATCGAACACGTGAACAGAAGTAACTCTATACATTAGAGGCAACAATAACAACAACCACAACATCAGATTTATTTATTTATAACAATGATAATGCGTTCGTACTTTCTCGATCTGTCTGTTAGTAATACGGTTGACGTAACTTTATCAATCTAACAATAACAGAATATACTTGAGATTATAATAAATATTTTTATTTAATTTAATTTTATAAAATGTATGTAATATATGTTTACGTGTCTATGCAGTGTCGACAGCTCCAATGAAGGAAGGAACAAAACCGTATATAGAACGTCGTGAACGTGCACTACAACTACACCAGCAGTAGCTGACAACACTGCAGTTTGTGCACAATAAGACATTGAGATTATTCTGCTCAGTTTTAAATAAATTGATGTTTATTATTATTATTATTGTTGTTGTTGTTGTTGTTGTTTGTATTAATGTATTTATTTATTTATTTGATTTCTGATCATTATAGTTACTTTAGTGTTATCATTATGAGTTCAATTATTGATTTGTTAAATTAGTTACACATACATACTCATAGACACACACACACACATAGACACACACACACAGAGACACACACACACACACACAGACACACACACACATAGACACACACACACACACACACACACACACACACACACAGAGACACACACACATACACACATTATATTTGAATTAATCTTACCCCATGCAATTAATTCATTTTTTTACTCTTTTTTTTTCATCTTTTAACAGATCTGGTTTTGTCAGGCTAAGAATAATTATCGATACCAGCGAGGATCAGACAATGAAAGATACATGAAAAGAAATTAATTGAAAACCTAACAAAATTACATTCTGATATGTGTGCATAATTTGTATATTTTAAAGACAGTATGTTAAATATTGCTGTTATATAACCATGTAGATATCATATACTTATATATATACGCCTACATACGTGCACATCCACACACACACACACACATGTATCATGATTAAGTTTTAATAGTTATGCTCTCGTCCTTCACTGTTTGATTTGCTGTCTAAAAAAATACGACAATAATAATGGTAGCTGACTAGAACACTTTTTAAAATCCCCAGTACGTTCGTTATCTTTAAAAAATAGTTTCTACCTGAGCAGTGTTTATAAATAGCTGTTTGCTAAGTGTTTCCTAGTAATACAGAATGCAGGGCTCACGAGTTCTCGAGTTACCTAACGTATTCTGTCACCGATATCTTATTTGACAACCTGCTTCAATCATGCGATTACTGTCATCTCCAGTCCAAATAAACACGTTCAACAACTGAAACGATTATAAAAATAAATGAATAAAAATAAAACTAGAGTGTATTAGGACATTTGAAATTAGATAATGTAGATGTTCTTGATTAAAATTTTTGATAATTTATTTGGGGTTAGACTGTTGAATAGTGACTAGTTGAAAAATAACAAACTACCTGGTTAATAGTCAGTTGTTAAGTTTTCTTTTCTTTGTTTCTGTTCGTGCACGTACATCACATGTACTTGACGTTGTCTAGTTTCCATCATAAAACAACTCACGGGAAACTGAACGAAGCAATATTCTTAAAATAGTTCTGTGTGCGTGTTTGTGTGTGTGTGTGTGTGTGTGTGTGTGTGTGTGTGTGTGTGTAGCTTATTTGTGTTTTTTTGTTTTTTGTTTGTTGTTCTTTCTTTCTTGATGTTGTTGTTACTTTCTTATTGTTGTTTTGTGTTGAATTTCTTGTTTTTCTTGTTTGTTTGTTTTTTCCGGCTCACCATTGGACTGATTACATCAACAATTAACTGCAAAGTACTAACCTGACATAATAGTATGTACGTGTGTATAAAATGACATTGTAGATATTACAAAAGTCACGTTTTTGACAACACTTCTGTTTATAGGTTTTTCAATGGGATTGGCAGTAGATGACTTCTAAAAAGTTCGTGGGGAAAAAATCTCAGCATGTGATAGTAGTATTATATCGACTAGTAAAATTTATCTAACACGTGAACAGAAGTAACTCTATGCATTAGAGGCAACAATAACAAAAACCCCATGAACAGATTTTTAAATATTCTAAAATAGATTACGATGTGTGCGTGCGTATGTGCGTGTGTGTGCGCGCGCGCATTAATAGTATGTGACTTCTTTGTATTGTTTGGTTTTTTGTTTATTATTGTCTGCTTTTTTTATTGTTGTTTTTTTTTAGCTTTTTTCCACCTTAACTCTGAATGACAACAGCAGTGTTAATATTAATAATAACAAGAACTATAAAAATGCTATAACAGTGACAACCAGCAATAAATGCACGTAGTTTATTTGTGAATATTATGCAGCTTTTAATTATTAATTTTGTTTTCATTTTTCATTCTAAGCATGTCATCCTCTCCATTAGGTTATATTTTCTCACAGCCAATCAAAATGTGATTTGAAGGACAACGGATCATCGGAAAAAAACCCAGTTTTGAGAAACTTAATTTTCTGTTTGTTTTCAGTTCAATATTATTATCTTCTAAAGTGCAGCTGTCTCTAACACATAATATAAAAATCATTTCGTTAACGAAAAGGAAGTAAAAGGCAACAAATATTTTTGCAAGATATGTCATTATTTTCCTATAGAATATTCTGTTGTTTGTGTATTATCTGTTGCGCGCTTTTCTGTGTGTGTGTGTGTGTGTGTGCGCGTGTGTGTGTGTCTGTCTGTGTGTATGTGTGGTTTTATTTATTATTTTACTTTTATTTTTACTAAGGAAAATGAAGTCAATTCGTCCCAGAGAGAGAGAGAGAGAGAGAGAGAGAGAGAGAGAGAGAGAGAGAGAGAGAGAGAGAGAGAGAGAGAGAGAGAGAGAGAGAGAGAGAGAGAGAGAGAGAGAGAGAGAGAGAGAGAGTGTGTGTGTACTATTGATGGTCTGTGTTCAGTAAATCTATACAGTGGATGTTCTACAAACAGTGAATGTGTTCTAGAGATGTTCTATGTAAAATAAATGTGTGCTGTATTCAGAGAATAAATATTTACATAACAATGATTTTCTATATAAACTGACTGACGAAAGTTAAATGATCACTGATTGGTTTATAATGAATAATACAAGTTAAATGGGTGATCCAGTTAAAAAGGATTTTCTTTATACAGTATGTACTCATGCATTAAAATTATCAGAGTAATAAATGTTTATATATATATATATATATATATATATATATATTACTTTTAAAATTTCCTGTACAATTTGTATGATGAACAATCAATTTATAGCATTTTTTTGTTTTATCACAATAAGAATTTTCTTTTTAGAAGCATTTCAGAATCGTAAATATTATGATTATTAATTTTATTATGTCTATCGTAATTATGATTAACTTTATTACCACTATCATCTTCATCATTATTACTACTGCTATATTATTACTATATAATTATGATTACTAGTATTATTCTTTCTACTACTCCTACTATTTATATTAGTTCTGCTGCTACTACTACTAATTTATTAAATGTATCATCATCATCATCATCATCATTATAATTAGTATTGTTTGCTGCTGTCGTTGTTGTTAAATAAAGACTACTCTATTCGAGGTCACAGTAAGGATTCAAGAAAGCTAAAGAAACACCACACAGAGGTTCTCATTTATTCTTACAGTGACCTTGACATGCTGACTGCTTACAGGAATGCCGGCGCCACTATTATTTTCACTACGATGTTTTTGACAATCCTACACACCACTCTTTTCTTTATATGTTTTTCTGTGTGATTGGCAGTCGATGACTTACAGCGCATTCTCGAATGTCAAAAAGTTCGTTGGGGAAAAATCTCAGCATGTGATAATAGTATTATATCAAGTAGTAAAATGTATCGAACACGTGGACAGAAGTAAGGCTATACATTAGAGGCAACAATAACAACACCCACATGAACAGATTTATTTATTTATAACAATGATAATGCATTCGTACTTTCTGGATCTGTCTGTTAGTAATACGGTTGACATAACTTTATCAACTTAATAACAGAATATACTTGAGATAATAATAAATATTTTTATTTTATTTAAGGTTATAAAATGTATGTAATATATGTCTATGTGTCTATGCAGTGTCGACAGCTCCAATGAAGGAAGGAACTAAACTTTCTTGCTGTCTTCGTTCTAAAGAATAATATGCTAAAACTATCTGTGAGTATTCAAAGCCTGACAAACATAAAAAAAAATCGCTGCTCTGGTAGTATCTATTAAACAAAAGTATGAACACATGCATAATCTAATAAGAAAGCATATATATGTATACACCCTTTATTGTACACACGAACACAACAAACACAAGACATTTTTAAAACTGTATTCAGTTTAGCAGTAAACAATAATATAGATGAATAGAATGATTCTAATCGGTCACAACAACCACGTAAGGATTAATACAGAACAACAAACAGATACATAACTAGTTACACAGTGCGCTCAGTGGACAGCGACCGATACCAGGAATTGTTCCACAGTTCTTCTCTATCAAACAAAAAACAAAACAAAACACAAATATCTCGGTTCTTTTATGAAAAAGGGACTCACGTTATTTATCAAGGTCTTCCCGACCTTGCAGCTTGATAAGCAACAAGGGCCATTTATACCTACCAGTCCGAGGTGATACTTAGTCCCGAAAAGAATCACAATTTTCAATTAACAAATATATTAGCAGTGAAGGATACATTAAACACATTTTGTCAATGTTCTTTGATTTTAATGTTGATGGCTTAAGCTGATGTTCCACTCGATATCACGAAGAAATTCTGCCGCATCATACACGAACACTTCATAACATATTCTGATACCACCCTTATTACTATGAATAACTTCCATATTAAACATACTTCTGATACTAGAGCAAGCTGGAGAACATACAGCGAAACACATTTTAACTGGAAATAAGACAAAAGTTGCAGAATAATATAATTTAAACATTCAGAATACAGTATTATTCCAGTACATTACATATCATGTAGTTTATATTTACAGGGAGACAGTATTAAATATTATATAAATAAGTACAGTACATACCATGTAATTTATATATCCAGGAATATAGTATTAAATAATATATAATTAAGTACAGTACATACCATGTAATCTATACGTCCAGAGATACGTTGTTAAAGACTAATAGACTGCAGTACATTCCATGTAATTTATGTATCCCGTATTAAAGATTAATATACTGCAGTATATACCATGTAATTTATGTATCCAGTATTAAAGATTAATAGACTGCAGTACATTCCATGTAATTTATGTATCCAATATTAAAGATTAATAGACTGCAGTACATTGCATGTAATTTATGTATCCCGTATTAAAGATTAATAGACTGCAGTATATACCATGTAATTTATGTATCCAGTATTAAAGATTAATAGACTGCAGTACATTCCATGTAATTTATGTATCCCGTATTAAAGATTAATAGACTGCAGTACATACCATGTAATTTATATATCCAGTATTAAAGATTAATAGAGTGCAGTACATACCATGTAATTTATGTATCCAGTATTAAAGATTAATAGACTGCAGTATATACTATGTAATTTATGTATCCAATATTAAAGATTAATACAGTGCAATACATACCATGTAATTTATGTATCCAGGAATATAGTATTAAATAATATATAATAAAATACAGTACATACCATGTAATTTATATATTCAAAGATATAATATTACAGATTCAGTATTGCAAATAATATGTATTCTGTGTATCATTTTATAAATAATTGAGGTCCTGTGGTGTAGAGTATAAATGAATACATTAATGTGTATATCCACGGACATAATTATTACAGTACATATCATGTAATTTATAAATCAAAGGATATAATATTAAAGATTCAGCATGTACATGTACAGTGAATGTTCTTGTATGGTAGATGTTCTGTACACAATGGATGTTCTGCTGTAGATGTTCTATGTACAAAGATATTTTTGTACAGCAGATATCCTAAACATGTACATTTGTGGATGTTGTAAATATAATTAATGTTAAGTGATAATCAATACTCCATGCATAATGGCTTTTCTTTGTACAGTGAATATGTAATGTATGTACTATTGGTCTGTGTTCAGTAAATCTGTACAGTGGATGTTCTACAAACACTGAATGTGTTCTAGAGATGTTCTATGTAAAATGAATGTGTACTGTATTCAGTGAATGAAAATTTACATATTATTGTTTTTCTATATAAACTGACTGATGAAAGTGAAATGTTCACTGATTGGTTTAAAATGAATAATACAAGTTAAGTATTCTTTATGCAGTATGTACTCATGGAGTGAAATTATGAAAGTAATAAATGTTTATATATATGTTACATGTGAAATGTTATGTTAAATTTGCATAATAAATAATCGATTTAAGATATTTTGTTTTGTCAGAATACGATTTTTGTTTTTTAGAAGTATTTCAAAATCGTAACTATTAGGATTAGTAGTTTTATTATCACTATCATTATCATCATTATTAATTTTATTATCATTTTCATCATCATCATTATCAATTTTTATTATCAGTATAATCATCATTAAGTTTAATACCACTATGATCTTCATCATTGTTACTATTTTATCTACTATTACTATATAATCATCATTATTAGGATTATTCTTACTATTAGTATTACTATTTATATTAGTGATGCTGTTGCTGGTACTACTACTAAATTTATCACCATCATCATCATCATCATCATCATCATTATTACTGTTAACTGTTATCATTGTTGTCAAATAAAGACTACAGTGATACCTCTGGTCACCTGTTCATAATTTATATTTACTTTAAAAGTAGTAAAAATGTCTTGTTGTGCATTTGTCATTTTCTTCTTATTTTTTCTTTCTTTGTTTCTTCGATTGTTTGTTTCTTTTTTGTTGTTGTTGTAGTAACAAGTAAAATTAATGAGATCATTTTTCAACTCACTTTTCGCTTCTACACCAGTCAGCAACATGATTTAATTTTTATTTTATAAAGCAAAATGTGTATGCTTTATAGACTATGTAAAATACAGCTGTTTTATAATATGTACTTATATACGTGCACATTCAAACACATATATCAAGATTACCTTTTAATTGTTAAGCAGTCGTCCTTAACACCGACGACAATAATGGTAGGTCACTGGAACACCTTTTAGAATGCCGAGTGCATTGTCTTTAAAAGTAGGTCTGCCCGAGTAGTGTTTTTAAATAGGTGTTTTCTAAGTGGCTCAGCTGATTCAAAATGCCCGGTCAACGTGTTCACTCTGAGGCCCGGTCTACAATAAAATCACTATCTGTGAAATGTTTATCTAATGTGTAATTGATATCTCATTCTCTACCAAGTTCATTGTCGTGAGTACTATTATCTCTAGACCAGTGGTTCCCCATGATTTTAGTACTATGCTCCACTTTTTTATCACAAATGTCTTCATGTCCCCACCCGTTAATTGTTTAATATGATATAACAACATCAGTTTTGAAGAAGTATAACATGAAAAATTGTATCTTTCAAATAAAACTAAAGATTTTAACTTCAAATTTAATCAAATAAAGTCCATTTTATAATGTGTCTAACATATCTACCATCAGATTAAATAAATTCAATTACAATCAATTAATGAGACCCTTGAGCCTGATGTCTACTGCAAAGAGATTTTATCCGAGGCAGAAATTTGGTTAATTTCAATCTCAAGTCGCCTCGTTTAGTGATATCCTGTCGGTTTCTTTTCTTCAGTAATAAGTATTCACAACACTAAATCCACATTCCACTAAGTATGACGATGGGAATGGTAACAGTAGTTTTCTTGTCAAACTACTTGTATTTGGATATTTAACTTGTGTTTCTTCACAGAGCCACATTATTGTTCCTTTTATTTTGAACAGGGCTTTGATTAAGTATCATCATTTTGTAATTCTGAAAGTTCTCCTTGATACTCCATGGTTACATCTGACAGATCCACTAGCAATGCCTGAGTCATCCAAGATGGATAATTAATTTCTTTCAAATCAGAAAATCTGAAGTTGAAATCGCTTACCATTATTTTTAAGTGCTCCACAATAACAAGACA
Source organism: Chrysomallon squamiferum (assembly GCA_012295275.1). Taxonomy (NCBI): domain Eukaryota; kingdom Metazoa; phylum Mollusca; class Gastropoda; order Neomphalida; family Peltospiridae; genus Chrysomallon; species Chrysomallon squamiferum. The sequence goes on from CM022666.1 coordinate 5,265,729, forward strand.
AGTAGCATCTGTTACCTCACATTTATTCAGCCAATAAAATTGTTCAAATTTTTTGACAGAAATATTTTCTTGGGATAATTCCAGAAATGATATAAAGACAAATATCTTGGCCTTTGAATTAATAAGTGTCATATTTGTTCCTTGGAGCTCCTTATTTAAGACATTGAGTTTTTCAACTATATCTGCTAAATAACTGACAAGTGCTTTCCCATAAACTGTCAGTAACAGAGTCACATAAGGTTTGTCATCCAAGAACTCACTAAGAATATCAAATAATTCCATGAAACTTTTCAGGCAATTCCCCTTTGATAACCACTTTACATCAGTATGAAGTAATAATCTTACATAGTCTGCATTTTGATCCTTGCAAAATTGTTTGAAAAGACGCTCACATTTATAGTGTTGACACATTTTATAAATGCATTCAATGTCTCGTTTAGAACAGGGGAAACTTTTTTGGAAACTAAATTTTGTCTATGAATAACACAATGCACTAACAACATTTGGGGATTGTCGTCATTCAACAGTTTTAAAACTCCATTTTTCTTGCCCATCATCACTGGAGCACCGTCTGCAGCACAACATATAATGTTCTCCATTGGTATCTGCTTATCATCTAAATATGTTTTTAATTTCTTATATATATCAATTACAATAGTAGTGGTTTCTAATGCTTCGCAAAATAGCATATCCTCAATAAATTCTCCATTATCAACATATCTTACATAGGCCATTAACAGAGCTTCACTATCTCTTACAGTTGATTCGTCCAACTGTATTGAAATTTTTGTATTTTTTAATTTTTCAACAAGTTGTACTTCTACATCACAACTCATTTCATCAATCCTGCTACTAACAGTATTATTACTGAACGGCATGCTTTTGAGATCTTGGTCATCTTTTTCAAGAACTACTTTCAGAAAAGTTTACCCTATAAATTTATACTTTTTACCCATATAGGGCAAAATAAAATAAAATGTTGATATTACTATATTTTTCATATTGCCCCCCTATTATTATTGAATTGATCCCAGTGGGGCGTAGGCCCCACGTTCAGAATCACTGCTCTAGACCATAGAAATACGTCGAACAACAGACACAATTTTTAAAAATAAACAAATATAAATAAGTAGTTTTTGTCTGTCATGGAATAATCCAATGCGACTTCGTGGATCTTGTGTAGATATATACTGTAGTGCATAGCTGTAGTGTATTAGGACATTTGAAATTAGATAATGTAGATGTTCTGGATTAAATAATATTATAATTTATTTAGGGTTAGACTACTGAAGAGTGATTGAATAAAAAATAACAAACTACCTGGTTAATAGTCAGTTGTTACGTTTTCCTTTGTTTGTTTCTGTTCGTACACGTACATCACATCTACTTGACGTAGTCTAGTTTCTATCATAAAAACAACTCATGGCAAACTGAACAAATCAATATTCTTAAAATAGATCACTGTATGTGTGTGTGACTTATTTGTATTGTTTTTTGTTTCTTTCTTGTTTGTTGTTCTTCCTTTGTTCTTCTTGTTGTTTCTTTCTTATTGTTGTTTTGTTTTGAATTTCTTGTTTATTTGTTTTTTCCGGCTCACCTGTGCTCTGATTAGATCAACAATTAACTGCAAAGTACTAAACTTACATAATAGTATGTACGTGTGTATCAAATAACATTGTGGATATTACAAAAGTCACGTTTTTGACAACACTTCTGTTTATAGGTTTTTCAATGTGATTCGCAGTGGATGACTTCCAGCGCATTCGCGAATGTCTAAAAGTTCGTAGGTTACAAATCTCAGCGTGTGATAGTAGTATTATATCAATTAGTAATATTTATCGAACACGTGAACAGAAGTAACTCTATACATTAGAGGCAACAATAACAACAACCACAACATCAGATTTATTTATTTATAACAATGTTAATGCATTCGTACTTTCTCGATCTGTCTATTAGTAATACGGGTGACATAACTTTATCAACTTAATAACAGAATATACTTGAGATTATAATAAATATTTTAATTTAATTAATTTTATAAAATGTATGTAATATATGTCTATGTGTCTATGCAGTGTCGACAGCTCCAATGAAGGAAGGAACTAAACTTTGTTTCTGTCTTCGTGCTAAAGAATAATATGCTAAAATGATCTGTGAGTATTCAAAGCCTGACAAACATAAAAACAAAAAATCCCTTCACTGGTCATATCTATTAAACAAAAGTGTGAACACATGCATAATCTAATAAGAAAGCATATATATGTATACACCCTTTATTGTACACTAGAACACAACAAACACAATACACCTTTAAAACTGTATTCAATATAGAAGTAAAGAATACAATAGATGGATAGAATAATTATAATCGGTCACAACAATCACGTAAGGATTAATACAGAAGAGAAAACAGATACATATCTAGTTACACAGTGCGTTCAGTGGAAAGCGACCTTTACAAGGAATGGTTCCACAGTTCTTCCCTATCCAAACAAAAAATATCTCGGTTCTTTTATTAAAAAGGGACTCACATTATTTGTCAACGTGTTCCCGACCTTCAAGTTTGACGTGTGTTGGAGATGATAATTATTCCCGAAAAGAAGTCATAATTTATAATTATGAAATATATTAGCAATGAAAGATAGATTAAACACATTTTGTCCGAGTTTTTGTTAATGTTCTTTGATTTTAATGTTGATGGTTTAGGCTGATGTTCCACCCGATATCACGAAGAAATTCTGCGGCAGCATACACGAACCCTTCATAACAGATTTTGATATCACCCTTATTGATATGAATAATATCCATATTAAATATATTTCTGATACTAGAGCAAGCTGGAGAATATACAGTGAAACACATTTTAACTGGAAATAAGACAAAAGTTGCAGTTTAACATAATTTAAACATCCTGAATACAGTATTATTCCAGTACATTACATATCATGTAACTTATATATCTAGGGATATAGTATTAAAGATTAATAGAGTACAGTACATACCATGTAATTTATGTACAAAGTGATACAGTATTATTCCAGTACGGTAACCTTAAAGATAGTTACAATACAGTATATATCCTGTAATTTACAAATCAAAGGATGTAATATTAAAGATTCAGCTTAGCAAACACCATGTATTCAGTGTATGATATTATAAAACTGACATACTGTGATGTAAAATATACAATGTATTAATTTTCAGAACGGATTCATAGACCTCCAAGCTGAAATAATAATTTTTATTATTATTATTATAGTTGTTAATGTTGTTGTTGTTGCTGTTGTTTGTAGCAATTTATTCATTCATTTATTTATTTATTTGGTTTCTGATCATTATAGTTACTTTAGTGTTATGATTATGAGTTAAATTATTGATTTGTTAAATTAGTCACACACACACATACACACACACATGCACACACGCACACACAGACATATTATATTTGGACTAATCTTATCCCATGAAATTTATTCATTTATTTACTCTCTCTTTTTCATCTTTTAACAGATCTGCTTTTTGTCAGGCTAAGAATAATTTTTGAAACCAGCGAGGATCAGACAATGAAAGATACATGAAAAGAAATTAATTTAAACCTAACAAAATTACATTCTGATATGTGTGCATAATTTGTATATTTTATAGACAGTATGTTAAATATTGCTGTTATATAACCATGTACATATCATATACTTATACAGATACGCCTACATACGTGCTCATCTACACATACACACATGTATCATGATTAAGTTTTAATAGTTATGCTCTCGGCCTTCACTGTTTGATTTGCTGTCCAAAAAAATACGACAGTAATAACAAAGGTAGCTGACTAGAAAACTTTTAAAAATCCCCAGTACACTCGTTATCTTTAACAGTAGTTTCTACCCGAGCAGTGTTTATAAATAGCTGTTTGCTAAGTGTTTCCTAGTAATACAGAATGCAGGGCACACGAGTTCTCGAGTTACCTAACGTGTGATTGTCCCACTCTCTTATTTCACAACCTGCTTCAGTCACGTGATTACTGTTATCTCCAGTCCAAATAAACACGTCCAACAACTGAAACGATTTTAAATATAAATGAATAAAAATAAAAATATTGTTTTCTGTCATGGAATAATCCAATTTTTATAACTGTGCGCCTTCGTGGATCTTGTGTAGATACATACTATAGTGAAGTGGTGGCCAAACTACGGCCCGCGGGCCGCATCCGGCCCCCAGTCCTGTTTCATCCGGCCCGCCAAACACCTTGCCTTGTTTTTCCAAGCACCATATTTACCACTGTGAACAAGCAGTGCAACAGCGCTGGCTGCTACTAGCAGTAGCTTGTGGCAAGCGTTGTTATTTTTAGAATAAATGCCCTTGCAGCGTTATTTTTAGAACAGTCTGCCAACCATGACGTAAGTAGCTAACATAGCCTGTATGTACTCTTTTTCACATCCCTTTGGCCTACTAGCCTACTTTGTAAGAAATCAGGAAGTTAATTGTTCCAGCTTTGACTTTCAGTATTTTACTGAGCATGTAAGAGACAATACGCACATTGGATTTTCTTCTCAGAAGCAGCAATAAATTTTTTTTTCTCTACCTTATCAGTTAAAATGTCTCCAACGAAAAAGAGAAAAGTAGATGATGAATGCCGAGTTTTTAAGGAGGAATGGACATATCAATATTTTTTCACTGCGGTAAATGGTAAAGCAGCGTGTTTAATTTGTAATGAGGGAATATCAGTTTTTAAAGAATATAATTTGAAAAGACACTATAATACAAAACACGCTGGATACAGTGAAGGACTATCAACAGAGCAAAAGGTTAATAAAGCTGCTGATATGGTGAAAAATCTAATAAAGCAACAGTCGCTTTTTTCAAAGACACAATCCATTCGCATTTCAGCAACAGAAGCTAGTTTTTATATTAGTTACAAAATTGCACAATGCAAAAAACCTTTTTCTGATGGAGAATTTGTAAAAGACTGCATTGTGGATGCGGCACGCATACTTTGTCCAGAAGCACAGAATAAATTTGAGAATATTGCACTATCAAGGAATACAGTTATGAGAAGGGTACAAGATATCAGCAAAGATTTGTCCCAACAGCTTCACACTGCTTGCACTGATTTCATGTGGTTTTCATTAGCTCTGGATGAAAGCAATGATGTTCAGGACATTGCACAACTCATGATATTTATACGTGGTATCAAGTCAGATTTTACAATTTCAGAGGAGTTGTTATCAGTTGAACCTTTAAAAGGCACAACTACGGGGGAAGACCTGTGTAAATGTGTAATAAAGTGTGTGGAGGAGGCTGGCCTGCCGAGGAATAAATTGGTGAGTATCACTACTGACGGTGCACCTGCTCTAACTGGAAAAAACAAAGGCATGATTAGCCTCCTACAAAAGAAGATTAAAGAAAACTGTCCTCAGCATGAAATATGGAAATTTCATTGTATCATTCATCAAGAAAGTTTATGCAAGTCAGCTCTGGATTTTAATCATGTGATACGTCCTGTAGTTGAAGTAGTTAATCTACTCAGATCCAGACCATTATCACACAGACAATTCAAGACATTACTGGATGATATTGAGACTGAATATAAAGATGTGCTATATCACAATAGTGTTCGGTGGCTTAGTCATGGGAAAGTTCTAAGAAGAGTCTTTGAACTAAGAGACGAAATTCTCCTTTTCCTTGATATCAAACAAATGAAATGTTATTTTATAGAGAAGATGAAAAATGATTACTGGCTTTGTGATTTTATGTTTGCCACTGAAATGTTTGAAAAGCTCAATTCTCTAAATTTGGAATTGCAAGGAAAAGGATTATTTGTGCATGATATGTACACCAAAGTAAAGCTTTTGAGGCAAAACTCTCACTTTTTGCCAAACAGATATCAGAATGTAATTTTATTCATTTTTTTCTTTGCTAAGGAAGGCAACAGTAGATAGTAAACTTGCTGAAAAATACAGCAATCAACTCTGCATCTTGAAACAAGAATTCCAAAGAAGATTTTCAGACTTCAGAGTAATGGATTCATCATTTAATATACTTGTTTCACCCTTCAGTACAGAAATTGAGACAGCCCCTGATGTTCTTCAGCTGGAACTAATAGATCTACAAGCTAATAATGAGCTGAAAATGAAGTTTAGGAATATGCCTTTGGTAGAATTTTTCAAATATTTGCCTGCTGAAAAGTTTATCAATCTACGAGGTTTTGCTGCTAGGATGCTGTGTATATTTGGATCAACTTATATTTGTGAACAGACTTTTTCATGCTTAAATCAAACAAAGTCAAAAAACAGATCAATATTGTCAGATGCAAATTTACAAGCAATTATGAAAGTTTCGACAACTAGTTTTACTCCAGACTTTAAAAGGCTTGTTCAAAATTGTGGACAGTTGCATTTATCTCATTGATATATAAATCTTTTATTAAATACAAGTGTAAACAAGATGGTGTTATTTATTGTTATTCTACTACAATAATATATATTTTAATAAAGATGGCAACCAGTTACGACAAATTTTACGTAAATTTTATTTAATCCGGCCCTCCAGTGGCAAGAAAGTTGCAAATTTGGCCCTCTGGTAAAAAAGTTTGGCCACCCCTGCTATAGTGCATAGCTGGAGTTTATTAGGACATTTGAAATTAGATAATGTAGATGTTCTGGATTAAATTCTTTATAATTTATTTAGAGTTAGACTGTTGAATAGTGACTAGTTAATAGTCAGTTGTTACGTTTTCCTTTGTTTCTGTTCATGCACGTACATCATATGTACTTGACGTAGTCTAGTTTCTGTCATAAAAACAACTCACGGCAAACTGAACAAAGCGAAACAAATTTAATAGATTAGTGTGCGTTTGTGTGTGTGCGTGCGTGTGCGTGCGTTTGTGTGTGTGAGTGACTTGCTTGTATTGTATTGTTTTTTCGTTATTATTGGTTTTTTTTTTTTTTTGGTTTTTGTTTGTTTGTGTGTTGTTGTTTTTTATGTTTTTAATACTCTATAAATCCATACATTTTGTTATCTAAAAATTGTTACTTTTTTTCCAGCCACTGAATCAACACTGAGAGAGAGAGAGAGAGAGAGAGAGAGAGAGAGAGAGAGAGAGAGAGAGAGAGAGAGAGAGAGAGAGAGAGAGAGAGAGAGAGAGAATGACAGACATGAAAAATAGAGATGATGGAATAATAGAAAGAAAAAATAGAGAAGAAAAAAAAAGAAGGTAGAAAAAGAAAGAATTTAACCAATTATGAGAAAAGGTTTTATCAAATATATTTTTATAATTGTAAGTGCTTTTTTCTGAGTTGTGTTGATGTGAGAACGCAAATTATATTTGTACACAACTGAGCGTGTTTAATAACCTTAAAGACACTAATAGAAGTAATATTTTTTGTTATATTTGTTTAAATTTTAATTATCTGTTTTTATAATTTACTTTCACCGGACGGAGAGAGAGAGAGAGAGAGAGAGAGAGAGAGAGAGAGAGAGAGAGAGAGAGAGAGAGAGAGAGCAGCAATCGTAATATTAATAATAACGAGAACTACAACAATAAAAACAAGTAATAAATGCACGAAGTTTATTTGTGAACACTATGTAACTTTTTTTTTCTTTTTTTCTTACAGTCGCGACCAATCAAAATGTGATTTGAAGTACAACGCGTCATCGGAAAAAACCCAGTTTCTCGGAAACTTAATTTTCTGTTTCGGTAAGGAAAATGAAGTAGAAGGCAATATATATTTTTGCAAGATTTGTCATTACTTTCAACAAGTCTTATTTTAATTGTTTTATAACAGGTGATTACAAGAGAGAGAGAGACAGAGAGAGAGACAGACCGAGAGAGAGAGAGAGAGAGAGAGAGAGAGAGAGAGAGAGAGAGAGAGAGAGAGAGAGAGAGAGAGAGAGAGAGAGAGAGTATGTGTCTGTGTACTATTGATGGTCTGTGTTCAGTAAATCTGTACAGTGGATGTTCTACAAACAGTGAATGTGTAGCAGAGATGTTCTATGTAAACTGAATGTGTGATGTATTCAGTGAATAAATATTTACATATTATTGATTTTCTATATAAACTGACTGACGAAAGTTAAATGATCACTGATTGGTTTATAATGAATAATACAAGTTAAATGGGTGATCCAGTTAAAAAGGATTTTGTTTATACAGTATGTACTCATGCATTAAAATTATCAGAGTAATAAATGTTTATATATACGTTACTTTTAAAATTTCCTGTACAATTTTTATAATGAACAATCAGTTTATAGCATTTTTTTGTTTTATCAGAATAAGAATTTTCTTTTTAGAAGCATTTCAGAATCGTAAATATTATGATTATTAATTTTATTATGACTATCATAATTATGATTAACTTTATTACCACTATCATCTTCATCATTATTACTACTGCTATATTATTACTATATAATCATGATTACTAGTATTATTCTTTCTATTACTCCTGCTATTTATATTCGTTCTACTACTACTACTAATTTATTAAATTTCCCATCATCATCATCATTATAATTAGTATTGTTTGCTGCTGTCGTTGTTGTTAAATAAAGACTACTCTATTCGAGGTCACAGTAAGGATTCAAGAAAGCTAAAGAAACACAACACGGAGGTTCACCTTTCTTATTTATTCTTACAATGACCTTGACATGCTGACTGCTTATAGGAATGCCGGCGCCACTATTATTTTTACTACGATGTTTTTGACAATCCTACACACCACTCTCTTCTTTATATGTTTTTCCTTGTGATTGGCACTGGATGACTTCCAGCGCATTCTGGAATGTCAAAAAGTTCGTGGGGAAACAATTCTCAGCATGTGATAGTAGTATTATATCAATAGTAAAATGTATCGAACACGTGAACAGAAGTAACGCTATACATTAGAGGCAACAATAACAACAACCACAACATCAGATTTATTTATTTATAACAATGAAAATGCATTCGTACTTTCTCGATCTGTCTGTTAGTAATACGGTTGACATAACTTTATCAACTTAATAACAGAATATACCTGAGATAATAATAAATATTTTTATTTAATTTAAGGTTATAAAATGTATGTAATATATGTCTATGTGTCTATGCAGTGTCGACAGCTCCAATATGGAAAAGAACAAAACTTTCTTGCTGTCTTCGTGCTAAAGAATAATATGCTAAAATTATCTGTGAGTATTCAAAGCCTGACAAACATAAAAATGCCTTCACTGGTAATATCGATGAATTGAGCGAACATCTGCTATAAACTTTATTTATTTATTTATTTATTTAATTATTTAATTATTTGTTTATTTGTTTCTTTATTTTTATTTGTTTATTTTACTGTATTTGTTTTATTTCATTTCATTTTATTATTATTTTTTGTTAATTAATTTATTTATTTCACTTTACTTTTTATCACTTTTTATTTATTTTACGGTATTTTACTTTATTTATTTATTTAACTAAACAATTAATATTTCATATTTCTTTGTGTTTTAAACTGAATTTTAATTTTTCTATATTTTTCGTTTTATAAAATAAAAGCTATTACCTTGCAAATGAACCCACCTAGCTAGACATTAAAAAAAAAGAAGAAGGGTATTCGTGTTCATTTTCATTTTCAACAACAGTAACAACAACAACAACAACAAATTTATTTAATAATAATAATGGATTCAAACTTTGTAAATCCGTCTATTAGTAATTCGGCTGACGTAAGATCCATTTATAGCCCAGTTGAGGAATAAAATGAGAATTTATTTCACATCTGAAATGTTCTTTGGAGGAAAAAACAAAGCTGTACATAGCGATAATGTATACTTATTCAAAAACACTGGCAAGTAGTCAAAGAAACCTATTAGACTATCAAACTTATTTTAAATAATATGTATGTGTGTGTGTCTGGGTATGTATGTGTGTGATTGTGTGTGAGTGTGTGTGAGTGTGTGTGTGTGTGTGTGTGTGTGTAACAAATTTCGTGGTATCAGATAGCAAGGTTTACATCAGGAGGATTATCTGTTCCAGTACACATCGCTGTGCTGTCATATTGGATTTCAGTGGTGAGTATTTGTAACCAGTGATTTACTAAGCATCCGTGAAATTTGATAAATCAAACTTGGCATTTTGTAAAGAGAAACCTTTGCTTTTTTTCTTCTTTTTTTTGACATCGCATAGGTTCATCATCAATGTAAATATATCTTGGTATTATTTATTTTACTTTTTTTTTTCTTTGTAAGAATATTACATAGAACTATATGTACGTGTGTATATTTTGTGTGAGTTTGTCTTTGTAATATTTATTATTTTATTTATTGATATAACCATTGTTTGAAACTTTTATATTTGTGTGTATGTACAAGTGTATATTTTTGGATTGCTGAAATAATGTGTTATATAAGTGTGTGTATGTTGTGTCTGTGTACGTGTGCGTGTGTGTGTATTTATCTTGTTATTATTTATTACTAATAACATTTTTTTTCTTTTGGTCGTGTTTTACAGATTACTTCTAAAGGAATTAAAAATTGTTACACAAAATGAAATCAGTTCTTGCTGTCATTGCCATTTCTCTTATGGTACTAAACTTGATACTCATCAGTTTCATTGTATCTGTAACATTAAACGAATTTCTGAACAGAGAAACCAGCTTGTTGTTTGACAAGGAACTGTGTGTAATAGTATACACGTGTGTATAAAATGACTTTGCAGGTTTACCACAATTCACGTTTACCTAACTTAATTATTTTTACCCAGTAAGTTGAAGAAGTAGAATTCCACTCACATTATAGTACTATTATATATCGGTTAGTATCACTTACAGAAAACGAGAATAGAAGTCACGCTGTAGTTCAGGGGTACGCGAGGAATTTAGTCCGGCCTGTCAACTGAACACTTCGACACCAATTATTACATTAACTTTCTTTTTTCTTTAAATCTCCAGATCAAAACAGCCTTGTTTCCTATCATCCCTTTTTGATGCTCAGTATAGAAGTTAAAATTGACAGAGAGAGAGAGAGAGAGAGAGAGAGAGAGAGAGAGAGAGAGAGAGAGAGAGAGAGAGAGAGAGAGAGAGAGAGAGAGAGAATGTGCGCTGTATTCAGTGAATACATATTTAAATATTACTGGTTTTCTGTATAAATTAACTGATGAAAGTTAAAAGTTCACTGATTAGTTTACAATGAATAATACGAGTGGATGATCCAGATAAAAAGGATTTTCTTTATATAGTATGTACTCATGCATTGACATAATTAGAGTAATAAATGTTTATATATACGTTACATTTAAAATTTGATAATTTTCATAATAAGCAATCTGTTTAAAGCATTTTTTTGTTTTATAACAATAAGAATTTTCTTTTTAGAAGCATTTCAGAATCGTAAAGATTATGATTATTAATTTTATTATCATTATCATCATTATTAATTTTATTATGACTATCATAATTATCATTAACTTCATCACCACTATCACTTTCATCATTATTACTACTGCTATATTATTACTATATAATCATGATTACTAGTATTATTCTTTCTACTACTCCTACTATTTATATTAGTGCTGCTGCTGCATATTTGTCATTATTATCATCATCATCATTACAATTAGTATTGTTTGCTGTTGACATTGTTGTTAAGTAAAGACTACAGCGATACCTCTGGTCAGATGTTCATTATTTTTATTACCTGGATATTTACTTTAAATGTAGTACAAATGTCTTGTTCTGAATTTATCATTTTCTTCTTTTTCTTCTTTTCTTTTTTGAATATCAAGTGAAATTAATGAGAATATTTTTCAACTGACTTTTCACTTATAAAGCAGTCAGTGACATGATTTAATTTTTATTTTATGAAGCATAATTTGTGTACTTTATAGACAGTAAGTTAAATATTGCTGTTTTATAACCATGCACATATCATATACTTATATAGATACACCTACATACATGCACATTCACACACACGTATCATGATTAAGTTTTAATAATTATGCTGTCTTCAATGTCTATTTGCTTTGCTAACTGGAAAACCCGACAGTAACAATAGTTGCTAACTGAACATTTTTCGTATGAACTGAAGTTCATTCATTATCTTTAAAAGTAATTCTACCCGAGCAGTGTTTATAAACAGTTTTTTGCTAAGTGACTCAGCTGATAAACACAATGCACGGCCCACGTATTTCCTCTGAGTCCCTATGACCTACAATGACGTCACTGCCTGTGAAACGTGGATCTAAGTTGTGATTACCACGATATATTAAATGTCTGTTTACTTCATTGGAAAACACTGCATGCCAGTCTGGCCTCCTCTCTGCAAAATGTTGCTGACCCTGGTTTTGTCCTGATACTATTAATAATAATAAGAAGAACTACAACAATAACAACCCACTGGTCGTTTATTTTATGCTCTCGATCAGGTTTTATTTTCTCATATCCAATCAAAATGTGATTTGAAGGACAAAGCGTCATCAAAAAAATCCCCCATTTCGTCAAGTTTTTTTCTTTTTCTGTTTATTTTCAGTACAATATTATAATCTTCTAATAATAAATCATTTATGTAACGAATAGATAGTAGAAGGCAATACATACTTTCGCAAGATTTGTCATTATTTTCCTATAGTCTTGTTTTAATTGTTTGAAAGAATATTCTGTTGTTTATGTAGTATCTCTTCCACGCTTGTCTGTGCGTGTGTGGGTGTGGCTTTATTTATTATTTTACTTGATATTTTATTGATATTTTTTGAAAGAATGTTATTTATGTGTGTGTCTTTATCTTGGTATTATTGATTACTAATAATATTTTTATCATGTTTCTGTACAGACTGCATCTAAAGGAAAATGAAGTCAATTCGTCTGATCATTGTCATTTCTCTTGTAATACTAAACTTGATAAGCATCAGTTTCATAAATGCATTAAATGCAACAATAACAGCAACACAAATGTTGTATGTAGAAATGGGTAAATTCTATATAAAAATATTAAATAGTTCAGTTCATCATAAATGAAACTGAGAAGAAAGATCCATATACGTTTAATAATATAATATGTGTATGACGAAAAAGAGAAGTTCATTGTGCTAAACATATTTATTAATTTAAACGTGATTATTATGGACGATTTCCAAAGTCGTTATCAAAATTCTTTTTAGTAACTGAGAGAAAGTCAGACAAAAGCTGATAAAAGTGATGTTAACACAGACACATACACAAACACAAATATAAACATACACGCAAACATACACATTTATTTTATACATAGACACAAACACAGACAGACAAACACAATCATGTAATCTGTCACAACAATCACATACGGGTTAATACAGAACAGAAAACAGATACATAACTAGTTGCACAGTGCGTTCAGTGGACAGCGACCGTTACCCTGGAAACAAACAAAAAATCGTTTATGAAAAAGCAAAGGCACTCGCGTTATTTTTCAACATATTAATGTTCTTTGATTATAAAGATGATGGTTTAGTCTGATGTTCCACCCAATATCACGAAGACATTCTGTCGCAGTATAACAGATTTTATTACCATCCATATTGCTATGAATCACTTCCATATTAAACATACTAAAACAAGCTGGAGAATATATAGTGAAACACATTTTAACATGGAACATTTTATAAATCATTTACAACAGGAAGCTCTTAGTTTAAATCTATCCTAATCAGGAAGCTGGACCCAAGCATCACCCCTGTACAATATGAAGACTCTTTCTTTAATCCTGCCTAATTAATAAGTGTAACAAGTCACCACCCCTGCACAGTATGAAACCTCTTTCTTTAATCTAACCTAACTGACCTAATCAGTAAGCTTAACAATTACCCCATGTAGACTATGATTCCAGATTCAATACTCTATAAATTCATATATTTTGTTATATAAAAAATGTTACTTTTTTTCCAGCCACTGAATCAACAGTCATGATACAAGTGACATTTACAAACAGAAGATTCTTCTGTCACAGGTGATATTTCAGAGACATTTTATATTCCTGGCCCTGTAATAATAAATGGATCACTACACTTATTTATTCCGATTACGTGTAAGATGACAAATCCGGGCTGGAACTTTCCACTGTGTGATACACAGACTACATGTTTTCATTTTGTTGTGTATGATTTAGTTGACACAGGACTAGAAGTTAATCCGTACTCTTTATTTAACAATAACGACAAAAGCAGTCGTAATAATAATAACATACACAACAACAACTATTACTATTATAGCAATAACAACTGTTATATGTAATTTATTTACGAACACTACGCATAAACTATACATTTAATAGCTTTGCTCATTTTATTACGTTGACTACGAAATATACAGCTAATAATTAAATACGAGAGAAGAAAAAACAATTAACCAATAAATTCAAAGAAAGCAGGCGGCACTTCCTCTTAGCCAATCAAAATTTAACACCTGAGCAGGTAGACAATACGATAGATCTTTTCAAAAGTCGCAGGTATAAAAATCAGCGACTTCTGTCAGTTCAGTCAAAGAGCTGACCTGTCAGATAGCGTGCCCGTCGTAGACGTGCTTCACAACAGCTTACTCTGATTAGCACGTTATTTTGTTTTCCACTTCACGGCAGAGAGAGCGTACTTGGCGCTGAAGTGCTTGATTTCATCATTTAGGTATGTAAAATGTTTCACTTATTTCATAGCTTATATATATTTATATCAAATTATTATAATTTTACTTAATTCATATATATATATTTATACAAAATTATAATTTCACTTTTTTCATAGGTTATATATATTTATATAAAACATTCATAATTTATATATTTATACAAAATTTATAAGATTATATATATTTATATAAAATTATAATTTCACTTAATTCATAGATTATATATATTTATATAAAATATTAATTTCACTTACAATTTCACTATTTCATTTGTATAATATTATGTGATATTACACTAACTTGAAAAAACTGAATATCGCGGTTAAGAAAGTCACGGAATTCAAATTTGTTATTTCAATCAGAGCTCCGCTCTTTTTTTTTTTTTTTTTTTTTTAAGCGATGAATTCAGGTTGCGTAACTTTAATTATTACTACAATCACATCCGCTCCTTTTATTGTTTCCGCTAATTTTTCAACTCCATAGCGTTGTTATAAAAAGAGCTGCATTTTTGTAATGCAGATCGTTTAAAACAATAAAAAGACCATTGGCAAAAAAAAAAAAAAAAAAAAAAAAAAACAGGTTTGGACCACGTGGACCAGAATGAAGCAGCCAAAAAGAAACAACGACAGCAGCCAAGAGCAGAACAACCAGGACGGCAAACAACACGGACCCGGTGATGGCTGAGAGATTGTGCCGGAGACCACAGGGGGCGAATTTCGGCTGCGAAACATCTGTACCGACTCGTCACGATCCGATATGCTGGACACTCCCTTGTGTCCTGCAATCGTGGCGAGAACCCATTCTTTTCCCTACCCAAAACTCTTTTCTGCGACGGACGCGCCCGCTGACCTGTCAGAAGGCGTGCCCGTCGCAGACGTGCTTCACAACAGCTCGCTCTGATTAGCACGTTAATTTTTTTTCGTACGTTCGTTCGGTAATTAAAGTACTGCTGACGTGTCAGAAAGCGTGCCTGTCGTAGACTTGCTTGTTCTGATTACCACGTTAATTTTATTCAAGGTTCCAGGTTCAAAGGTAATTAAAGAGAGACGCAAGCAGTCAAGACGAAATATCAGTCAGGCGGGGAAACCAATATTTTGTCTTCTTTCCCTGTATGACCTTTCTCGTATCATTAATCAGAATTACTTAAACGTCTGTTTTATGATTGTTTAATGTATTATTATCAAGTCACCTGTATATCATAATTAAATAATAAACGTGAACCTTAACTGGTGTTCTGTTTATTTCTCTAGTGGATAGATAGACTTATTCATTTATATAGATTGCTGTCAATTTAGCGTTTATATTCTTTGTTAGGTGGCCATTAAAACACAATGTTACCCTAGACTGAGTCATAATAAAACATACAAGGTGTTTAATGATGTGAGCCACGTGACAGGAACATAAAAGTTGGGGCTCTCGTCCGGGATTTTTCAAATAATTAATTTTGGGGTTCGTTTTCTAAAATTCTTATGGAAATATTTATTTAGATGTATTGAGTATTTTCTCAGTTTAATGACAGCTAATTTATATTTATATCCACTTGAGAAAACACAACACAACAAAATAATAATGATAT
Source organism: Chrysomallon squamiferum (assembly GCA_012295275.1). NCBI lineage: Eukaryota > Metazoa > Mollusca > Gastropoda > Neomphalida > Peltospiridae > Chrysomallon > Chrysomallon squamiferum. The sequence goes on from CM022666.1 coordinate 5,281,941, forward strand.
TAAAATAAATAAGTCAAAACGGAGAAATTATTATGGATTAAGATACATTGAACAATCCTAGTGTAACGTTTATCAAAAGAGCCAAGAGGGCTGAGCTATTAGAATTGAAAATATTCATAACAAACATTTCAACTGCCCAGTCAAACAAGACAGAGCAAACCAGAGAAATTTTAACAGAGGCTTTGTTTGGCGATTCTATATATAACGAGAGTAGGGGGAGTAACTCCGAGTGTGGCAGAATCAGTATAGGTGTGTGCATATTGAGTCTGTGTACAGGTGCGTGTGTGTGTATTTATCTTGGTATTATTTATTACTAATAGCATTTTTTTCTTCTTTTCGTCATGTTTTACAGACTACTTCTGAAGGAAATAAAAGTTGTTACACAAGATGGTACCAGTTCGTCTTGTCATTGCCATTCCTCTTCTGGTACTAAACTTGATACTCATCATTGTCATTGCATCTGTAACATTAAACAAATTTCTGAACAGAGAAACCAGCTTGTTGTTTGACAAGGAACTGTGTGTGAAAATCTCGTGCAAACCAGGAGAAAACTGTTGTGATGACAAATCTACGACCAGAACCAGGAACAATACCACGTATTGCTGTTACAGAGATGGAGAAAAAGTGATCAGTGAAATTATGAAAAAGGTAAATTCTGTATTTAATTCTAAAAACTTATATTCCATAAATGCATTAACTGGAAAAAAAAAATGTTTCCTGTAGATATGAAATTAAGAAAGAGGGTAATTCTCTATAAAAATAATAAAAAGTTAAATTCTTTATAAATGAAATAATAATATTTGAATTATGAAAAGGAGAAATTAATAGTGTTGAAAAATATTTATAAATTTAAAATTGATTATTGTGGACTAATTTCAAACCGGTTATTAACATTCTTTTTAGAAACTGAGTGAAAGTCAGACAAAAGCTGAGAAAAGTGGTAAGTTAATACAGACACACATACACACACACAGACATTCGTAAAAAGACAAAGTCGCAGAAACACAGACACACACAAGAAAAGTCATGAACATATACATACAGAAACACACAGACAGACAAACATTCAGAAAAGACCCACACACAAACAGACACAATGAGGCACACATATTTAAATATCTACAATTTTTTTTTATAATTATTAATTTGTATGTACATATTTGTGTACTGTCTATGCATGTAAACATGTACAAGTATATATTTATATGTGTGTGTGAGTGTGTGTGTCTCTTTCAGATGTCGCGGATCTTTTGAATTTAGATAATGAAAACATTGTGTACGAATCTATGTATGTATGAATCTATATATTTATACAGTATCAGTAGTCTACATGTGTCTGTATATATATATATATATATATATTTCAGAACAGAAACTTAAACAGATCAGAGAGGTCGCCTACAATCTGAATAATAAAAACTATGTGAAGACATCGGCTCATCTACAAATGGAACTGAATGCAACATATGACAAAGGTAAGAAAACAAATAGTAGTAGTAGTAATAGTAGTATTAGAGTAGTAGTAATAGTAATAGAATAGTAGTATTAGTAGCAGAGTAATTTTACTCTGTAAAAAAGGTGATTTGGTAATAAATGTGGTAGTAGTAAAATAGAAGTAATAGTAGTAGTTGCTCTGGTAAAAGTAGTTGTAGTAGTAATCACATAGCTATTAGTAGTGGTTAGGAAATAATAGAAGAAATTGTGATAACATTAATATTAGCACGTTAGTAGCAAAAATATCAATGACGGTACTAAAGTAGTTAATAGCAGTAGGTTGTAGTAGTTGTAGTTAATATTACTAATATATTTCTATAACTGTTGACAATTTAAAATAGAAATATTATTTAAAAATCATTTGTTCTTTCAAACATTTCAGACAACCCAAAGCCTTTGATCAAATGGACGTCGTCTGGAAAAAGATCCTTTGTAAAAGGAGCTGCAGCTGTTGTCGCTGACGGGATTCAAGTCAAACACTCTGCTTACTACTTCATATACAGCAACGTTTTATTCCATGCCAACCAACTCAGAGAGCTAGGATACGCTAGGCTGTGTCACTCAATTGAAAAATATCCAAATTATGAAGTTCTCTACAGAAATCCTCAAACAACATGCAAAGTAGGAAGAGACAAGGAAGGTTTTGTTGCTTCCTACATTGGAGCTGTTTACTACCTGAAAGCCAATGACACTGTAGTGGTAAGAACATCAGTTGTGAACAGAATTTTGAGAGATCCTGAGACAACCTACTTTGGCCTGTATATGCTGTAAAAACTGTTTCGAGAGGCCTCAATTGTAACTGTTAAAATATAATTTTCTGTATTACTTTTTTTGAGATTGCTTGTTTGTGATTTTAATATATATTTTAAAATATAATTTATACTATTTTCCTCAACGAAGCAGCCCTAATTCATCATCTTATACTGAAAATTGCTCTAATACTAGTGTTTTTAATTATTGCATATTATTGTTATTACTTTATTACTTTATTTATTTATTTGTTTATTTTTCTAATTGTAAATAGGTATTTTATTTATAAAATTATTTTACTGTCGCTTCTTTTTTTAGGGTTTTGTATCAGTTTTTACTAAAGAACTTTTTTGTCTGAAGTAAGATAATTTATTATTAAAACAGATATAATAATAATAATCAGATAAAGATTTAATTCGATTTAATGGTGTGGTTTTTTTTTGTGTTTTTTTAAAAATAAAGTTGGTATATTTAACATTTTGTATTTATTTTTATACTTCTTACATTAATAATTAATTACGCTATTGGAATATGGTTTAATATGTTGTTTTTTATAATTGTAATACATTTTTTTAGACTTTTTGTCGACACATGTATTTTGAATAACAGTATATTAACAATTTGAGGAATAAATATTTCTTCGGAGGGAGTCCCAGAAATAGCTTTAAGAATTTTGGAGAATAAATATCCCTATTTTAACACACGGAATCGAAAGTTAATGAGGTTGTTGTTGTTGATAATGAACTCAAATATCATTCTAAATTTTTAAAAATGAAATGCTAGATCGGTTCCTTAACAAAACAATAACTAGGTCATAACTGCCATTTTCAAATAAAAAGCATACGGTTATAAGGTTATTTAAGAAATATGTGTTTGTGTGTTTCTTTAGATTAAGGTTTCTGATAAGTAATAACTAAAATTCTTCAAGAAATGAGATTTCCATGCAGTCTATAAATAGTTTGTCATAAACAAAAGGTCCGGATGGGAACATTGCTCATCATAAAAAAAAAAAAAATCCTGATAAAATTCCATTAATCAACATTTTCACCACAGATTAAACATACGAGTAAGATCTGCTTTGGAGAAAGTGAACATTTTTCTCTCTCTCTCTCTCTTCGGTAAAAATACCATTTCTATAAAAATACTGAAGACTTGGTTTGTTATTATTGATATCAACATGATTGACACCGGCTGCTGCCCTTGTGTTTTATCAAATAATTAGAAAGACAAAACACCCATAACAATTAATACTTGAAAAACTTGATGTGTTCAGTATGAATATGATCCGTGTATGTATTTCCTTTAAACTGCAGATGTATATTCAACAGTCTGACATATAAATAATTTCAAATTTATAAAAGTAGTAAGATCAGTTTCTAATTTATTCATCTGATTATATGAGGAAAAACAAATAATAATAAAAAACATTTTCCTTGTGGAATGAGCGATCAGTTGACAAAACCATGCTGTCTGACCAGGACTGATTTGTACCACTGGATCCTGAGAGTCATGAATAATAACAAGTAATAGATAATTTTGTGTTACTTGCCTCCAATAACAAGCTGCATTTTCAGAGAACAAAATATTTTCACTGAGGGGCTGATAGTGTCCACGCCCTCTAAACCCAGCTGACCTTAGCGTCTTCCTGGTTCCTTAAATCCATGTCGATGATTGCTGGAAACCAGGAGTTTCACTAAATAGTTTGCTTTTTGTTGAACATTTTTTTTAAACAAATTTTAAAAAGGTTGTCTAATTTCTTTTTCTTCTTTTTTTGTTGTTGTTTTCTTTTCTGTTTAGCTACATTTTGGATTCCAGATTTAACATTGCAGTAATCATGTAATAGTGAAATTTATGCAGTGTTTTAATAGTGTATATATATATATATATATATATATATATATATAATTAGATTTATTATTAAAAATGTTCAGTATTACATGTTACACATTTTAGAAACTTGTTTTTGAATCAGACAACCTACTCTGGTCTGTTCATACTTTGAGGAGATAATCTCAGCCATGCTTTAATATACTTAACCCCCCCCTCCAGAATTCCTTTAGAGATTATGAAACTGATTTTTGAGTTGTGTGTTTGTTTCTGATTTTAACACACACACACACACACACACACACACACACACACACTGCATTTTGGAAATAGATTTGTTAAATTAAATGAAAATGTTGTTTTTATTATTATTATTATTATTATTATTATTATTATTATATTTGTTTGTTTATAATTATTATTGTTGTTGTTATTGCTATTTATTTATTTATTTATTTGTTTGTTTATTTATGTATTTTGTCCATATAAACAGAGATTATATTTTTGTCAATTAACACATAAACAGACATATTTACCCATTCATATATTTATTATTTAAAACGTTTCTGATACTCAAATAAGATTCTTTAGACAGTTGTCAGTATTTCAAATAACAACATATTAACATTATGGTGTTGGCTTGTTTTTTTCACCTTGAGGATTTCCGAGAAGTAATGAATATTAATTTACTTCGGGAACTGGGATTTCCATCCTAGCTATAAATAGTTGTCAGTCAAGCGTATTACTATTAGACGGATTGTATGAATGGATGTTTATTGTTATAAATAAATACATTTGCTGTTGTTGTTGTTGAATGAGTTTATCCATGAACTGAACGAACATCTGCTATAAAGTTTATTTATTTATTTATTTATTTATTATGCATTCATACTTTGTGAATCCGTCTATCAGTAATACGGCTGAGGTAACATCTATTTATACCTTGGGTGGAAAGATCAATATCTTATTATTTCTCGGAAATCTTAGTAGCCAATAAAAAGTGAACACATTAGAATATAATACGTTTTCTTCAAAGTCTCGAGTGTGAACTCAGCGGCAGCCTAATTTAGGTCAGTAAGTAAATGTTTTACTTATTTCATAGGTTTTGTATATTTGTTTAAAATTATTATTTCGAGGATGATGCAATGTCAGCAAAGAGAACACATATCCAGAATGAGGCCATGAGATCGCCTACAAATGTTTTGTTTTCATCCGAGTAAAATTTTCTAGAGAAATGTTTCTAAAACAAGGCGATCTGCCTACGAAGGTGATTAAATGTGTTATTCAAACTTTGACAGTAGTTTAGTCAAGGTATTTTCCTTCTTGCTTGTGAAATCTGATCTCCGCTGGTTTACGAGAACATCAAACTTTCCGCCATTAAGCCCTACCCGAGTTCACCGGGTGTTGTTGATCGTTTTTACGTTTTTCAGAATAAAAACACATTTTAGTGATTTAATAATATCATCATAGGTTATATACATTCATAGTTCGAGCGCGAACTGTTTTCCAACTTCTTGGAAAAATAAGATGATTTGGCAGTAGAGACTTCAAACAAGCCATCATCGTCTTGGTTAGCCACCTGATCAAAATCCTGCCACTTGATTGGATGTTTATTCCACGTCAGGGCACTGAATGTTTATTGCGCGTTTCGACACATTATGCTGCCTCGAGCTGTTTTTCTCTTACTTTTATAAATTGTTTTCTGAAAATTGATAAATCAAGCCTCGCATTTTATTATTATTATTATTATTTGATATCACATAGGTATATTATCGATGTAAATATATCTTGGTATTATCTATTTTAATTTTTTTTTCTTTGAAAGAATGTTATATAGAAATATATGTACGTGTGTTTATTGTGTATGAATTTGTCTTGGAAAAAGTTATTTTATTTATTTATTTAACCATTCTTTAAACAAAAATTATTTCCGTGTATACAAATTAATTTTGTTGTTGTTTTTGTGTGCAGGAATAATGTTATATATAAGTGTGTATATTGTATGTGTGTATTTATCTTGGTATTATTTATTACTACTCAAAACTGTTTTACTTATGGTCCTGTTTTACAGACCACTTCTAAAGGAACTGAAAGTTGTTACACAAAAATGGTACCAATTCTTCCAGTCATTGCCATTTCTCTTATGGTACTAAACTTGATACTCATCATTTCCATTGCATCTGTAACATTAAACGAATTTCTGAACAGAGAAACCAACTTGATGTTTGATGCTTGAGTTCACCGAGTGCTGTTGTTCGTTGTTAAAAGCCACAATAAAAAACACAA
>CM022666.1:5288497-5326604 GCA_012295275.1 Chrysomallon squamiferum
ATTATTATTATATCTGTTTCAATAATAAATTAATACTTCAGAGATAAAAGTTCTTTATTAAAACCTGATGCAAAACAATGAAAAAGAAGAGACAATAAATTATTTAATAAATAAAATGAATTAACCAAACAAAATCTATTGGGATGCGGTTCATAACTAATTGAAATTTATTGGAGAGGCATCGAAAAACTTGTTGATCGTTGGAAAGAATGATCAATAATAAGAGAGAATGCATTACTGATTAAATTACATCTTGTTACCAATTAAGCTCAAGTTTTCTTCTATGTAATGATTACATCAATTTTAACCACAATGGCTTATTCCTCAATACTTATTGTTAGAAACATAAATAAATAATCTCAAGATACACACACACACACACGCGCACACACACACACACATTTTAAAAATATAGTGTTATGATTGCATCCGTTCTATTGCAAATGTTAGGAACCCGACTAGCATTTCATTTTTTTTTTAAAGTAAATCTATTTATTTATAGCAATAATAATTCATTCATAAGAATAACAACAGTCTCTTAGTAAAATTGTGAAACTGAATTTATAATAGTATTAACAATCTATTGTAATGCTGTAATATTGCATTGATAATAATAATAGCAGTCTATTAGTAATACTGTAATATTGCATTAGTATTAATACGTTGTTATTCAAAATACTGGCAAGAATTCAATTAGAGTATCAAAAATGTTTAAATAATAAAAGTGTGTATGTGTGTGTGTGTGTGTGTGTGTGCAAAATGATAATAAGTAAAGTAATAAAGTAATAGTAATAATAAAAATAATTTGCAATAATTCAAAACAATAGTATCACAACCATTTTCTTTTGTTTTATAATTCCACTGAAGACTATAAAGGCTGATCCAATCACAAACAAATAATAATAATAATAATAATAATAATAATAATAATAATAATAATGCCCCCGCTGAAGACTATAAAGGAAGACGAAAGAATGCCTACTATAAACGTTTCATGAAAAAGTTATAATAAAATAGTAGTTTAACGTACGCATGTCCCTGACTACTGTCTTTCTATCACAGCTCAAACAAATTATATATCAACAGTTATAATTGATGCCTCTCGAAACAGTTTTACAGCATATACAGACCAAAGTAGGTTGTCTCAGGATCTCTCAAAATTCTGTTCACAACTGATGTTCTCACCACTACAGTGTCATTGGCTTTCAGGTAGTAAACAGCTCCAATGTAGGAAACAACAAAACCTTCCTGGTGTCTTCGTACTTTGCATGTTGTTTGAGGATTTCTGTAGATGACATCATAATTTGGATATTTTTCAATTGAGTGACACAGCCTAGCATATTCAAGCTCTCTGACTTGGTTGGCATGGAATAAAACGTTGCTGTATACGAAGTAGTAAGCAGTTTCTTTGACTTGAATCCCCTCAGCGACAACAGCAGCAGCTCCTTTTACAAAAGATCTTTCACCAGACGACGTCCATTTGATGAGAGGCTTCGGTGTGTCTGAAAAGTTTGTAAGAATAAATGATGTTTATAACTACTACAAACTGCTGCTATTAACTACTTTACTATCATCACTGATATTATCACTGCTAACATGCTAATACTATTGTTATAAGAATTACTACTAATATTTCCTAACCACTACTAATGACTAAGTGATAACTACTACGACTACTTTTTCCAGACCATCTTTTTAAGTAACTATTACTATTACTTCTATTTTACTACTACTACGTTTATTATCAAATCACCTCTTTTAACTGAGTACTACTACTCTACTACGACTGCTACTACTACTGCTACTACTATTGTCATTACTACTACAACTCTACTACTACTAGTACTACTCCTCTACTACTACTACTACTACTACTACTACTATTACTACTACTACTACAACTAATATCTGTTTTATTACTTTTGTCATATGTTGCATTCACTTCCATTTGTAGATGAGCCGATGTCTTCACATTGTTTTTATTATTCAGACGATCAGCGACCTCTCTGATCTGTTTAAGTTTCTGTTCTGCAATATGTATACAGACACTCATACACAAACACACACAAACATATATATATATATATATACATTGATACCTGTATAAATACATAGATACATATGTACATAGACTCGTACACATATTTATATAACCTAAATTCAGAACATCAGCGACATATCTGATCTGCTTAAGTTTTTGTTCTGAAACACACACACACACACACACACACACACGTATACATGTATATGTACATACACTCGTACACACATACGCACATACATACATACAAATACATAATTATAATAACTTTTGTAGATATTTAAATATGTGTGTTTGTGTTAACTTACCACTTTTCTCAGCTTTTGTTTGACTTTCAATCAGTTTCTAAAAAGAATATTATTAACCAGTTTGATGTTTATCCACAATAATCACTTCTAAATTCAAAAATATTTTTTAGGACAATGAATTTCCCCTTTTCATAACGCCAATATTATTAAATGTAGTTGAATCTTTTTTTATAATGAATAAATTTAACGTTTTAATATCCTTATATAGAATTTATCTCTATCTTAATTTCATATCTACATAAAACCTTTTTCTTTTTGTCTCTCTTTTTTCTTTTTCTATTTATAATGAACTTAAATTTGTTTTATTTTTATACAGAACTTGCCTATTTCTTAATTTCATACCCAAATTGTATTTTTAAATTATTTTTTGAACTTTTATTTTGTATAAAATGTATTTATGGAATTTTTCTCAGATTTTAATAAATTATTTACCTTTTCCATAATTTCTCTGATCACTTTCTCTCCATCACTGTAACAGCAATAAATGATATTGTTCCTGGTTCTCTTCGTAGATTTGTCATCACAACAGTTTTCTCCTCGTTTGCACGAGATTTTCACACACAGTTCCTCCTCAACCAAGATATTGCTTTCACTATTGGGAACTTTTTTTAATGTTACAGATACAATGAAACTGATGAGTATCAAGCTTAGCATCATAAGAGAAATGACAAGGACTGCACGAATTGGTACCATTTTGTGTAACAACTTTTAATTCCTTTAGCTGTAAAACACAACCATAAGAAAAACAGTTGTGAGTAGTAATAAATAATACCAAGATAAATACGCAAATACAATATACACATTTATATATATAACATTATTCCAGCAAAAAAATTAAAATATACACAGAAATAAAACATTTTTAACGAATGGTTAAATAAATAAATAACATAATAACTATTACCAAGACAAATTCACTCACAATATACACACGTACATATATTTCTATAAAACATTATTTCAAAGAAAAAAATATAATACCAAGATATATTTATATCGATAATATACCCATGTGATATCAAATAATAATAATAATAATAATAATAATAATAATAATAATAAAATGCGAGGCTTGATTTATCAATTTTCAGTGGATGTCTTGTATATAAATACTCTGAATATAAACACTCACCACTGAAATCCAATATGACAGCTCAGCTATGTCTAATGGTTAGGGTTTGCAAATTACCTATATCATCAATACCGGTAAGTTACCGACAGATATTCTCGATACCGGTTTTCACCGGTTTTAGTTAGTTTATGCCTAGGAAAAGCTACTTACGGAGCGCTTTTGTGGACACTGTTTTTCTTACATATACTCATTTTATTTATTATTTGACACTCATCTGACAACATTATTCCTTATCCTCCTTTTCCTACCTGTCTTCAGATTAAATCGTGAAGTGAACCTTTATAGAACTTAAAATGGGTATAAAAGGTATATAAGAAATGTACATGCAATAAAAAAAACCAAGAATAAATGTGGATTCGAATTTTATAAAAAGGAAACAAGGAAATTACGTATATTATCCAAAATGTACATCATATGTTTTGCAACTTTTGAGAAGTTCTGATTCATTCCTCGATACTCGAGAACTATGACTTTAAAATAACAAAACATCTAGTGTCTTGTATGACAACCGAGAAGCAGGAGCCAATCCCTTATCACTAGTCGCCAAAATGACTTGGCATGGCACACATGTCAGCAATCAAACAGGTAAACGTGGAACATTAAACAGGCGAGCTTCGAACTCGCATCTGAAGGCAAGCTAGCAACACCCGAGTAACTAACATAATCTTATGATAACAACTAACATATTTCTTAACATAAACTCGTTAAAAGTTAGAAAACCGGAATCGGTGCTTCGGTAACGTTATTACCCATCAATTACTAAAACCTGTATTTACAGGTATTTAAATACCGGTTTTCGAACCCTACTAATGGAGCAGATAATCCTCCTGATGAAGACCTTGGTGTCTGATGAGTGTAAAGAGGAGAGGTTTTCATCCGAAATTATTTATATCACTTGAAAGACGTGGAAATTTAAAAATAATGATAATAATAATAATAAAAATTAAAAAAAACATTTCTCAACACAAATGTTTGGGAAAAAGTGTGACGGTACATTGGCAATCAAAGATATAACTTTCTAAAAATGAAAACAATGTATAAAAGTAAGAGAAAAACAGCTCGAGGTAACATAATGTGTCAAAACGCGCAATAAACATTCTGTGCCCTGAAGTGGAATAAACATCCAATCAAGTGGCAGTATTTTGATCAGGTGACTAACCAAGACGATGGTGGCTTGTTTGAAGTCTCTACTGCCAAATCATCTTATTTTTCCAAGAAGTTGGAAAACAGTTCGCGCTCGAACTATTAATATATATATAACCTATGATGATATTATTAAATCACTAAAATGTGTTTTTATTCTGAAAAACTTAAAAACGAACAACAGCACTCGGTGAACTCGGGCAGGGCTTAATGGCGGAAAGTTCGATGTTCTCGTAAACCAGCGGAGATCAGATTTGACAAGCAAGAAGGAAAATACCTTGACTAAAGTACTGTCAAAGTTCGAATAACACATTTAATCGCCTTGTTTTAGAAACATTTCTCTAGAAAATTTTACTCGGATGGAAACAAAACATTTGTAGGCGATCTCATAGCCTCATTCTGGATATGTGCTCTCTTTGCTGACATTGCATCATCCTCGAAATAATAATTTTAAACAAATATACAAAACCTATGAAATAAGTAAAACATTAACTTACTGACCTAAATTAGGCTGCCGCTGAGTTCACACTCGAGACTTTGAAGTAAAACGTATTATATTCTAATGTGTTCACTTTTTATTGGCTACTAAGATTTCCGAGAAATAATAAGGTATTGATCTTTCCACCCAAGGTATAAATAGATGTTACCTCAGCCGTATTACTAATAGACGGATTCACAAAGTATGAATGCACAATAAATAAATAAATAAATAAACTTTATAGTAGATGTTCGTTCAGTTCATCGATAAACTCATTCAAGAACAACAACAACAACTGTATTTATTTATAACAATAAACATCCATTCATACAATCCGCCTATTAGTAATACGGTTGACTGACAACTATTTATAGCTAGGGTGGAAAACCCAGTTCCCGAAGTAAATTAATATTCATTACTTCTCGGAAATCCTCAAGGTGAAAAAAAAACAAGCCAACAACACAACGTTAATATGTTGTTATTTGAAATACTGGCAACTGTCTAAAGAATCTTATTTGAGTATCAGAAACGTTTTAAATAATAAATATATGAATGGGTAAATATGTCTGTTTATGTGTTAATTGACAAAAATATAATCTCTGTTTATATGGACAAAATACATAAATAAACAAATAAATAAATAAATAAATAAATAGCAATAACAACACCAATAATAATTATAAAGAAACAAATATAATAATAATAATAATAATAATAATAACAATAATAATAGTAATAATAATAATAATAATAACAACATTTTCATTTAATTTAACAAATCTATTTCCAAAATGCAGTGTGTGTGTGTTAAAATCAGAAACAAACACACAACTCAAAAATCAGTTTCATAATCTCTAAAGGAATTCTGGAGGGGGGGGTTAAGTATATTAAAGCATGGCTGAGATTATCTCCTCAAAGTATGAACAGACCAGAGTAGGTTGTCTGATTCAAAAACAAGTTTCTAAAATGTATAACATGTAATACTGAACATTTTTAATAATAATTATATAGCACTATTAAAAAACTGCATAAATTTCACTATTACATGATTACTGCAATGTTAAATCTGGAACCCAAAAAGTAGCAAAACAGAAAAGAAAACAACAACAACAAAAAGAAGAAAAAGAAATTAGACACTCTTATGTTACCTTTTAAAAGCTGTTCAAGAAAAATAACTATTTAGTGAAACTCCTGGTTTCCAGCAATCATCGACATGGATTTAAGGAACCAGGAATACGCTAAGGTCAGCTGGTTTTAGAGGGCGTGGACACTATCAGCCCCTCAGTGAAAATATTTTCTAGTCTGAAAATGCAGCTTGTTATTGGAGACAAGTAACACAAAATTATCTATTACTTGTTATTATTCGCGACTCTCGGGATCCAGTGGAACAAATCAGTCCTGGTCAGAGAGCATGGTTTTGTCAACTGATCGCTCATTCCACAAGGAAAATTATTTTTATTATTATTTGTTTTTCCTCATATAATCAGATGAATAAATTAGAGACTGATCTTACTACTTTTATAAATTTGAAATTATTTATATGTCAGATTGTTGAATATGCATCTGCAGTTTAAAGGAAATACATACACGGATCATATTCATACTGAACACATCAAGTTTTTCAAGTATTAATTGTTATGGGTGTTTTGTCTTTCTAATTATTTGATAAAATACAAGGGCAGCAGCGGGTGTCAATCATGTTGATGTCAGTGATAACAAACCAAGTCTTCTGTATTTGTATAGAAAAGAGAGAGAGAGAGAAAAAGAAATGTTCACTTTCTCCAAAGCAGATCTTACTCGTATGTTTAATCTGTGGTGAAAATGTTGATTAATGGAATTTTATCAGGATTTTTTTGTTTTTTTATGATGAGCAATGTTCCCATCCGGACCGTTTAGTTATGACGAACTATTTATAGACTGGATGGAAATCTCATTTCTTGAAGATTTTTATTTATTACTTATCAGAAACCTTAATCTAAAGAAACACACACACACATATTTCTTAAATAATATATTATAACCGTATGCTTTTTATTTGCAAATGGCAGTCATGACCAACTATTGTTATGTTAAGGAACTCATCTAGCATTTCATTTTAAAACATTTTAGAATTGTATTTGTGTTCATTATCAACAACAACAACATCTGCAACAGAATAATGCATTAATACTTTCTGATTCCGTGTGTTAATAATAGGGATAATGTTTTCTCTCGGTAAAAGCTTCGACTACTGATTGTGACGAGCTATTTCTGGGTAGAAAGCTCAGAACTTGAAGAAATATTTATTCTCCAAAATTCTTAAAGGGACTCCCTCCACCTCATTGTTAATATACTGTTATTCAAAATACATGTATCGACAACAAGACTAAAAAAGTGTATTACAATTATCAAAAAACAACATATTAAACCATTTTCCAATAGCACAATTAATTATTAATGTAAGAAGTATAAAAATAAATACAAAATGTTAAAGATACCACCTTTATTTTAAAAAAACAACAACCATTAAATCGAATTAAATCTTTATTTGATTATTATTATTATATCTGTTTTAATAATAAATTATCTTACTTCAGACAAAAAAAGTTCTTTAGTAAAAACTGATACAAAACCATAAAAAAAAAAAGAAGCGACAGAAAAATAATTTTATAAATAAAATACCTATTTATAATTAGAAAAATAAACAAATAAATAAATAAAGTAATAAAGTAATAACAATAATATGTAATAATTAAAAACATTAGTATTAGAGCAATTTTCAGTATAAGATGATGAATTAGGGCTGCTTGGTTGGGGAAAATAGTATAAATTATATTTTGAAATATATATTAAAATCACAAACAAGCAATCACAAAAAAGTAATACAGAAAATTATACATTAACAGTTACAATTGAGGCTTCTCGTAACAGTTTTACAGCATATACAGACCAAAGTAGGTTGTCTCAGAATCTCTCAAAATGTTCTTCACAACTGACGTTCTCACCACTACAGTGTCATTGGCTTTCAGGTAGTAAACAGCTCCAATGTAGGAACGAACAAAACCTTCCTGGTATCTTCCTACTTTGAATGTTGTTTGAGGATTTCTGTAGAGGACTTCATAATTTGGATATTTTTCAATTGAGTGACACAGTCTATAGTATTCAAGCTGTCTGACTTGGTTGGCATGGAATAAAACGTTGCTGTATATGAAGTAGTAAGCAGTTTCTTTGACTTGAATCCCGTCAGCGACAACAGCCACACCTCCTTTCACAAACGATCTTTTACCAGACGACGTCCATTTGATGAGAGGCTTCGGTGTGTCTGAAACGTTTGTAAGAATGAACGACTTTTAAATAATATTTTTATTTTAAATTGTCGATAGTTGTAGTTACTATTAGTAATATATTTCTTATTAATAATATAATATTAATAATATAATACAAATTTTCGCTATTAACTACTTTACCACAATAACTGATATTATCACTAGTAGCACTGCTATTATTATTGGTATCACAATTTCTACTATTATTTTCTAACCATTACTAAGAACTAAGTGATAACTACCACTACTACGTTTACCAGACCAACTTTTTAAAGTAACGACTACTGTTACTTCTATTTACTACTACCACATCTATTACCAAATCACCTATTTTAACTGAGTACTACTACTCTTCCACTACAACTACTACTACTACTACTACTAGTACTACTGGGTTTTTTTTCTTACTTTTGTCATATGTTGCATTCAGTTCCATTTGTAGATGAGCCGATGTCTTCACATCAGCCGGTTTCTTCAGTTCATTAGCGACATCTCTGATCTCCTCAAGTTTCTTTTCTAATATATAAATATGAACATTATATATAAAGTACACATGTAACATTCACATAGTTTGTTTCATTTTATTCTAGGTTGGTTATTTTGTTTACTAACAATAAGGGTACATGCAAATACAAAATTATAAACACTTGTGTGGATATTTAAATATGTCTGGTTTCTCTTTGTGTATGTGTCTTTTTGTGGGTTTGTCTGTCTGGGTTTATTTATGTGTCTTTTTGTGGGATTGTGTGTCTGTGTTTGAGTCTTTGTTTGTGTGTGTATGTTTATGGTTGTGCTTTGTGTATCTGTGTTTATGCGACTTTGTGTTTTTACGTATGTCTGTGTGTATACATGTATCTGTGTTAACTTACCACATTTCTCAGCTTTTGTTTGACTTTCACTCAGTTTCTAAAAATAATGTTAATAACCACTTTGAAACTCGTCCATAATAATACATTTTAAATTTATAAATATATTTCATCACAATTAATTTCTCGTTTTCATAATTCAAATATTGTTAAACGTATATGGATTCTTTATCTTTTTCTTATTTTTATTTTTTTTTCAATTTCATTTGTAATCAACTTAACTTTTTATAATAACTTTATACAGGATTTACCTATTTCTTAAGTTCATACTTATTTTTTTCTTCTTTTTAATGTATTTATGAATTTTTTTTATCTTTTTTAGAATTTAAAATAGAATTTACCTTTTTCATAATTTCACTGATCACTTTTTCTCCATCGTTGTAACAACAATACGTGATATTGTTCCTGGTTCTCGTGGTAAATCTGTCATCACAACAGTTTTCTCCTGGTTTGCACGAGATTTTCACACACAGTTCCTGATCAAGCAACACGTTGGTTTCTCTGATCAGAAATTCTTTTAATGTTCCAAATACAGTGACACTGATGAGTATGAAGTTTAGTACCATAAGAGAAATGGCAAGGACAGGACGAATTGGTACCATTTTGTGTATCAATTTTTAATTCCATTAGAAATAATCTGTAAAACATGACCAAAAAAAAACAACAAATGGTATTAGTAATAAATAATACCAAGATAAATACACACACACGCATACGTAAACATACACAATATACACACACCTATATGAAACATTATTTCAGCAAACCAAAAATATACACATGTACATACACATAAATATAAAACTTTCAAACAATGGTTATATAAATAAATAAAATAATAAATGTTACCAAGACAAATTCACACACAATATACACACGTACATATTAGTGGAAGTATTTTGATCAGGTGACTGACCATGGCGATGATGGCTTATTTGCAGTTTCTATCGCCTAATCATCTTATTTTTCCAAGAAGTTAGAAAACACTTCGCACTCGATAGATTTTGATGATTTAATTAAATCAATAACGTATTGTTTTTTCTTGTGAAAAACTTATAAACGAACAACAGCACTCGGTGAACTCGGGTAGGGCTTAATAGCGGAAAGTATGATTTTCTCGTAAACCAGCGGAGATCAGATTTCACAAGCAAGAAGGAAAATACCTTGACTAAAGTACTGTCAAAGTTCGAATAACACATTTAATCACCTTCGTAGGTAGATCGTCTGGCTATTGAAACACTTCTGTAAAAAAATACTCCGATGAAAACAAAATTTGAGGTAATGTTCTCGTTATCCGTTCCTAAAACCTTGGCTAGTTGGTTTAGTGCAAAGGCAGAAAAAATCTGTCAAAGCTTGCCAGGGCCTCATTCTACATATCCGCTCTGTTTGCTGATATTGTATCGTCCTCAAAAGATCACGTCCAGGGCTGGTTTCCTCTCAGTGCCAGAAATTCAAACTACCGTGAATGTTATTGTTTATAGATCGCAACGTGAATCTGATAACTCAGTTTTCCTGCTTTATAACAACAGAACTGTTACATTAAGCTGCCAGTGGCACGACTTGCACGTGCATTTTGCAGATTTTCGAGATACCAGCCAAATAAATGAGTGCTGTATGTTCTATGGCTTTCATTATACTAACCTGACAACGCATGTGCTAGATACTTATCGACCTTACCGCGATGTTTTGTTTTTTCAAGTTGGTGTAATATCACTTAATATTGTATTATACAAATGAAATTAGGACCGTAAAAATCCTAAACAGCATTGTTAATTTATAAATTTTTTATAAATAAATTTAACCTTTGAAATAAGTGAAATTATACTTTTATATAAATATAGTTAACCTATGAAATAAGTAAAATTATAATTTATATAAATATAGATAACCTATGAAATAAGTAAATTATACTTTTATATTAATATAGATAGCCTACGAAATAAGTGAAAATATAATTTTATATAAACAAATATAACCTATGAAATAAGTGAAATTCAAATTTTATATAAATATATATAACCTGTGAAATAAATGAAATTATAATTGTATATAAATATACATGACCTACGAAATAAGTGAAAATATAATTTTATATAATTAAATATAACCTGTGAAATGATGAAATTTTACTTTATATAAATATATATAGCCTATGATATAAGAGAAATTATAATTTTTTATAAATAAATATAACCTATGAAATCAGTGAAATTATAATTTTATGTAAATAAATTTAACCTGTGAAATCAGTGAAATTATACTTTTATATAAATATATATAACCTATGAAATAAATGAAATTATAATTCTACATAAATATATATATGCTATGAAGTAAATGAAATTATAATTTTATATAAATATATATAATAAGTAAAACATTTACATACCTAAATTAGGCTGCCTCTGTGTTCACAATGGAGTGAATCACGTCTACGACAGAAACGCTATCTGACAGGCTGCGTTGATTTTTATATCAGCTACTTTGAAAAGGTCGTATGACTTCGTCTACCTCCTTTCAGAGAATAATAATTTTCTTCGTAACTGGGCTTTCCACCCAAGCTGTATGTAGATATCAGTCAAGCGTATTACTTTGAAAAGATCGTATCATATTTTCTACCAGCTCACTCGATCATTTTTGATTGGCTAAGAGTAAATGTCGTCTGCTTTATTTAAGTTTATTACTTAATGTTTTTTCTTCTGTCGTTTTTAATTTTTCGCTATAGATTTCATATAGTCATTTAATATACTATGAATAATATGAACAAAGTTATTATATGTATTTTTTTGTCTGTTTGTATTGTTCATAAATAAACTACATATTATAGTAGTTATTGCTATAATAGTAGTAGTAATAGTGGTAGTTGTTGTTTTAGTTGTAGTAGTAATAATAGTTGTTGTTGTTGTTGCGGCTGGTTTTGTCGTTATTGTTAAATAAAGAGTACAGCGTAATTTCTATTCCTGTGTCAACTAAACCATAAACAACAAAAGGAAAACATGTAGTCTGTGTATCACACAGTGGAAAGTTCCAGCCCGGATTTGTCATTTTACACATAATCGGAATAAATAAGTGTAGTCATCCATTTATTATTACAGGGCCAGGAATATAAAATGTCTCAGAAATATCTCCCTGTGACAGAAGAATCTTCTGTTTGTAAATGTCGCTTGTATCATGACTGTTGATTCAGTCTGCCGAATAAATAAATAAATAAATAAATAAATAAATAAATAAATAAATAAATAAATAAATAAATAAATAAATAAATAAATAAATAAATAAATAAATAAATAAATAAATCTCACTGGCCGAATCGGGAATAAACGGGTTAGATTAAAGAAAGAGGTTTCATACTGTGCAGGGGTGGTGAATTGTTACACTTATTAATTAGGCAGGATTAAAGAAAGAGTCTTCATATTGTGCAGGGGTGATGCTTGGGTCCAGCTTACTGATTAGGATAGATTTAAACTAAGAGCTTCCTATTGTAAATGATTCATAAAATGTTCCATGTAAAATGTGTTTCACTATACATTCTCCAGCTTGTTTTAGAATCAGAAGTATGTTTAATATGGAAGTTATTCATACCAATAAGGGTGATATCAAAATCTGTTATGAAGGGTTCGTGTATGCTGCGGCAGAATTTCTTCGTGATATCGAGTGGAACATCAGACTAAACCATCAACATTAAAATCAAAGAACATTAACAAAATGTGTTTAATCTATCTTTCATTGCTAATATATTTCTTAATTGAAAATTGTGACTGTTTTTCGGGAATAATTATCATCTGCTGAATGGTAGGTGTAACTGGACTCTTGTTTACCAGAAAGATCTGCCGACAGACGTCAAACTGCAAGGTCGGGAACACGTTGACAAATAACGTGAGTCACTTTTTAATAAAAATACGGAGATATTTTTTTTTTTTTTTTTTTTTTTTATTAGGAAAGAACTATGGAACAATTCCAGGGGAATATATATATATGTTTTCTTATTAGATTATGCATGTGTTCATACTTTTGTTTAATATATATTACCAGTGAAGGGATTTCTTTCATGTTTGTCAGGCTTTGAATACTCACAGATAATTTTAGCATATTATTCTTTAGTACGAAGATACCAAGAAAATGTTGTTGCTTCCTACATTGGAGCTGTTGACTACCTGAAAGTCAGTGACACTGTATATACACATTCAAATACAATACATTCTATAAAATTGTTAAATTAAATAAAATTGTGTATTATTATCACCACCTTACCCTTAAAACCATTATAATACTACAGTTTTTATTTATTTATTAATTATTATTATTATTATTATTATTTTTTTTTTTTTTTTTTTTTATTCGTTTATTTATTATTATTATTGTTGTTTTCGTTGCTAGTTAGTTATTTTCACACACACACATACACACACACACACACACACACACACATACAAGACACACACACATACATATTATTTAAAATATTTTTGACACTGTAATCGGATTCTTTGAATAGTTGCCAGTATTTTTAATAACAGCATATTAACGCTATGGTCTTCGCTTCTTTTTACCTCCCATGAAGATTTCAGATCTGTAATAAATACTCATTTTATTCGGCAAATGGGCTATAAATAGATGTTACATCAGCCGAATTACTAATAAACGGATTCACAAAGTTTGAATACATTATTATTATTATAGATAAATAAATGTTTTGTTGTTGTTGTTGTTACTGTTGTTGAAAATTAAAATGAACACCGATACCTTTTTGTCTTTTTTTTTTTAATGTTTAGCTAGGTGGATCTCGCTTTAACGATGTTTTCTTTTTTAAATTATTTATTTCTTCTTATCTAAAAAAAAAAAAAATGTTTTAAGTCAAATCTGATCAGCGAGAACCACTGTTTTTAACATCAGGTTCTGTAAATTAGTCTCCCTGCTCAACGATTTGTTTTACCTAACCATTTTAACAGTCGGAAATTTTTTAACCAATTACATCGTTAAACCGAGGTAATAAAAACCAAATAATAAACAAAATAATAACTAAAATAAGCGCGTAGAATTTGATCAGTGTAGATCACTGCATCACGTAGATGTTTTTGTCAAAGTATTTGTTTTATTTTCAAATTCGCCAATTCTTATAAAAATGTAACATTTACATTCTAATGACAACATCCACTTCACCATTCTTGTTGAAATGAGTCTTCCTAAAAAGATACTTTGACAACGATTCCAGAAATAGTAGTGGAAATTAAACATGGGTTTTATGAATACATATTTGTACATTTATGATTGTGTTTGTGTATGGGTCTGCTAACTTACCACTTTTCTCAGCTTTTGTGTGACTTTCACTCAGTTTCTAAAAAGAATGTTAATAACCACTTTGAAACTCGTCCATAATAATCAGTTTTAAATTTATAAATATGTTTCAGCACAATGAATTTCACCTATTCATAATACAAATATTATATTATTAAACGTTTATGGATCTTTCTTGTCAATTTCATTTATAATGAACTTTACTATATCATATTTTGATATAGAATTTACCCATTTCTACATAAAACTTTTTTTTTTGTAGTTGTAGTTGTTGCTGCATTTAATGTATTTATGAAACTGATGAGTATCAAGTTTACTACCATAAAAGAAATGGCAATGACCTGACGAATTGACTTCATTTTCCTTTAGATGCAGTCTGTGCCAAACATGATACAAATGTTATTAGTAATCAGTAATACTGAGATAAAGATACACAGATAAATAACATTCTTTCAAAAAATAAAATAAAAGTAAAATAATAAATAAAACCACACACACGCGCACGCAACAGATACTACACGAACAACAGAATATTCTTTAAAACGGTTAGAATAAGACTATAGGAAAATAATGACATATCTTGCGAAAATATGTATTGCCTTCTACTACCTTTTCGTTGCATAAATGATAATATTGTATTGAAAACAAACAAACAAAAAAAAAAAAAACTTTACGAAATGGGGGATTTTTTCGATGACGCAATGTCACTCAAATCACATTTTGATTGGATATGAGAAAATATAACCTTATCGAGAGGATACAATAAACGACCAGTAGGTTGCTATTGTTGTAGTTCTTCTTATTATTATTAATATCAAGATAAAAGCTGGGTCGGCAACCTTTTGCAGAGAGGAGGCCAGACTGGCAAGCAATGTTTTCCTATGAAGTAGACAGACATTTAATATATCGTGACAATCACAAATTAGATCCACATTTCACAGCCATGACGTCATTGTAGGTCATAGGGACTCAGAAGTAAATACGTGGGCCGTGCATTGTTTTTATCAGCTGAGTCACTTAGCAAAAAACTGTTTATAAACACTGCTCAGTAGAATTACTTTTAAAGATAATGAATGAACTGGAGTTTATACGAAAAATGTCAAATGAACAAATTACAGTCGGGTTTTCTGATCAGCAGACCAAATAGACATTGAAGACTGCATAATTATTAAAACTTAATCATGATATGTGTGTGTGAATGTGCATGTATGTAGGTGTATCTATATAAGTATGTGATATGTACATGGTTATATAACAGCAATATTTAACTTACTGTCTATAAAGTACACAAATTATGCTTCATAAAATAAAACTTAAATCATGTCACTGACTGGTGTATAAGTGAAATATTCTCATTAATTTTACTTGATATTTAAAAAAGAAAAGAAGAAAAAGAAGAAAATGATAAATGCAGAAGAAGACATTTGTACTACATTTAAAGTAACAATCCAAGTAATAAAAATTATGAACAGGTGAACAGAGGTAACGCTGTAGTCTTTATTTAACAACAATGACAGCAGCAAACAAAACTAATTATAATGATGATGATGATAATAATGATAAATTTAATAGTAGTAGTAGTAGCAGCAGCAGCACTAATATAAATAGTAGCAGTAGTAGAAAGAATAATATTAGTAATCATGATTATATAGTAATAATATAGCAGTAGTAATAATGATGAAAGTAATAGTGGTGATGAAGTTAATGATAATTATAACAGTGATAATAAAAGTAATAATGATGATGATGATGGTAGTGATAATAAAATTAAAACATAATATTTATGAAACTGAAATGCGTCTAAAAAGAAAGGTCTTATTGTGATAAAACAAAAAATGCTTTAAATAGATTGTTTATTATACAGATTTTACATGAATGTTTCAAATGTAACGTTTATATAAACATTTATTACTCTGATCATTCCAATGCATGAGTACACACTGTATAAAGAACACTTAATTTGTATTACTCATTATAAACCAATCAGCGAACATTTAACTTTCATCAGTTAATTTACATAGAAAGCCAGTAATATTTAAATATTTATTCACTGAATACAGCACACATACTCTCTCTCTCTCTCTCTCTCTCTCTCTCTCTCTCTCAATGTTATCTTCAATACTGAGCATCAAAAACGGATGCTAGGAAGCAAGGCTGCTTTGGTCTGGAAATCAAATGTGAAAATAGAAATTTATGTAACATAAACCACCGCCCCTATCATTCTGCCGCCCTCGACACTAGCCTAGCAAACCTGCATACAAATACATAATTATGAAAACGTTTGTGCATACATAAATATGTGTGGATATATGTTTTTGTGTGAGTGTCTTTTTGTGTGTTTGTCTGTGTTTGTGTTTATGTATATAATGAATGAGTATGTCTCTGTGTTTGTTTGTGTGTCTGTGTGTGTAAGTTTATGATTTACTTTTGTATATGTCTGTGCTAACTTGCCACTTTTCTCTGCTTTTGTATGATTTTCAAACAGTTTCTGAAAAGAATATTAATAACCATTTTAAATTTCGTCTATTTTAAATTAATTATAAATTTATAAATATTTTTCAGCACAATGAATTTCTCCTTTTCATAATATTAAAGTAGAGTTCATCTTTTGTGAACGATGATGATTTTCGTTGATTATTTTATTAATAAAATTCTGGGTGATGATGTAGACAATAAAATTATCAACGATGAGGTTGACATTGAATTTTTGAATGAGGATCTTGACAGTAAAATTCTGAATAATGATGATGACAGTGAAAATCTGAATGATGATGTAGGATGATGGCCATGACAACCTCTGTTTTTACTTATGAGAATGTAACATTTTAGGTTTTAAATTAATTTCTTTTCGTCTATCTTTCATTGTCTGATCGTCGCTGGTTTCAAAAAATTATTCTTAGCCTGACAAAACCAGATCTGTTAAAAGATGAAAAGAGAGAAAGTAAAAAAGAAAAAAGAATTAATTTCATGGAATAAGTTTAGATCATATATATATGAAAGAAATTAAAATATATATATATATATATATATACATATATATAATTAATTCATTAATAATTAATAAGTATAAGTAATTAAATAATAACAACTTTCAATTAAATAAAACTGTACAAAAAATATTCATTAATTAATTGAAATAATTTACCTTCTTACGTAGATCCATAAAACTGAACCAAACAGTTCCTTGAGCACCACAATGGACAAAAATAGTTGGTTTTCTGCAATGTCTAGTCTCTCCGTCCTGTGAAAGTAAATTGTAAAAACAGATAATTAAAATTTAAACAAATATAAAAAAAACATATTACTTCTATTAGTGTCTTTAAGGTTGCTAAACACACTCAGATATATACAAATAATATTTGATAAAACGTTTTGCCATGACTGGATAAATTCATTCATTTTCTGTTTTTCCTTCTTCTTTCTTCTTCTTTTTCTTCTTCTTCTTCTTCTTCTTCTCTCTCTCTCTCTCTCTCTCTCTCTCTCTCTCTCTCTCTCTCTCTCTCTCTCTCTCTCTCTCTCTCTCTCTCTCTCTCTCTCTGTCGCTGTATCTCTCTGTCTTTCTCTCTGTCTCTCTTTCTGTCTCTGTCTATGTCTCTCTGTCGCTGTATCTCTCTATCTCTCTCTCTCTCTCTCTCTCTCTCTCTCTCTCTCTCTCTCTCTCTCTCTCTCTCTCTCTCTCTCTCTCTCTCTCTCTCTCTCTCTCTCTCTCTCTCTCTCTCTCTCTCTCTAGATAAAAACTAGTACATAAACACACACATAAATAACATTCTTTCAAAAAATAAAAGTAAAATAATAAATAAAACCATGAAAACACACACACACACACACACACACACACACACACACACACAGAGAGAGAGAGAGAGAGAGAGAGAGAGAGAGAGAGAGAGAGAGAGAGAGAGAGTGTGTATGTGTGTGTGTATGTGTGTGTATGTGTGTGTGTATGTGTGTGCATGTATGCATGCATGCCGTGTGTGTCTGTTAATATCTAATGAAATGAAATAAGGTATTTTTATTTTTTATTTTAACAGGAATGCCAGGAGAATTGTTTCTGAGAGTTCTTCACTTGATGGTTCTTCCTCTTGTCATATGCAGTCTGATATCAGGTGATTGCATTGAGTAAACAGAGAGAGACACAGACACAGACAGACAGAGAGAGAGACAGAGAGAGAGGCAGACTGAGAGAGAACAAGCAGAGAGAGAGAGAGAGAGAGAGAGAGAGAGAGAGAGAGAGAGAGAGAGAGAGAGAGAGAGAGAGAGAGAGAGAGAGAGAAAGCGAGAGAGAGGGAGAGACTGACAGAGAGACAGATACAGCGCAAATTTGAATTAAACATACAAAAACACGCAGACACAGATACCAGCTCTCGTAATATAAACACATGCATACTGTTTAACTGGCTCTCTCTCTCTCTCTCTCTCTCTCTCTCTCTCTCTCTCTCTCTCTCTCTCTCTCTCTCTCTCTCTCTTTCTTTCTCTCTGTCGGTCTTTCTCTCTCTCTCTTTTTCTCTCTCTCTCTGTCTCTGTCTTTCTGTCTCTCTTTCTTTCTCTCTCTCTCTCTCTCTCTCTCTCTCTCTCTCTCTCTCTCTCTCTCTCTCTCTCTCTCTCTCTCTCTCTCTCTCTCTCTCTCTCTGTCTCTAAAATCAGCCTCACTGCTTTCATCTTCATCAACTGTACCAACGCGTTGGCTGCTGGATTAGGAGCGATAATCTGTGTTTTAGTTAATCCAGGTAGTTATTATAACATTAACGAATAATAATAATAATAATAATAATAATAATAATAATAATAATAATAATAATAATAATATTAATAAAATAAAAATAATAATAATAATAATATTAATAATTATATTAACAATAATAATAATGATAATGATAATAATGCTGATAATAATAGTAGTAGTATTAGTAGAAATAATAATGACGATGGTGATATGTTGATTATGATAATTGTGTAAAATGGTAAAATTAACTATAATTATGTGTTCACAACAACTGTAAGACAACTGTAGTAAAAGAAATAAAGCAGAGAGAGAGAGAGAGAGAGAGAGAGAGAGAGAGAGAGAGAGAGAGAGACAGAGAGAGAGAGAGAGAGAGAGAGAAGCGCACAACAGATACTACACAAACAACATAATATTTTTTCAAACAATTAAAATAAGACTATAGGAAAATAATGACATATCTTTCAGAAATATATATTGCCTTATTCTTCCTTTTCGTTAACGAAATGATTTTTATATTATGTGTTAGAGACAGCTGCACTTTAGAAGATAATAATATTGAATTGAAAACAAACAGAAAATTAAGTTTCCCATAAACTGGTTTTTTTTCCGATGACGCGTTGTCCTTCAAATCACATTTTGATTGGCTCTGAGAAAATAAAATATTATCGAGAGGATGACATGCTTAGAATCAAAACTGAAAACAAAATTAATAATTAAAAGTTGCATAATGTTCATAAATAAACTACGTGCATTTATTGCTGGTTGTTACTGTTGTAGTTCTTGTTATTATTAATATTAACATTGCTGTTGTCATTCAGAGTTCAGGTGGAAAAAATTAAAAAAAACAAAAAAAAATAAACAAAAAAAACAAACAATACAAATAAGTCACATACTATTAGCGCACAAAACACACACACAAACAAACACACAACACACAAACAACACACACACAACAACACAAAACACACACACAACACACACACAACACACACACAACACACACACACACACACACACACACACACACACACAGTTGTTTTTACACACACACACACACACACACACACACACACACACAACACACACAAACATGGACACACACACACACACACACACACACACACACCGTGACTATTTAAGAATATTGCCTGAGTTGTTTTTATGATAGAAACTACGCCAAGTACATGTAACACAATAAACAGAAACAAAAACATGTAAACACAAACGTAACAACTGACTACAAATTTCAGGTAGTTTAATCATTTTTTTTTTTTGGACGCCTAACCCTAAATAAATGAACAAAAAGTTAATGCAGAATATCTGTATTATCTGTTTTCAAATTCCCTTTAAAGAGTATAACTGGTCGGAACCTTTTGCACAGAGGTTATCAGACAGCACATGGATGTAAATGATATGCAGTGTTTTCGAGGAGGATCAAGTTAATGTAATAATTGGTGGGTGACAAAGCGTTGCCGACCCCTGAACAGTAGTAGCGTGAATAAAGCAGACAAAGAGAAATGAGATCACACGTTAGATAAACATTTCACAGACAGCGACGTCATTGTAGGTACATTTTTCCGGGACTTTCCAAACAGCTGTTTATAAACACTGCACGGGTTGAACTACTTTTAAGTATGTGATATGAACATGGTTATATAACAGCAATATTTAACCTACTGTCTATAAAGTATACAAATTATCCTTCATAAAATAAAAATTAAATCATGTCACTGACTGGTGTATAAGTGAAAAGTGAGTTGAAAAATATTCTCATTAATTTTACTTGATATTTAAAAAGAAAAAGAAGAAAAAGAAAAAATGATAAATGCAGAACAAGACATTTGTACTACATTTAAAGTAACTATCCAAGTAATAAAAATTATGAACAGGTGACCAGAGGTATCAAGTCTTTATTTAACAACAATGACAACAGCAAACAAAAAACTAATGATAATGATGATGATGATGATGATGATAAATTTAATAGTAGTAGTAGTAGCAGCAGCACTAATATAAATAGTAGGAGTAGTAGAAAGAATAATACTAGTAATCATGATTATATAGTAATAATATAGCAGTAGTAATAATGATGAAGATGATAGTGGTAATAAAGTTAATGATAATTATGACAGTCATAATAAAATTAATAATGATGATGATGATGATGATGGTGAAAATAAAATTAATAATCATAATATTTATGATTTTGAAATGCTTCTAAAAAGAAAAGTCTTATTGTGATAAAACAAAAAAATGCTTTAAATAGATTGTTTATTATGCAAATTGTACATGAAATTTTAAATGTAATGTATATATAAACATTTATTACTCTGATCATTTCAATGCATGAGTACATACTGTATAAAGAAAATCCTTTTTAACTGGATCATCCACTTAACTTGTATTATTCATTATAAACCAATCAGTGAACATTTAACTTTTAACTTTCATCAGTTAATTTATATAGAAAACCAGTAATATTTAAATATTTATTCACTGAATACAGCACACATTCTCTCTCTCTCTCTCTCTCTCTCTCTCTCTCTCTCTCTCTCTCTCTCTCTCTCTCTCTCTCTCTCTCTCTCTCTCAATTTTATCTTCAAAACTGAGCATCAAAACGGGATGCTAGGAAGCAAGGCTGCTTTGGTCTGGAGATTTAAAGAAAAAAGAAAGTTAATGTAATAATTGGTGTCCAAGTTTTCAGTTGACAGTCCGGACTAAATTCCTCGCCGAACTCTGAACTACACCGTGACTTCTGTTCAGGTGTTCGATAAGTTATACTAACCTATATATAATAGTACTGTCACCGATGTATAATAATACTATCACACGCCGGGATTTCCAGTAACCAATGACTACGTCAAAGTCTGTGTACGAACAATGAGGGAACTATTATCTGATGTAAATTTAGCTTTCATGAATCTATGCGCAGCCGTATTAACAAGAGGTAAGCACGCGAAATAGGGTGTTATGTTTGTGGTATTGTACTCTAGAATACACACTGACATGCGCAGTTTAGTAAATGACGCGATAAATTGGAAGTATACTGATAAAAAATGTCAATACGTAAAGTTATTCAACTTACTGGGTAAAAATAATTAAGTTAAGTAATCGTGAATTGTGGTAGATCTACAAAGTCATTTTATACACACGTACACACTATTATGTAAATTTAGTTAAAAACGTGTGAAAATATCTAAAAGATCAATACACACGTACACACTATTATGTAAATTTAGTTAAGTAAACGTGAATTGTGGTACATCTACAAAGTCATTTTATACACACGTACACACTATTATGTAAATTAAGTTAGGTAAACGTGAATTGTGGTACATCTACAAAGTCATTTTATACACAGGTACATACTATTATGTAAATTTAGTTAATATTCGCAGTTTATTACTTTACTGCACAACTTTATTCAGAGCAAAGACCAGCTGGAAAAAAACAATGATGATGATGATGAAGATGATGATGATAAATTTAATAGTAGTAGTAGCAGCAACAGCAACACTAATTTCAATAGTAGTAGTAGTAGAACTAAGAATAGTACTAATAATGTTGATTAGTAGCAGTAGTAACTATGATGACGATAGTGATAATAAAATTAATGATGATGACGATAGTGATAATAAAATTAATGATGATGATGATAGTGATAATAAAATTAATGATGATGATGATAGTGATAATAAAATTAATGATGATGACGATAGTGATAATAAAATTAATGATGATGACGATAGTGATAATAAAATTAATGATGATGATGATAGCGATAATAAAATTAATGATGATGATGATAGTGATGAAAATTAATGATGATGACGATAGTGATAATAAAATTAATGATGATGATGATAGTGATAATAAAATTAATGATGATGATGATAGTGATAATAAAATTAATGATGATGATGATAGTGATAACAAAATTAATAATAATATTTATGTTTTTGAAATGCTACTAAAAAGAAAATTGTTTTTGTGATAAAAGAAAATTCTTTAAATAGATTGTTTATTATGCAAATTTTACATGAAATTTAAATGTAGCACATATAAACATTTATCACTCTCATAATTTCATTGCATTAGTGCATACTGTATAAAGAAACATTTAACTTGTATTATTCATTATAAACCAATCAGTGAACATTTAACTTTCATCAGTCAATTTATATAGAAAATCAATATTATGTAAATATTTATTCACTGAATACAGCACACATTCATTTTACATAGAACATCCCTAGAACATATTCACTGTTTGTAGAACATCCACTGTACAGATTTACTGAACACAGACCATCAGTAGTACATACATTACATATTCACTGTACAAAGAAAAGCCACTATGCATGGAGTATTCATTATCATTTAACATTAATTATATTTACAACATCCACAGATGTACATGTTTAGGATATCAACTGTTCAAAAACATCTTTGTACATAGAACATCTACAGCAGAACATCCATTGTGTACAGAACATCTACCATACAAGAACATTCACTGTAGAATCATTCACTGTACACTGAACATCTACTGTACTTGAGAATCCAATATACAGTGTATACAGAACATCTGTACAAGATCATCTTTTTACACAACACATAGTCTGTAGAACATCCACTGCAGAAGAACACATATTGTACATAGAATATCAACTGTACTAGAGCATCCATTGTACAAAGAATATCCAGTGTACAAGAACATACATTGTACATAGAACATATATTGTACAAGAACATCCATTGTACACAGAACATCTATTGTACAAGAATATCCATTGTATAATGTGAGTAAAACCTAAAATAATAGTAAATAAAACCTGAAGCAGAGTCCATCTTTTGTGAATGATGAGGAATGTCAGTGATTATTTTGTTAATAAAATTCTGGATGATGATGTAGACAATAAAATTATGAACGATGAGGTTGATACTGAATTTTTGAATGAGAATCTTGACAGTAAAATTCTGAATAATAATGTTGACAGTGAAAATCTGAATGATGATGTAGGATGATGGCCATGAAACCCTTTGTTATTAATTATGAGAATGTAATATTTTAAAGTTTTTTAATTTATTTCTTTTCATGTATCTTTCATTGTCTGATCCTCGCTGGTTTCAAAAATTATTCTTAGCCTGACAAAACCAGATCTGTTAAAAGATGAAAAGAGAGAAAGTAAAAAAAAAAGAATTAATTTCATGGAATAAGTTTAGTTGATATATATATATATATATATGAAAGAAATATATATATATATATAAATAATTAATTCATTAATAATTAATAAGGATAAGTAATTAAATAATAACAACTATAAATTAAATAAAACTATACACAAAAAATATTCATTAATTAATTTAATAAATCAATAGTTTAACTAATAATGATAACAATAAAGTAACTATAATGATAACAATAAAGTAACTATAATGAACACAAAAATAAAATAATATTCTTTACAACTGAAATTAAAAGAATATTAATATTCAAGAGACCATCTTAGACAGAAATAATTTACCTTCTTATGTAGATCCAGTAAATTAAGTAAATTATAAAAACAGATAATTAAAATTTAAACAAATATAAGAAAACATATTACTTCTATTAGTGTTTTTAAGAATACTAAACACTTTAGATATGTACAAATATAATCTGAGTTCTCACATAAACACAACTAAGACAAATGCACTTACAGTTTTAAAATTATATTTGATAAAACTCTCTGTCATGACTTGTTAAATTCTTTCATTTTCTATCTATCCCCGGATACATAAATTACATGGTAAGTACTGTACTCTATTCATCTTTAATAATGTATCCCTACCTGGATATATAAATTACATGGTATGTACTGTACTGGAATAATACTGTATCCTGGATGTTCAAATTACGTCATTCTGTAACTTTTGTTTCATTTCCAGTTACATATGGATTAAAAAAAGAAATCAACTAAAAAAAAAGTATTTAAAAATAAATAAATAAACTCACAGATCACACTTACCATATCGTGATGGAGACCCAGTCTTTTGAAACTTTGTTTGGTTAGCACAACGTCTGACACCTGTACACCGCCATAAACAAGGAGACACACAACTACAGTGACAACAGCATTTGATATAAAAAGTGTTTAGATGAAAACTAAAACTGAAACAAAATATTAACTGCGAAAAAAGTTCATCAACAACAATGATACAATAACAATAGTTATAAATAACAACAACAATAACAATAATAGTAATAACAGTGATATTACATTAACAACAATAGCAACAACAAGCTTTTCTTGAGATAAAGGTCATTGAGTCTGAAAGAGTTGTCTTCCTTAGCATTCTCTGATATATATATCTATATCTATATATATATATATATATATATACGGAGACAGGTAAACGTAATACTGAACTGAATACACAATTTCTTAACACGTAGTCGAATATTTTCAAACAGAGATTTAGGTTTTTCAGTTTTCTGTCTCAGTATATCATCGTCACCTTCATCATCAGCTGTCAAGATAATTCATAGCTTGTATTACAGAAATACTGGGTAACTTATAGTGTATGTAAATAAACAACAAAAACAATAATAACAACAACTATAACACTACTACTACTACAACTACTACTACTAATAATAATAATAATAATAACAGTAATAATAATAATTGATAATAATTATAATAATAATAATAATAATAATAATAATAATAATAATAATAATAATAATAATAATAACAATAATAATAATAATAGCATTATTAGTAGTGGTAGTACTAGTAGTTGGTTTTGTTGCAATAATAATGGTAGTATCTGTAATAATAATAATTAGAAAATTAATAGTAGTAGTAGAAGAAATGGTAATAATAGTAGTGGCGCTAGTCATAATAACAACAGTAGTAGTAATAGTAATAGCAGTAGTAGTGTAGCAGTAGAAATAGTAGTAATAGTAGTATTACTAGTTTTAGTAATAACAGTATTTGCTGTAATAATGAGAATGATCAAATTACGTATTAAAATAACTGATATAAAAAGTAATTTAACAATATAACAAATAAAACCTAACTAATTTTATTTAAATGTTAACCTGTTATTATTAGTAGTACTTTGTAAATATTGTTGTTGTTGTTGTTATCATCATCATCATCATCATCATCGTTATTATTATTATTATTATTATTAAAAAATTAATTTACATATCTTTGACCTACTAATCATATATAATAAATGTGTTACAGCTTCTATAAACATTTAAATACCTTTAATTAATTACTAATAATAATATGCACTGAAGTGTCCATAAACAAATAATTAATTACCTGTTTCCTTATAATCCACATACTCAGGTACCCGTACAGGAGAAGCTTAGCGAACGAGATTGTCTTGGCCATCCGATGAGCAAACAACAAAATATCAACCACAAACATCAAACCGAATATCACACAGAACGCTGTCACTGAATTTCTCTTCACTTTGACGTTTTCGCTGTTTGACAGCATGGTTTACCTCCCCTTGACTTGACTCGGAGAAAGGAAAGAGCCAGTGATATTGAAAGACAATATTTACTTTTACTAATATCCATGTCTATTTTTAACTTTTTTTGAAGAACTGAGATTTTTATTTTATTTTAATGAACTGAAAATTTTGTTATGATACATCTAAATTCCTGATTTAACTAATAGATTATAGAATCAAATCTTTGTACACATACGAACATAATATTTCAGAGGATCGGACGTATTTGTGAATATAAAACATCTGATATCAAATGAATTTTTTTGTATGTGTCTGTGTGCAAAAAATAGATGAGGGTGTGCCAATTGTGATCCCAACCCCCACCGATCATTTCATGATATGACCTGAAGAAAATATCAGGCTTTAAATGTTGTTTTTGTCTTGTTTTTCTTCAAAAATTATTCTTAGCCTGACGAAATAGATCTGTTAAAGGATGAAAATAAAGTAAAAAAAAAAAAAAAAAAAAAAAAAAAAAAAATTATTTGATGGAGTAAGTTTATATATATATATATGGAATACGTTTATATATATATATATATAAATACATACATACATATAGTTATAAAATAAACACATCAACATAAAAATATCAATATTGTTTATACAACACAAAACTAACAAAAACGAATTAAATCGAAGCAGATCTTTATTAAAAAATAAAAATATAAATATATGATATTTCATTATTATTATATCTGTTTCAATAATAAATTTTTACTTCAGAGATAAAAGTTCTTTATTAAAACCTGATGCAAAACAATGAAAAAGAAGAGACAATAAATTATTTAATAAATAAAATGAATTGACCAAACAAAATCTATTGGGATGCGGTTCATAACTAATTTAAATTTATTGGAGAGGCATCGAAAAACTTGTTGATCGTTGGAAAGAATGATCAATAATAACAGAGAATGCATTACTGATTAAATTACATCTTGTTACCAATTAAGCTCAAGTTTTCTTCTATGTAATGATTACATCAATTTTAACCACAATGGCTTATTCCTCAATACTTATTGTTAGAAACATAAATAAATAATCTCAAGATTCACACACACGCACACACGCACACACACACACACACATTTTAAAAATATAGTGTTATGATTGCATCCGTTCTATTGCAAATGTTAGGAACCCGACTAGCATTTCATTTTTTTTTTAAACTAAATCTATTTATTTATAGCAATAATAATTCATTCATAAGAATAACAACAGTCTCTTAGTAAAATTGTGAAACTGAATTTATAATAGTATTAACAATCTATTGTAATGCTGTAATATTGCATTGATAATAATAATAGCAGTCTATTAGTAATACTGTAATATTGCATTAGTATTAATACGTTGTTATTCAAAATACTGGCAAGAATTCAATTAGAGTATCAAAAATGTTTAAATAATAAAAGTGTGTGTGTGTGTGTGTGTGTGTGTGCAAAATGATAATAAGTAAAGTAATAAAGTAATAGTAATAATAAAAATAAT
This sequence comes from Chrysomallon squamiferum, assembly GCA_012295275.1. NCBI lineage: Eukaryota > Metazoa > Mollusca > Gastropoda > Neomphalida > Peltospiridae > Chrysomallon > Chrysomallon squamiferum. The sequence goes on from CM022666.1 coordinate 5,316,795, forward strand.
TTGCAATAATTCAAAACAATAGTATCACAACCATTTTCTTTTGTTTTATAATTCCACTGAAGACTATAAAGGCTGATCCAATCACAAACAAATAATAATAATAATAATAATAATAATAATAATAATAATAATAATAATAATAATAATAATGCCCCCGCTGAAGACTATAAAGGAAGACGAAAGAATGCCTACTATAAACGTTTCATGAAAAAGTTATAATAAAATAGTAGTTTAACGTACGCATGTCCCTGACTACTGTCTTTCTATCACAGCTCAAACAAATTATATATCAACAGTTATAATTGATGCCTCTCGAAACAGTTTTACAGCATATACAGACCAAAGTAGGTTGTCTCAGGATCTCTCAAAATTCTGTTCACAACTGATGTTCTCACCACTACAGTGTCATTGGCTTTCAGGTAGTAAACAGCTCCAATGTAGGAAGGAACAAAACCTTCCTGGTGTCTTCGTACTTTGCATGTTGTTTGAGGATTTCTGTAGAGGACATCATAATTTGGATATTTTTCAATTGAGTGACACAGCCTAGCATATTCAAGCTCTCTCACTTGGTTGGCATGGAATAAAACGTTGCTGTATATGAAGTAGTAAGCAGTTTCTTTGACTTGAATCCCCTCAGCGACAACAGCAGCAGCTCCTTTTACAAACGATCTTTTACCAGACGACGTCCATTTGATGAGAGGCTTCGGTGTGTCTGAAAAGTTTGTAAGAATAAATGATGTTTATAACTACTACAAACTGCTGCTATTAACTACTTTACTATCATCACTGATATTATCACTGCTAACATGCTAATACTATTGTTATAAGAATTACTACTAATATTTCCTAACCACTACTAATGACTAAGTGATAACTACTACGACTACTTTTTCCAGACCATCTTTTTAAGTAACTATTACTATTACTTCTATTTTACTACTACTACGTTTATTATCAAATCACCTCTTTTAACTGAGTACTACTACTCTACTACGACTGCTACTACTACTGCTACTACTATTGTCATTACTACTACAACTCTACTACTACTAGTACTACTCCTCTACTACTACTACTACTACTACTACTACTACTACTATTACTACTACTACTACAACTAATATCTGTTTTCTTACTTTTGTCATATGTTGCATTCACTTCCATTTGTAGATGAGCCGATGTCTTCACATTGTTTTTATTATTCAGACGATCAGCGACCTCTCTGATCTGTTTAAGTTTCTGTTCTGCAATATGTATACAGACACTCATACACAAACACACACAAACATATATATATATATATATATATATATATATACATTGATACATGTATAAATACATAGATACATATGTACATAGACTCGTACACATATTTATATAACCTAAATTCAGAACATCAGCGACATATCCGATCTGCTTAAGTTTTTGTTCTGAAACACACACACACACACACACACACACACACACACGTATACATGTATATGTACATACACTCGTACACACATACGCACATACATACATACAAATACATAATTATAATAACTTTTGTAGATATTTAAATATGTGTGTTTGTGTTAACTTACCACTTTTCTCAGCTTTTGTTTGACTTTCAATCAGTTTCTAAAAAGAATATTATTAACCAGTTTGATGTTTATCCACAATAATCACTTCTAAATTCAAAAATATTTTTTAGGACAATGAATTTCTCCTTTTCATAACGCCAATATTATTAAATGTAGTTGAATCTTTTTTTATAATGAATGAATTTAACGTTTTAATATCCTTATATAGAATTTATCTCTATCTTAATTTCATATCTACATAAAACCTTTTTCTTTTTGTCTCTCTTTTTTCTTTTTCTATTTATAATGAACTTAAATTTGTTTTATTTTTATACAGAACTTGCCTATTTCTTAATTTCATACCCAAATTTTATTTTATAATTATTTTTTGAACTTTTATTTTGTATAAAATGTATTTATGGAATTTTTCTCAGATTTTAATAAATTATTTACCTTTTCCATAATTTCTCTGATCACTTTCTCTCCATCACTGTAACAGCAATAAATGATATTGTTCCTGGTTCTCTTCGTAGATTTGTCATCACAACAGTTTTCTCCTCGTTTGCACGAGATTTTCACACACAGTTCCTCCTCAACCAAGATATTGCTTTCACTATTGGGAACTTTTTTTAATGTTACAGATACAATGAAACTGATGAGTATCAAGCTTAGCATCATAAGAGAAATGACAATGACTGCACGAATTGGTACCATTTTGTGTAACAACTTTTAATTCCTTTAGCTGTAAAACACAACCATAAGAAAAACAGTTGTGAGTAGTAATAAATAATACCAAGATAAATACGCAAATACAATATACACATTTATATATATAACATTATTCCAGCAAAAAATAAAATTAAAAAAATACACACAAATAAAACATTTTTAACGAATGGTTAAATAAATAAATAACATAATAACTATTACCAAGACAAATTCACTAACAATATACACACGTACATATATTTCTATAAAACATTCTTTCAAAGAAAAAAAAAATAATACCAAGATATATTTACATCGATAATATACCTATGTGATATCAAAAAAAAAATTAATAATAATAATAGTAATAATAATAATAAAATGCGAGGCTTGATTTATCAATTTTCAGTGGATGCCTTGTATATAAATACTCACCACTGAAATCCAATATGACAGCACAGCTATGTCTAATGGTTAGGGTTTGCAAATTACCTATATCGTCAATACCGGTAAATTAGCGACAGATATTCTCGATACCGGTTTTCACCGGTTTTAGTCAGTTTGTGCCTAGGAAAAGCTACTTACGGAGGGCTCTTGTGGACACTGTTTTTTCTTAGACATACTCATTTTATTTATTATTTGACACTCATCTGACAACATTATTCCTTATCCTGCTTTTCCTACCTGTCTTCAGATTAAATCGTGAAATGAACCTTTATAGAACTTAAAATGGGTACAAAAGGTATATAAGAAATGTACATGCAATAAAAAAAACCAAGAATAAATGTGGATTCGAATTTTATAAAAAGGAAACAAGGAAATTACGTATATTATCCAAAATGTACATCATATGTTTTGCAACTTTTGAGAAGTTCTGATTCATTCCTCGATACTCGAGAAGTATGACTTTAAAAAACACAAAACATCTAGTGTCTTGGGCGACAACCGAGAAGCAGGAGCCAATCCCTTATCACTAGTCGCCAAAATGACTTAGCATGGCACACATGTCAGCAATCAAACAGGTAAACGTGGAACTTTAAACAGACGAGCTTCGAACTCGCATCTGAAGGGAAGCTAGCAACACCCGAGTAACTAACATAATCTTATGTTAACAGCTAACATATTTCTTAACATAAACTCGTTAAAAGTTAGAAAACTGGTATCGGTGCTTCAGTAACGTTATTACCCATCAATTACTAAAACCTGTATTTACAGGTATTTAAATACCGGTTTTCGAACCCTACTAATGGAGCAGATAATCCTCCTGATGAAGACCTTGGTGTTTGATGAGTGTAAAGAGGAGAGTTTTTCATCCGAAATTATTTATATCACTGGAAAGACGTGGAAATTTAAAAAAATAATAATAATAATAAATAAAAATAAAGATTTTTTTTTCTCAACACAAATGTATAGGGAAAAGTGTGACGGTAGACTTGCAATCAAAGATGTAACTTTCTAAGAATGAAAACAATTTATAAAAGTAAGAGAAAAACAGCTCGAGGTAACATAATGTGTCAAAACGCGCAATAAACATTCAGTGCCCTGAAGTGGAATAAATATCCAATCAAGTGGCAGTATTTTGATCACGTGGCTAACCAAGACGATGATGGCTTGTTTGAAGTCTCTACTGCCAAATCATCTTATTTTTCCAAGAAGTTGGAAAACAGTTCGCGCTCGAACTATGAATGTATATAACCTATGAAGATATTATTAAATCACTAAAATGTGTTTTTATTCTGAAAAACTTAAAACGATCAACAGCACTCGGTGAACTCGGGTAGGGCTTAATGGCGGAAAGTTCGATGTTCTCGTAAACCAGCGGAGATCAGATTTCACAAGCAAGAAGGAAAATACCTTGACTAAACTACTGTCAAAGTTTGAATAACACATTTAATCACCTTCGTAGGCAGATCGCCTTGTTTTAGAAACATTTCTCTAGAAAATTTTACTCGGATGAAAACAAAACATTTGTAGGCGATCTCATGGCCTCATTCTGGATATGTGCTCTCTTTGCTGACATTGCATCATCCTCGAAATAATAATTTTAAACAAATATACAAAACCTATGAAATAAGTAAAACATTTACTTACTGACCTAAATTAGGTTGCCGCTGAGTTCACACTCGAGACTTTGAAGAAAACGTATTATATTCTAATGTGTTCACTTTTTATTGGCTACTAAGATTTCCGAGAAATAATAAGATATTGGTCTTTCCACCCAAGGTATAAATAGATGTTACCTCAGCCCTATTACTTATAGACGGATTCACAAAGTATGAATGCATAATAAATAAATAAATAAATAAATAAACTTTATAGCAGATGTTCGTTCAGTTCATCGATAAACTCATTCAACAACAACAACAGCAAATGTATTTATTTATAACAATAAACATCCATTCATACAATCCGCCTATTAGTAATACGGTTGACTGACAACTATTTATAGCTAGGGTGGAAAGCCCAGTTGCCGAAGTAAATTAATATTTATTACTTCTCGGAAATCCTCAAGGTGAAAAAAACAAGCCAACAACATAACGTTAATATGTTGTTATTTGAGATGCTGGCAACTGTCTAAAGAATCTTATTTGAGTATCAGAAACGTTTTAAATAATAAATATATGAATGGGTAAATATGTCTGTTTATGTGTTAATTGACAAAAATATAATCTCTGTTTATATGGACAAAATACATAAATAAACAAATAAATAAATAAATAAATAGCAATAACAACACCAGTAATAATTACAAACAAACAAATATAATAATAATAATAATAATAATAATAATAATAATAATAATAAAAACAACATTTTCATTTAATTTAACAAATCTATTTCCAAAATGCAGTGTGTGTGTGTGTGTGTGTGTGTGTGTGTGTTAAAATCAGAAACAAACACACAACTCAAAAATCAGTTTCATAATCTCTAAAGGAATTCTGGAGGGGGGGGTTAAGTATATTAAAGAATGGCTGAGATTATCTCCTCAAAGTATGAACAGACCAGAGTAGGTTGTCTGATTCAAAAACAAGTTTCTAAAATGTATAACATGTAATACTGAACATTTTTAATAATAATTATATAGCACTATTAAAACACTGCATAAATTTCACTATTACATGATTACTGCAATGTTAAATCTGGAACCCAAAAAGTAGCTAAACAGAAAAGAAAACAACAACAACAAAAAGAAAAAAAAGAAATTAGACACTTTTATGTTACCTTTTAAAAGCTGTTCAAGAAAAATAACTATTTAGTGAAACGCCTGGTTTCCAGCAATCATCGACATGGATTTAAGGAACCAGGAATACGCTAAGGTCAGCTGGGTTTAGAGGGCGTGGACACTATCAGCCCCTCAGTGAAAATATTTTGTACTCTGAAAATGCAGCTTGTAATTGGAGGCAAGTAACACAAAATTATCTATTACTTGTTATTATTCGCGACTCACGGGATCCAGTGGAACAAATCAGTCCTGGTCAGACAGCATGGTTTTGTCAACTGATCGCTCATTCCACAAGGAAAATTATTTTTATTATTATTTGTTTTTCCTCATGTAATCAGATGAATAAATTAGAGACTGATCTTACTACTTTTATAAATTTGAAATTATTTATATGTCAGACTGTTGAATATACATCTGCAGTTTAAAGGAAATACATACACGGATCATATTCATACTGAACACATCAAGTTTTTCAAGTATTAATTGTTATGGGTGTTTTGTCTTTCTAATTATTTGATAAAATACAAGGGCAGCAGCCGGTGTCAATCATGTTGATATCAGTGATAACAAACCAAGTCTTCAGTATTTGTATAGAAAAGGTATTTTTACCGAACAGAGAGAGAGAGAAAAAAAATGTTCACTTTCTCCAAAGCAGATCTTACTCGTATGTTTAATCTGTGGTGAAAATGTTGATTAATGGAATTTTATCAGGATTTTTTTTTTTTTATGATGAGCAATGTTCCCATCCGGACCTTTTGTTTATGACAAACTATTTATAGACTGGATGGAAATCTCATTTCTTGAAGAATTTTAGTTATTACTTATCAGAAACCTTAATCTAAAGAAACACACACACACATATTTCTTAAATAACATTATAACCGTATGCTTTTTATTTGCAAATGGCAGTCATGACCTAGTTATTGTTTTGTTAAGGAACCCATCTAGCATTTCATTTTTAAAAATTTTAGAATGATATTTGTGTTCATTATCAACAACAACAACATCTGCAACAGAATAATGCATTAATATTTTCTGATTCCGTGTATTAATAATAGGGATAATGTTTTCAAAAAGCACTACTGATTGTGACAGCTAAATAAAAGCTCAGATCTTGAAGAAATATTTATTCTCCAAAATTCTTAAAGGGACTCCCTCCACCTCATTGTTAATATACTGTTATTTAAAATACATGTATCGGCAAAAAGTCTAAAAATATGTATTACAATTATAAAAAACAACATATTAAACCATATTCCAATAGCATAATTAATTATTAATGTAAGAAGTATAAAAATAAATACAAAATGTTAAACATACCAACTTTATTTTAAAAACAAAAAAACCCATTAAATCGAATTAAATCTTTATTTGATTATTATTATTATATCTGTTTTAATAATAAATTATCTTACTTCAGACAAAAAAGTTCGTTAGTAAAAACGGATACAAAACCCTTAAAAAGAGAAGCGACAGTAAAATAATTTTATAAATAAAATACCTATTTATAATTAGAAAAATAAACAAATAAATAAATAAAGTAATAAAGTAATAACAATAATATGCAATAATTAAAAACACTAGTATTAGAGCAATTTTCAGTATAAGATGATGAATTAGGGATTCTTGGTTGGGGAAAATAGTATAAATTATATTTTGAAATATATATTAAAATCACAAAGAAGCAATCACAAACAAGCAATCACAAAAAAGTAATATAGAAAATTATTATAACAGTTATAATTGAGGCCTCTCGTAACAATTTTACAGCATATACAGGCCAAAGTAGGTTGTCTCAGGATCTCTCAAAATGTTTTTCACAACTGATGTTCTCACCACTATAGTGTCATTGGCTTTGAGAGAGTAGACAGCTCCAATGTAGGAAGCAACAAAACCTTCCTTGTATTTTTGTATTTTACATATTGACTGTGGATTTTTGTAGAGGACTTCATAATTTGGATATTTTTCAATTGAGTGACACAGTCTAGCGTATTCTAGCTCTCTCACTTGGTTGGCATGGAATAAAACGTTGCTGTATATGAAGTAATATGCAGCTTCTTTGACTTGAATCCCGTCCGCGACAACAGCCACACCTCCTTTCACGAACGATCTTTTGCCAGACGACGTCCATTTGATGAGAGGCTTCGATGTGGCTGAACAGTTTGTAAGAATAATTTATTTTTAAATAATACTTTATTTTATATTGTCAACAGTTGTAGTTAATATTACTAATATATTTCTATAACTACTACAAACTCCTGCTATTGACTACTTTAGTACCATCATTGATATTTTTACTACTAACGTGCTAATACTATTGTTATCACTATGTCTTCTATTATTTCCTAACCACTGCTAATAACTATTTGAATACTACAACAGCTACTTTTACCAGACCTACTACTACTATTACTTCTATTTTACTACTACCAGATTTAATAACAAATCACCTCTTTCAACAGAGTACAATTACTCTACTACTAATACTAATACTCTACTACTACTACTACTACTACAACTACTCTATTACTACTAATACTACCAATTTACTACTACTACTACTATTACTACTACTACAACTAATATTTGTTTTCTTACTTTTGTCATATGTTGCATTCACTTCCATTTGTAGATGAGCCGACGTCTTCACATTGTTTTTATTATTCAGATTGTAAGCGACCTCTCTGATCTGCTTTAGTTTCTGTTCTGAAATATATATATATATATATATACACATATACAGACACATGTAGACTACTGATACCTGTATAAATATATATATTCATCCATACATACATATATTCGTACACATTGTTTTTATTATCTAAATTCAAAAGATCAGCGACATCTCTGAGCTGCTTTAGTTTTGGTTCTAAAACACACACACCAATAAACACACACACACACACACACACACACATAAATATACATTTGTACATGTTTACATACTTAGACTATACACAAATATGCACGTACATACATATACATAATTATATAAACTTTTGTGGATATTTAAATATGAGTGCCTGAATGTTTCTGTTTGTGTGTGGATCCTTTTCTGTGTATCTGTCTGTGTTTGTGGATGTATGTGTTTATGGCTTTTCTTGTGTGTATCTGTGTTTCTGCGACTTTGTGTTTTTATGTATGTCTGAGAGTGTGTATGTGTATATGTTAACTTACCACTTTTCTCAGCTTTTGTGTGACTTTCGCTCAGTTTCTACAAAGAATAACCAACTTGAAACTAAATAAATATTTTTCAGCACTATTAATTTCTCCTTTTCATAATTCAAATATTATTTCATTTCTAAAGAATTTAACTTTTTATTATTTTTATAGAGAATTACCTTGTTTCTTAATTTCATATCTACAGAAAACAATATTTTTTTCCATTTAATGTATTTATGGAATATAAGTTTTTAGAACTAAATACAGAATTTACCTTTTTCATAATTTCACTCATCACTTTTTCTCCATCTCTGTAACAGCAATACGTGATATTGTTCCTGGTTCTGGTCGTAGATTTGTCATCACAACAGTTTTCTCCTGGTTTGCACGAGATTTTCACACACAGTTCCTTGTCAAACAACAAGCTGGTTTCACTGTTCAGAAATTCGTTTAATGTTCCAGATGCAATGAAACTGATGAGTATGAAGTTTAGTACCATAAGAGAAATGGCAATGACTGGACGAATTGGTACCATTTTGTGTAACAACTTTTATTTCCTTTAGAAGTAATCTGTAAAACATAACCCAAAGAAAACAATTAAATAATACCAAGATAAATACACACACCCGCACACGTACACAGACACAATATACACACACTTATATAACACATTATTTCAGCAATCCAAAAATATACACTTGTACATACACAAATATGAAACTTAAAAAATTCACATACAATATACACACGTACATATAGTTCTGTATAATATTATTTCAAAGAAAAAAGTTAAATAAATAATATCAAGATATATTTACATTGATAATATTCTTAGGCGATGTCGTAAAAAAATAAAAATTAAAAAAATAGCAAAGGTTTCTCTTTTGAAAATGCGAGGCCTGATTTATCAGTTTTCAGTGAATGCCTTGTAAACCACTGTGTACAAATACTCACCACTGAAATCCAATATGACAGCACAGCGATGTGTAATGAAACAGATAATCCTCCTGATGAAGACCTCGGTATCTGATGCCACGAAATTTGTTTCCAATTGTTGAGTAGTGTAAGGAGTAGAGCTTTTCGTCCGAAGTTATTTATATCACTGGAAAGAGGTAGGATTTTAAAGAAATAATTGAAAATAAATATATTGTT
>CM022666.1:5326804-5365307 GCA_012295275.1 Chrysomallon squamiferum
CCAGAAATTCAAACTGCCGTGAACGTTATTGTTCATAGATCGCAACGTGAATCTGATAACTCAGTTTTCCTGCTTTTTAACCATAGAACTGTCACATTAAGCTGCTAGTGGCACGACTTGCACGTGCATTTTGAAGATTTTCGAGATACCAGCCAAATAAATGAGTGCTGTATTTTCTGTGGCTGTTATTATTCTTACCTGCCAGCGCATGTGCTAGATACTTACCGACCTTACCGCGATGTTTTGTTTTTTCAAGTTGATGTAATATCACTTAATATTATACAAATGAAATTAGGGCGCGGAAAAATCCTAAACAGCAAAGTGAACTGGTACATTAAGGTGCCAGTGGCACGGATTGCACGTGCATTTTGCACATTTTCGATGTAATATCACTTAATATTATATTATACACATGAAATTAGGGCGTGCATAAATCCTAAACAGCATAGTGAAATTATAATTTTATATAAATATATATAACCTCCGAAATAAGTGAAAGTATAATTTTATATAAATAAATATAACCTCCGAAATAAGTGAAAATATAATTTTATATAAGAAAATATAACCTATGAAATAAGTGAAATTATAATGTTATCTAACTATAGATAACCTACGAAATAAGTGAAATTATAGTTTTATATAAATATATATATAATCAATGAAATAAGTGAAATTATAATTTTATATAGATATATATAACCTATGCAATAAGTAAAACATTTACTTACCTAAATTAGGCTGCCTCTGTGTTCACAATGGATTGAAGCACGTTTACGACAGAAACGCTCTTTGACAGGCTTTTTTATACCAGAGACTTTGAAAAGATCGTATCATATTCTCTGTTTCGTATCATATTCTCACATTCAATTTCTTCTCCTTTGTCAACTAAGGAATAAACAACAAAAGGAAAACATGTAGTCTGTGTATCACACAGTGTAAAGTTCCAGCCCGGATTTGTCATCTTACACGTAATCGGAATAAATAAGTGTAGTGATACATTTATTATTACATGGCCAGGAATATAAAATGTCTCAGAAATATCTCTCTGTGACGAAAGAATCTTTTGTTTGTAAATGTCACTTGCAGCATGACTGTTGATTCAGTCTGCCGATTAAATAAGTAAACAAATAAATAAATAAATGTGCGAAATAAAGTAAAATAAAATAAAAACAAAAATAAAATAAAACAAATGAAAATATTTTTTTGCAATAAAATAAATCAGAATACAAAAATAAAGTAAAATATGCTGAATTAAAATTTAAAAAATTTAAAAATAAAAATAAAAAAGTGATAAAAATAAAATAAAAATACAAAATGATAAAAGTAAAGTGAAATAAATAAATACATTAAAATATATAAAAATAAATTAATTAATTAAAACAATAAAATAAATGAAATAAAATTATAGTAAGATAAAATGAAATAAAATAGAGTAAAATAAACAAATAAATAAGTCAATAAATAAATCAATAAATAAATAAGTAAATAAATAAGTAATTTCGCGTACATGTGATAAATAACTGAATAAATTGCTATATTTAAAGCTGCACTTTAGAATAATAATAATATTGTATTGAAAACAAACAGAAAATTAATTTTTGCAATAAACTGTTGTTTTATTTCCGATAACGCGTTGTCCTTCAAACCACATTTTGATTGTCTTTGAGAAAATAAAACCTTATGGAGAGGATGACATGCTTAGAATCAAAAATGAAAAAACAAAATTAATAATTAAAAGTTGCACAATATTCACAAATAAACTACGACCATTTATTGCTGGTTGTTACTGTTGTAGTTCTTGTTATTATTAATATTAACATTGCTGTTGTCGTTCAGAGTTCAGGTGGAAAAAAAGCTAAAAAACAACAATGAAAAAACCAAACAAGAACAATAATAATTAAAAAAAAATTAAAAATACAAATGTCATATACTATAAGCGCACACGCACAAACTCACACACACACACTCAGACACACACATACACACACACACTCATACACACACACACTCACACACACACACACACACACACACACACACACACACACACAGTGATCTATTTAAGAATTTTGACCTGAGTTGTTTAATCATAGAATCTAGACTACGTCAAGTACATGTAATCTATTCAATCACTCTTCAACAGCCTAACCCTAAATAAATGAACAAAAAGTTAATGCAGAATATCTGTATCATCTGATTTCAAATTTCCTATGCAGTATAACGGGTCGGTTGGGAAGCTTTTGCAAACAGAGATGTTATCAGACAGCTGTGCGGTGTTTTGGAGGACTGCCAAGTTAATGTAGTAACTGGAGTCCAGGTGTTCACACAGTGATCTATTTCAGAATTTTGCCATGAGTTGTATTATGACAGAAACTAGACTACGTCAAGTACATGTGATGTAAATGATATGCAGTGTTTTGAACGAGTGCCAAGTTAATGTAATAATTGGTGTCTGACCAAGCGTTGTCGACCCCTGAACAGTAGCAGCGTGAATGAAGCAGACAGAGAAATGAGGTCACACGTTAGATAAACATTTCACAGACAGTGACGTCACGTTACCTGTACATTTTTCCGTGACTTTCCAAACAGCTATTTATAAACACTGCACGGGTACTTTTAAGTATTTGATATGAACATTTTTATATAACAGCAATATTTAACTTACTGTCTATAAAGTATACAAATTATCCTTCATAAAACAAAAATTAAATCATGTCACTGACTGGTGTATAAGTGAAAAGTGAGCTGAAAAATATTTTCGTTAATTTTACTTGATATTTAAAAAAGAAAATAAGAAAAACAAGAAAATGATAAATGCAGATCAAGACATTTGTACTACATTTAAAGTAACTATCCAAGTAATAAAAATTAAGAACAAGTGACCAAAGTTAAACAATACTAATTATAATGATGTTGATGATGATGATGATGAAAAATTTAATAAATTAGTAGTAGAAGCAGCAGCAGCACTAATATGAATAGTAGGAGTAGTAGAAAGAATAATACTAGTAATCTTGATTATATAGTAATAATATAGCAGTAGTAATAATGATGAAGATGATAGTGCTAATAAAGTTAATGATAATTATGATAGTCGTAATAAAATTAATGATGATGATGATGATGATGATGGACATAATAAAATTAATAATCATAATATTTACGATTCTGAAATGCTTCTAAAAAGAAAATTCTTATTTCGATCAAAACAAAAAATACTTTAAATAAATTGTTTATTATGCAGATTGTACATCAGATTTTAAATGTAACGTATATATAAACATTTATTACTCTGATCATTTCAATGCATGAGTACATACTGTATAAAGAAAATCCTTTTTAACTGGATCATCCACTTAACTTGTATTATTCATTGTAAACTAATCAGTGAACTTTTAACTTTCATCAGTTAATTTATATAGAAAATCAGTAATATATAAATATTTTTTTCACTGAATACAGCACAAATTCTCTCTCTCTCTCTCTCTCTCTCTCTCTCTCTCTCTCTCTCTCTCTCTCTCTCTCTCTCTCTCTCTCTCTCTCTCTCTCTCTCTCTCTCTCTCTCTCTCTATATATATATATATATATATATATATATATATATTTTATCTTCAATATTGAACTCCAAAAACGAATGCTACGAAGCAAGCAACGAAGTTAATATTATAATTCTGTTCATGTTTTCGACAAGACATACTAACTTACATATGATACTAAAGTCTAATGCCTGGGTAAGCAATTAGTCGAGGTTTAAAGAAAAAAACAACGAAGTTAATGTTATAATTCTGTTCACGTTTCGACAATGAGGGAACTATTATGTGACGTAAATTTAGCTTTCATGAATCCATGCGGAGGCGTATTGACAAGAGTTAGGGCACGCGAAATATCAGACTGCTTTTATTCTGTGACTTACAACAGACACTGACACGCGCAGTTCAGTCAATCGAAAATTGTGTCAGTTGTTCAGCATGTTTATATAGACTAGAGGTAGCAGTAACTGAGTCATTGAAACAAGTTCTGAACGTTGAGAAATACGATATCGGGGCAATCGCAAGATAGGTATACATTTCCCAGCCTGCGATGTCATTGTAGGTCGTAAATACGAGGGCCGTGCATTTTGTATGACCTGCCCCGCTTAGCAAACAGCTATTTATCAACATTGCTCGGATCATGATATATCTCTGTGTGTGTGTGTGTGTGTGTGTGTGTGTGTGTGTGTGTGTGTGTGTGTGTGTGTGTGTGTGTGTGTGTGTGTGTGTGTGTGTGCACGCATGTAGGTTTATCTATATAAGTATGTGATATGTACATTGTTATATAACAGCAATATCTAACATACTGTCTATAAAGTATACACATTTTGCTTTACAAAATAAAAATTGAATCATGTCACTGACGTGTGTAGAACTGAAAAGTGAGTTGAAGAATGCTCTTATTAATTTTACTTGATATTAAAAAAAAAGATGAAAGAAGAAAAAAAAAATGACAAATTCAGAACAAGACATTTGTATTTCTTTTAAAGTGAATATCCAAGTAACAAAAATAATGAACAGGTGACAAGAGGTATCACTGTAGTCTCTATTTAACAACAATATCAACATCAAACAATAATAATGATGATGATGAAGATGATGATGATAAATTTAATAGTAGTAGTAGCAGCAACAGCAGCACTAATTTCAATAATAGTAGAACTAAGAATAATACTAATAATGTTGATTAGTAGCAGTAGTAATAACACTAATGATGATGATAGTGATAAGAAAATTAATGATGATGATGATAGTGATAATAAAATTATTAATAATAATAATATTTATGTTTCTGAAATGCTTCTAAAAATATTTCTTAATCTGAATAACCCAAAAATGCTTTAAATAGATAGTTTATTATGCAAATTTTACTTTTAACATATATATAAACATTTAATATTCTAATAATTTCAATGCATGAGTACATACTGTATAAAGAAAATCCTTTTTAACACGAACATCCACTTAACTAGTATTATTCATTATAAACCAATCAGTGAACATTTAACTTTCATCATTCAATTTATATAGAAAATCAATACGTAAATATTTATTCACTGAATACAGTACACATTCATTTTACATAGAACATCTCTAGAACACATTCATTGTTTGTACAACATCCACTGTACAGATTTACTGAACACAGACCATCAATAGTACATACATTACATATTCACTGTACAGATTTACAGAACACAGACCATCAATAGTACATACATTACATATTCACTGTACAAAGAAAAGCCATTATCATTTAACATTAACTATGTTTACAACATCCACAGATGTACATGTTTAGGATATCAACTGCTCAAAATTATCTTTTCACATACAACATCTACAGCAGAACATCCATTGTGTACAGAACATCTACCATACAAGAACATTCACTGTACACTGAACATCTACTATACTTAAGCATCAATGTACAGTGTATACTGAACATTTGTACAAGATCACCTTTTAACACAACACATAGTTTGTAGAACAACCACTGTATACAGAACATCCACTGCAGAAGAACACATATTGTACATAGAATATCAACCGTACTAGAGCATCCACTATACAACGAATATCCAGTGTACAAGAATATCCAGTAAAAAAAATAAAATTCTGAATAATGATGATGACAGTGAAAATTTGAATGATGATGTAGGATGATGACCATGACAACCTTTGTTCTTACTTATGAGAATGTAATATTTTTAGGTTTTAAATTAATTTCTTTTCATGCATATTTCATTGTCTGATCCTCGCTGGCTTAAAAAAGTATTCTTAGCCTGACAAAAATCAGATCTGTTAAAAGATGAAAAGAGAGAAAGTAAAAAAAAAAGAATTAATTTCATAGAGTAAGTTTAGTTCATATAATATGAAAGAAATAATTATTTGTTTATTTGTTCTGCATGAGAAACAAGTCAACTGTTGATCATTTCAGCTTGGAGGTCTATGAATCCGTTCTGAAATTTAAAAAATATATATATTCAAATACACTGTATATTATACATCACAGTATGTCAGTTTTATAATATCATATACTGAATACATGATATTTGCTATAGTGAATCTTTAATAGTATGTCCTTTGATTTGTAAATTACAGGATACATACTGTATTGTAAAGATCTTTACGGTTGCCGTACTGGAATAATAATGTATCATTTGGTACATAATTTACATAGTATCTACTGCACTCTATTCATCTTTAATACTGTATATCTGGATATATGATATGTACTTTATTAATCTTTAATACTGTATCACTGGATATATAAATTACATGGTATGTACTGCACTCTATTAATCTTTAAGTCTATGAATCCATTCTGAAATTTAAAAAAAATATATATTCAGATACACTGTATATTCTACATCACAGTATGTCAGTTTTATAATATCATACACTGAATATATGGTATTTGTTATGCTGAATCTTTAATATTATATCCTTTGATTTATAAATTACATGATATGTACTGTAATAATTTTGTATATTATATCCTTGGATATACACATTAATGTACTCATTTATACTCTACACCACAGGACCTCACTTGTTTATAAAATGATACACAGAATACATATTATTTGCAATACTGAATCTGTAATATTATATCTTTGAATATGTACTGTATTTCATTATACATTATTTAATACTATATTCCTGGATATATAAATTACATGGAATAAACTGCACTCTATTAATCTTTAACAGCATATCTCTAGACGTATACATTACATGGTATGTACTGTACTTAATTATATAATATTTAATACTGTCTCCCTGTAAATATAAACTACGTGATATGTAATGTACTGGAATAATACTGTATTCTGAATGTTTAAATTATATTATTCTGCAATTTTTGTCTTATTTCTAGTTAAATATGGATTTAAAAAAAAAATCATCTAAAAAAGAAGTATGACAGTTTATTTTTTAAATTATTTAAAAATAAATAAATAAACTCACAGATAGCACTTACCATATCGTGATGGAGACCCAGTCTTTTGAAACTTTGCTTCGTTAGTACAACCTCTGACACCAGTACACATAAACAAGGAGACACACAACTACAGTGACAACAGCATTTGGGATAAAAAGTGTTTAGACTACCTGGATGAAAATTGAAACTGAAACAAAATATTAACTGCGAAAAAAGTTCAACAACCATGATACAATAACAATAGTTATAAATAACAACAACAATAACAATAGTTATAAATAACAGCAACAATAATAACAATAATAATAATAATAATATTACATTAACAACAATAGCAACAACAAGCATTTCTAGAGATGAAGTCCTTGAGTATGAAAGAGTTGTCTTCCTTAGTATTCTCTGATATTTATATATATATATATATATATATATATACGGAGACAGGTAAACGTAATACTCATCTGAATACAGAATTTCTTAACACCTAGTCGAATATTTTCAAACAGAGGTTTAGGTTTTTCAGTTTCCTGTCTCAATACATCATCATCACCTTCATCATCAGCTGTCAAGATAATTCATAGTTTGTATTATAGAAATACTGGATGGCTAATAGTGTATGTAAATAAACAATTAAACAACAACAATAACAAGAACTATACTACTACTACTACTACTACTACTACTACTAACCACCATTAATAATAAATAATAATAATAACAATAATAATAATAATAATAATAATAATAATAATAATAATAATAATAATTAATAAAATAATAATAAATAATAATAATAACAATAATAATAATAATAGAAGTATTAGTAGTGGTAGTACTAGTAGTTGGTTTTGTTGCAATAATAGTGGTAGTATCTGTAATAATAATAATTAGAAAATTAATAGTAGTAGTACTAGAAGTAATAGTAATAATAGTAGTGGCCCTAGTCATAATAACAACAGTAGTAGTAATAATAGTAATAGCAGTAGTAGTGTAGCAGTAGAAATAGTAGTAATAGTATTAGTACTAGTTTTAGTAATAACAGTATTTGCAGTAATAATGAGAATGATCAAATTACGTATTAAAATAACTGATATAAAAATTAATTTAACAATATAACAAATAAAACCTAATTAATTTTATTTAAATGTTAACCTGCTATTATTAGTAGTACTTTGTAAATATTGTTGTTGTTGTTGTTATGATGATGATGATCATCATCATCGTTATTATTATTATTATTATTATTAAAAAATTAATTTATATATCTTTGACCTACTAATCATACACGATATGTGTTACAGCTTCTATAAACATTTAAATATCTTTAATTAATTACTAATAATAATATGCACTGAAGTGTCCATAAACAAATAATTAATTACCTGTTTCCTTATAATCCACATACTCAGGTACCCGTACAGGAGAAGCTTAGCGAACGAGATTGTCTTGGCCATCCGATGAGCAAACAACAAAATATCAACCACAACCATCAAACCGAATATCACACAGAACGCTGTCACTGAATTTCTCTTCACTCCACTTTGACGTTTTCGCTGTTTGGCAGCATGGATTATCTCCCCTTGACTTGACTTGAAGAGAGGTGAGAACAAGTGATTGTGAAAGACAATATTTAGTTTTCAAAAGTTTTGTTATGACACAACTAAATTCCTGATATAACAAATAGATTAGAGAAACAAATCTCTGTACACATACGAACATAATATTTCAGAGAATTAGATGTATTTGTGAATATAAAACAGTTGATATCAAATGAATTTTTGTTATATGTCTGTGTGCAAAAAATTGATGAAGATGTGCCAATAGTGATCCCAACCCCCACCGATTCATTTTCTTCAAAAATTACGTGAAGAAAATATCAGGCTTTAAAATGTTGTTTTTGTCTTGTTTTTCTTCAAAAATTATTCTTAGCCTGACAAAACAGATCTGTTAAAGGATGAAAATAAAGTAAAAAAAAAAAAAAAAAAAAAAAAAAAATTTTAAAAAAATAAATAGTTTCATGGAATAAGTTCTTATATATATATATATATATATATATATGGTATATATACATATAATTATAAAAATAAATATATCAACATAAATATATCAACATTGTTTATACAACACAAAACTAACAAAAATGAATTAAATCGAAGTAAACCTTTATTAGAAAAATACAAATACAAATATTTGATTATTATTATTATATCTGTTTCAATAATAAATTTTTACTTCAGAGATAAAAATTCTATTATTAAAACCTGATGCAAAACAATGAAAAAGAAGAGACAATAAATTATTTTATAAATAAAATAAATTGACCAAACAAAATTTCTAGCGTTGCGGTTCATAACTGATTGAAATTTATTGCAAAGGCATCGAAAAACTTGTTGACCCTTGGAAAGACGTGGTAAATAAAAACAGGGAATACATTACTGATTAAATTACATCTTGTTATCAGTTAAGCTCAAATTTTCTTATATATAATTTAATTTAACCACAATGACTTATTCCTCAATATTTATTGTTAGAAAAATAAATAAATAATCTTAAGAATCACACACACACACACACACACACACACACACACACACACACATTTTAAAAATATAGTGTTATTATTGCATCCGTTCTATTGCAAATGGCGTTCTTATCCTAGTTATTCTGTCGTTAAGAACCCGACTAGCATTTTTCATTTTCTTTTTTGAAAGTAAAGATATTTATTTATAGCAATAATAATGCATTCATAAGGATAACAACAGTCTGTAATTAATATTGTTAAACTGAATTTATAATAGTAATAACAGTCTATTGTAATACTGTAATATTGCATTGATAATAATAATAGCAGTCTATTAGTAATACTGTAATATTGCATTAGCATTAATACGTTTTTATTCAAAATACTGGCAAGAATTCAATTGGAGTATCAAAAATGTTTTAAATAATAAAAGTGTGTGTGTGTGTGTGTGTGTGTGTGTGTGTGTGTGTGTGTGTGTGTGTGCAAAATGATAATAAGTAAAGTAATAAAGTAATAGTAATAATAAAAATAATTTGCAATAATTCAAAACAATAGTATCACAGCCATTTTCTTTTGTTTTATAATTCCACTGAAGACTATAAAGGCTGATCCAATCACAAACAAATAATAATAAGGCCCCCGCTGAAGACTATAAAGGAAGATGAAAGAAATATAAACATTTCATGGTAAAGTTAGAATAAAATAGTAGTTTGATGTACTCATGTCGCCGAGTAGTGTCTTTCTATCACAGCACAAACAAATTATATATCAACAGTTATAACTGATGCCTCTCGAAACAGTTTTACAGCATATACAGGCCAAAGTAGCTCTTCTCAGGATCTCTCAAAATTCTGTTCACAACTGATGCTCTCACCACTACAGTGTCATTGGCTTTCAGGTAGTAAACAGCTCCAATGTAGGAAGCAACAAAACCTTCCTGGTATCTTCTTACTTTGCATGTTGTTTGAGGATTTCTGTAGAGGACATCATAATTTGGATATTTTTCAATTGAGTGACACAGCCTAGCGTATTCAAGCTCTGTGACTTGGTTGGCATCGAATAAAACGTTGCTGTATATGAAGTAGTAAGCAGAGTGTTTTACTTGAATCCCGTCAGCGACAACAGCAGCAGCTCCTTTTACAAACGATCTTTTACCAGACGACGTCCATTTGATCAAAGGCTTTGGGTTCTCTGAAACGTTTGTAAGAAGAAATGATTTTTAAACAATATTTTTATTTTTAATTGTCAACATTTGTAGTTAGTATTACTAATATAGTTCTATAGCTACTACGAACTCATGCTATTAACTACTTTACTACCATCATTGATATTATCACTAGTAACACTGCTGGTACTATTGTTATAAGAATTACTACTATCATTTCCTAACCACTACTAATAAGTAAGTGATAACTGCAACTACTACTTTTACCAGACCAACTTCTATTTTACTACTGCCACATTTATTATCAAATCAGATCTTTTAACTGAGTACTACTACTCTACTACGACTGCTACTACTACTTATACTACTACTACCACTACTACTACTACTACTACTACTACTACTACTACTACTACTACTACTACTACTACTGCTACTACTATTTGTTTTCTTACTTTTGTCATATGTTGCATTCACTTCCATTTGTAGATGAGCCGATGTCTTCACATTGTTTTTATTATTCAGACGATCAGCGACCTCTCTGATCTGTTTAAGTTTCTGTTCTGCAATATGTATAAGGACACACATACACAAACACAAACACACATATATATATATATACATATATTGATACGTGTATAAATACATAGATACATATGTACATAGACTCGTACACATATTTATATAACCTAAATTCAGAACATCAGCGACATATCTGATCTGCTTAAGTTTTTGTTCTGAAACACACACACACACACACACACACACACACACACACACAGTACTATACATGTATATGTACATACACTCGTACACACATACGCACATACATATACATACAAATACATAATTATAAAAACTTTTGTAGATATTTAAATATGTGTGTCTATGTTAACTTACCACTTTTCTCAGCTTTTGTTTGACTTTCAATCAGTTTCTAAAAAGAATATTATTAACCAGTTTGAAGTTTATCCACAATAATCACTTCTAAATTCAAAAATATTTTTTAGGACAATGAATTTCTCCTTTTCATAACGCCAATATTATTAAATGTAGTTGAATCTTTTTTTATAATGAATGAATTTAACGTTTTAATATCCTTATATAGAATTTATCTCTATCTTAATTTCATATCTACATAAAACTTTTTTCTTTTTGTCTTTCTTTTTTCTTTTTCTATTTTTTCTTTTTTTTTAATTTCATTTATAATGAACTTAAATTTGTTTTATTTTTATACAGAACTTGCCTATTTCTTAATTTCATTCCCAAATTTTATTTTATAATTATTTTTTGAACTTTTTTTTTGTATAAAATGTATTTATGGAATTTTTCTCAGATTTTAATAAATTATTTACCTTTTTCATAATTTCTCTGATCACTTTTTCTCCATCACTGTAACAGCAATAAATGATATTGTTCCTGGTTCTCTTCGTAGATTTGTCATCACAACAGTTTTCTCCTCGTTTGCACGAGATTTTCACACACAGTTCCTCCTCAACCAAGAAATTGCTTTCACTATTCGGAAATTTTTTTAATGTTACAGATACAATGAAACTGATGAGTATCAAGCTTAGCATCATAAGAGAAATGACAATGACTGCACGAATTGGTACCATTTTGTGTAACAACTTTTAATTCCTTTAGAAGTAGTCTGTAAAACACAACCATAAGAAAAACAGTTGTGAGTAGTAATAAATAATACCAAGATAAATACGCAAATACAATATACACATTTATATATATAACATTATTCCAGCAAAAAATAAAATAAAAAAAATACACACAAATAAAACATTTTTAACGAATGGTTAAATAAATAAATAACATAATAACTATTACCAAGACAAATTCACTAACAATATACACACGTACATATATTTCTATAAAACATTCTTTCAAAGAAAAAAAAATAATACCAAGATATATTTACATCGATAATATACCTATGTGATATCAAATAATAATAATAATAATAATAATAATAATAATAATAATAATAATAATAATAATAATAATAATAATAATAATAATAAAATGCGAGGCTTGATTTATCAATTTTCAGTGGATGACTTGTATATAAATGCTCTGAATATAAATACTCACCACTGAAATCCAATATGACAGCACAGCTATGTCTAATGGTTAGGGTTTGCAAATTACCTATATCATCAATACCGGTAAATTACCGACAGATATTCTCGATACCGGTTTTCACCGGTTTTAGTCAGTTTGTGCATAGGAAAAGCTACTTACGGAGGGCTCTTGTGGACACTGTTTTTTCTTAGACAAACTCATTTTATTTATTATTTGACACTCATCTGACAACATTATTCATTATCCTCCTTTTCCTACCTGTCTTCAGATTAAATCGTGAAATGAACCTTTATAGAACTTAAAATGGGTACAAAAGGTATATAAGAAATGTACATGCAATAAAAAAAACAAGAATAAATGTGGATTCGAATTTTATAAAAAGGAAACAAGGAAATTACGTATATTATCCAAAATGTACATCATATGTTTTGCAACTTTTGAGAAGTTCTTATTCATTCCTCGATACTCGAGAAGTATGACTTTAAAAAACACAAAACATCTAGTGTCTTGGGCGACAACCGAGAAGCAGGAGCCAATCCCTTATCACTAGTCGCCAAAATGACTTAGCATGGCACACATGTCAGCAATCAAACAGGTAAACGTGGAACTTTAAACAGACGAGCTTCGAACTCGCATCTGAAGGCAAGCTAGCAACACCCGAGTAACTAACATAATCTTATGTTAACAACTAACATATTTCTTAACATAAACTCGTTAAAAGTTAGAAAACCGGTATCGGTGCTTCGGTAACGTTATTACCCATCAATTACTAAAACCTGTATTTACAGGTATTTAAATACCGGTTTTCGAACCCTACTAATGGAGCAGATAATCCTCCTGATGAAGACCTTGGTGTCTGATGAGTGTAAAGAGGAGAGTTTTTCATCCGAAATTATTTATATCACTGGAAAGACGTGGAAATTAAAAAAAATAATAATAATAATAATAATAAGAATAAGAAATAAAAAAAAAATTCTCAACACAAATGTATAGGGAAAAGTGTGACGGTAGACTTGCAATCAAACATGTAACTTTCTAAGAAAGAAAACAATTTATAAAAGTAAGAGAAAAACAGCTCGAGGTAACATAATGTGTCAAAACGTGCAATAAACATTCAGTGCCCTGACGTGGAATAAATATCCAATCAAGTGGCAGTATTTTGATCACGTGACTAACCAAGACGATGGTGGCTTGTTTGAAGTCTCTACTGCCAAATCATCTTATTTTTCCAAGAAGTTGGAAAACAGTTCGCGCTCGAACTATGAATGTATATAACCTATGAAGATATTGTTAAATCACTAAAATGTGGTTTTATTCTGAAAAACTTAAAAACGAACAACAGCACTCGGTGAACTCGGGTAGGGCTTAATGGCGGAAAGTTCGATGTTCTCGTAAACCAGCGGAGATCAGATTTCACAAGCAAGAAGGAAAATACCTTGACTAAACTACTGTCAAAGTTTGAATAACACATTTAATCACCTTCGTAGGCAGATCGCCTTGTTTTAGAAACATTTCTCAAGAAAATTTTACTCGGATGAAAACAAAACATTTGTAGGCGATCTCATGGCCTCATTCTGGATATGTGCTCTCTTTGCTGACATTGCATCATCCTCGAAATACCACGTCCCGGACAAGGTCGATCACGTGCACTTTGCAGATTTTCGAGATTTCTGCAAAATAACCGAGTGCTGTATTTTCTGTGGCTCCCATTATACTTATCTGCCAACGCATGTGCAACGTGACCTTCGTCCTTATCGCGAGATTTAGTTTTTTTTCAAGTTGGTGTAATATCACGTAATATAATATTATACAAATGAATGTAGAGCGTGCAAAAATCTTATACCTCATAGTGAAATAATAATTTTAAACAAATATATAAAACCTATGAAATAAGTAAAACATTTACTTACTGACCTAAATTAGGCTGCCGCTGAGTTCACACTCGAGACTTTGAAGAAAACGTATTATATTCTAATGTGTTCACTTTTTATTGGCTACTAAGATTTCCGAGAAATAATAAGATACTGGTCTTTCCACCCAAGGTATAAATAGATGTTACCTCAGCCGTATTACTGATAGACGGATTCACAAAGTATGAATGCATAATAAATAAATAAATAAATAAACTTTAAAGCAGATGTTCGTTCAGTTCATCGATAAACTCATTCAACAACAAAAACAGCAAATGTATTTATTTATAATAATAAACATCCATTCATACAATCCGCCTATTAGTAATACGGTTGACTGACAACTATTTATAGCTAGGGTGGAAAACCCAGTTCCCGAAGTAAATGAATATTCATTACTTCTCGGAAATCCTCAAGGTGAAAAAAACAAGCCAACAACATAACGTTAATATGTTGTTATTTGAAATACTGGCAACTGTCTAAAGAATCTTATTTGAGTATCAGAAACGTTTTAAATAATAAATATATGAATGGGTAAATATGTCTGTTTATGTGTTAATTGACAAAAATATAATCTCTGTTTATATGGACCAAAATAAATAAATAAATAAATAAATAAATAGCAATAACAACAACAATAATAATTAAAACAAACAAATATAATAATTAATAAAATAAAATAATTTTTTCATTTAATTTAACAAATATTTCCAAAATAGTAAAAAATCAGAAACAAACACACAACTAAAAAATAATAATATATATATTATATAAAAGCATGGCTGAGATTATCTCCTCAAAGTATATATGATTCAAAAACAAGTTTCTAAAATTTATATCATATAATACTGAACATTTTTAATAATAATTATATAGCACTATTAAAACACTGCATAAATTTCATTATTACATGATTGCTGCAATGTTAAAACTGGAACCCAAAAAGTAGCTAAACAGAAAAGAAAACAACAACAAAAATTAAACACTTTTATATAACCTTTTAAAATCTGTTCAAGAAAAATAACAACAAATCATAGCAAACTATATTTAGTGAAACTCCTGGTTTCAAGCAATGACAGAAATGGATTTAAGGAACCAGGAATACGCTAAGGTCAGCTGGGTTTAGAGGGCGTGGACACTATCAGCCCCTCAGTGAAAATATTTTGTACTCTGAAAATGCAGCTTGTTATTGGAGACAAGTAACACAAAATTATCTATTACTTGTTATTATTCATGACTCTCAGGATCCAGTGGTACAAATCAGTCCTGGTCAGAGAGCATGGTTTTGTCAACTGATCGCTCATTTCACAAGGAAAATTATTTTTTTTTTTTCCTCATATAATCAGATGAATAAATTAGAAACTGATCTTACTATTTTTATAAATTTGAAATTATTTATATGTCAGACTGTTGAATATGCATCTGCAGTTTAAAGGAAATACATACACGGATCATATTCATACTGAACACATCAAGTTTTTCAAGTATTAATTGTTATGGGTGTTTTGTCTTTCTAATTATTTGATAAAATACAAGGGCAGCAGCCGGTGTCAATCATGTTGATATCAATAATAACAAACCAAGACTTCAGTATTTTTATAGAAAAGTCTTTTTTATCGAAGAGAGAGAGAGAGAAAAAAATGTTCACTTTCTCCAAAGCAGATCTTACTCGTATGTTTAATCTGTGGTGAAAATGTTGATTAATGGAATTTTATCAGGATTTTTTTGTTTTTTTTATGATGAGCAATGTTCCCATCCGGACCTTTTGTTTATGACAAACTATTTATAGACTGGATGGAAATCTCATTTCTTGAAGAATTTTAGTTATTACTTATCAGAAACCTTAATCTAAAGAAACACACACACACATATTTCTTAAATAACATTATAACCGTATGCTTTTTATTTGCAAATGGCAGTCATGACCTAGTTATTGTTTTGTTAAGGAACCCATCTAGCATTTCATTTTTAAAAATTTTAGAATGATATTTGTGTTCATTATCAACAACATCAGCAATAGAATAATGCATTACTACTTTCTGATTCCGTGTGTTAACAATAGGGATAATGTTTTCTCTCGGTAAAAGCTTCGACTACTGATTGTGACGAGCTATTTCTGAGTGGAAAGCTCAGATCTTGAAGAAATATTTATTCTCCAAAATTCTTAAAGGGACTCCCTCCACCTCATTGTTAATATACTGTTATTCAAAATACATGTATCGACAAAAAGTCTAAAAAAATGTATTACAATTATAAAAAACAACATATTAAACCATATTCCAATAATATAATTAATTATTAATGTAAGAAGTATAAAAATAAATACAAAATGTTAAACATACCACCTTTATTTAAAAAAAAACCAAAACATTAAATCGAATTAAATCTTTATTTGATTATTATTATTATATCTGTTTTAATAATAAATTATCTTTCTTCAGACAAAAAAGTTCTTTAGTAAAAACTGATACAAAACCATAAAAAAAAGAAGCGTAAGTAAAATAATTTTATAAATAAAATACCTATTTACAATTAGAAAAATAAACAAATAAATAAAGTAATACAGTAATAAAGTAATAACAATAATATGCAAAATTAAAAACATTAGCATCAGAACAATTTTCAGTATAAGATGATGAATTAGGACTGCTTGGTTGGAGAAAATTGTATAAATTATATTTTGAAATATATATTAACATCACAAACAAGCAGTCACAAAAAAGTAATACAGAAAATTATACATTAACAGTTATAATTGAGGCCTCTCGAAACGATTTTACAGCATATACAGGCCAAAGTAGGTGGTCTCAGGATCTCTCAAAATTCTGTTCACAAGTGATGTTTTCACCACTACAGTGTCATTGGCTTTCAGGCTGTAAACAGCTCCAATGTAGGAAGGAACAAAAGCTTCCTTGTATCTTCCTACTTTGCATGTTGTCTGAAGATTTGTGTAGAGAACTTCATAATTTGGATATTTTTCTATTGAGTGATACAGGCTATTGTATTCCAGCTCTCTGACTTGGTTGGCATGGAATAAAACGTTGCTGTATATGAAGTAGTAAGCAGAGTGTTTGACTTGAATCCCGTCAGCGACAACAGTCACACCTCCTTTCACAAACGATCTTTTACCAGACGACGTCCATTTTATCAAAGGCTTTGGGTTGTCTGAAATGTTTGTAAGAACAAATGATTTTTAAATAATATTTTTATTTTAAATTGTCAACAGATGTAGTTAGTATTAGTAATATATTTCTATAACTACAAACTTCCGCTATTAACTACTTTACCACAATAACTGACATTATCACTAGTAGCACTGCTATTATTATTGTTATCACAATTTCTACTATTATTTTCTAACCATTACTAATAACTAAGTGATAACTACTACTACTACGTTTACCAGACCAACTTTTTAAGTAACGACTACTGTTACTTCTATTTGACTACTACCACATCTATTACCAAATCACCTATTTTAACTGAGTACTACTACTCTTCCACTACAACTACTACAACTACTACTACTAGTACTACAGGGTTTTTGCTTTCTTACTTTTGTCATATGTTGCATTCAGTTCCATTTGCAGATGAGCCGATGTCTTCACATGAGCTGATGTCTTCAGTTCATTAGCGACATTTTTGATCTGCTTAAGTTTCTTTTCTAATATATAAATATGAACATTATATATAAAGTACACATGTATCATTCACATAGTTTCTTTCATTTTATTCTAGGTTGGTTATTTTGTTTACTAACAATAAGGGTACATACAAATACAAAATTATAAACACTTGTGTGGATATTTAAATATGTGTGCTTTCTCTTTGTGTATGTGTCTGTTTGTGGGTTTGTCTGTCTGGGTTTGTTTGTGTGTCTTTTTGTGGGATTGTGTGTCTGTGTTTGAGTCTTTGTATGTGTGTGTTTATGATTGTGCTTTGTGTATCTGTGTTTATGTGACTTTGTGTTTTTACATATGTCTGTGTGTATACATGTCCCTGTGTTAACTTACCACATTTCTCAGCTTTTGTATGACTTTCACTCAGTTTCTAAAAAGATTGTTAATAACCACTTTGAAACTCGTCCATAATAATACATTTTAAATTTATAAATATATTTCATCACAATTAATTTCTCGTTTTCATAATTCAAATATTGTTAAACGTATATGGATCCTTTTTCTTTTTCTTTTCTTTTTTTTTCAATTTCATTTGTAATCAACTTAACTTTTTAAAATAACTTTATACAGGATTTACCTATTTCTTAAGTTCATACTTATTTTTTTTCTTCTGTTTAATGTATTTATGATTTTTTCTTTTTTAGAATTTAAAATAGAATTTACCTTTTTCATTATTTCACTGATCACTTTTTCTCCATCGTTGTAACAACAATACATGATATTGTTCCTGGTTCTCTTCGTAGATTTGTCATCACAACAGTTTTCTCCTGGTTTGCACGAGATTTTCACACACAGTTCCTTGTCAAACAACAAGCTGGTTTCTATGTTCAGAAATTCGTTTAGTGTTCCAGATACAATGACACTGATGAGTATGAAGTTTAGTGCCATAAGAGAAATGGCAAGGACTGGACGAATTGGTACCATTTTGTGTAACAACGTTTAATTCCTTTAGCTGTAAAACACGACCATAACAAAAACAGTTGTGAGTAGTAATAAATAATACCAAGATAAATACACACACAAAATACAGATATACGCACCTAAATAACATTCTTTCAGAGAATAAACTAAAATAATAAATAAAGCAAGAAAACACACACAGAAACGCGCACACAGATACCACACAAAGAGCAGAATATTCTTTCGAAAAATTAAAATAAGAGTAAATGAAAACAATGACTTACGTTGTGGAAATATATAACGCCTTCTTACTTCTTTTTCGTTATCGAAATAATTATTTAAATTTGTGTTAGAGTCTGCTGCTCTTTAGAAGATAACAATATTGTATTAAAACCGAACAGAAACTAGAATTTCCGCGAATCAGGGGGTTTTCTTTTGGATCCTTCAGATCACTATGATTGGCTATGAGAACAATAAA
Organism: Chrysomallon squamiferum; assembly: GCA_012295275.1. Lineage (NCBI taxonomy): Eukaryota > Metazoa > Mollusca > Gastropoda > Neomphalida > Peltospiridae > Chrysomallon > Chrysomallon squamiferum. Next base: position 5,346,531 of record CM022666.1, read on the forward strand.
ACCTAAAACCTATAATGTTCCTAAAATAAACTAAACTATTTTAACGTTGCGTGTGTACTGTATACTTTCCTAAATAAACTACATGTTGTTGCTTGTCGTAGTCGTAGTTCTTGTTAATAGTACTACGACTGTTGTTGCCAATGTTCATTACGTGATACGAATCGATACGCGGACTGTGATCTATTTTAAGAATTCTGGCTTTGCTCAGTTTGCCATGATTACGTCAGGTACATATGATCTACATCCAGGAACAGAAACAAGGAAAGAAAAACTTAACAACTGACTATTAACCAGGTAGTTTGTTATTTTTTTGTTTAATTACTCTTCAATAGTCTAGACACCAAATAAATTATCAAAATGTAATACAGAACCTCTACATTATTTAATTTCAAATAACCAAACATACTCCAGCTATGCACTACAGTATATATCTACACACGATCCACGAACGAGCACAGTTATAAAAATTGGATTATTCCCTGACAGAAAAAACTAGTTATTTTTATTCATTTATTTTCATAATCGTTTCAGTGGTTGAACGTGTTTATTTGGACTAGAGATAACAGTAATCGCATGATTGAAGCAGGTTGTGAAATAAGTTCATCGATAAACTCATTCAACAACAACAACAGCAACTGTATTTATTTATAAAAATAAACATCCATTCATACAATCCGCCTATTAGTAATACGGTTGACTGACAACTATTTATAGCTAGGGGGGAAAGCCCAGTTGCCGAAGTAAATTAATATTCATTACTTCTCGGAAATCCTCAAGGTGAAAAAAACAAGCCAACAGCATGACGTTAATATGTTGTTATTTTAAATACTGGCATCTGTCTAAAGAATCTTATTTGAGTATCAGAAACGTTTTAAATAATAAATATATGAATGGGTAAATATGTCTGTGTGTGACAAAAATATAATCTCTGTTTATATGGACCAAAATAAATAAATAAATAGCAATAACAACAACAATAATAATTATAAACAAACAAATATAATAATAATAATAATAATAATAAAAACAACATTTTAATTTAATTTAACAATTCTCTTTCCAAAATGCAGTGTGTGTGTGTATGTGTGTGTGTGTGTGTGTGTGTGTGTGTGTGTGTTAAAATCAGAAACAAAGGTGTATATATATATCACTATTAAAACACTGCATAAATTTCACTATTACATGATTACTGCAATGTTAAATCTGGAACCCAGAATGTAGTTAAATAGAAAAGAGAACAACAACAAGAAAAAGAAGAAAAAAAAATTAGACACTCTTATATTACCTTTTAAAATCTGTTCAAGAAAAATAATTATTTAGTGAAACTCCTGGTTTCCAGCAATCATCGACATGGATTTAAGGAACCAGGAATACGCTAAGGTCAGCTGGGTTTAGAGGGCGTGGACACTATCAGCCCCTCAGTGAAAATATTTTATAGTCTGAAAATGCAGCTTGTTATTGGAGACAAGTAACACAAAATTATCCATTACTTGTTATTATTCATGACTCTCGGGATCCAGTGATACAAATCAGTCCTGGTCAGACAGCATGGTTTTGTCAACTGATCGCTCATTCCACAAGGAACATTATTTTTATTATTATTTGTTTTTCCTCATATAATCAGATGAATAAATTAGAAACTGATCTTTTATAAATTTGAAATTATTTATATGTCAGACTGTTGAATATGCATCTGCAGTTTAAAGGAAATACATACACGGATCATATTCATACTGAACACATCAAGTTTTTCAAGTATTAATTGTTATGGGTGTTTTGTCTTTCTAATTATTTGATAAAATACAAGGGCAGCAGCGGGTGTCAATCATGTTGATATCAATAATAACAAACCAAGACATCAGTATTTTTATAGAAAAGGTATTTTTACCGAAGAGAGAGAGAAAAATAAATGTTTACTTTCTCCAAAGCAGATCTTACTCGTATGTTTAATCTGTGGTGAAAATGTTGATTAATGGAATTTTATCAGGATTGATTTTTTTGTTTTTTTATGATGAGCAATGTTCCCATCCGGACCTTTTGTTTATGACAAACTATTTACAGACTGGGTGGAAATCTCATTTCTTGAAGAATTTTAGTTATTACTTATCACAAACCTTAATCTAAAGACACACACACATATTTCTTAAATAACCTTATAACCGTATGCTTTTTATTTGCAAATGGCAGTCATGACCTAGTTATTGTTTTGTTAAGGAACCCATCTAGAATTTCATTTAAAAAATTTTAGAATGATATTTGTGTTCATTATCAACAACAACAACATCAGCAACAGAATAATGCATTAATACTTTCTGATTCCGTGTGTTAATAATAGGGATAATGTTTTCTCTCGGTAAAAGCTTCGACTACTGATTGTGACGAGCTATTTCTGGGTAGAAAACTCAGATCTTGAAGAAATATTTATTCTCCAAAATTCTTAAAGGGACTCCCTCCGCCTCATTGTTAATATACTTTTATTCAAAATACATGTATCGACAAAAAGTCTAAAAAAATGTATTACAATTATAAAAAAACAACATATTAAACCATATTCCAGTAGCATAATTAATTATTAATCTAAGAAGTATAAAAATAAATACAAAATTTTAAATATACCAACTTTATTTTTAAAAAAAACACAAAAAAAACCACACCATTAAATCGAATTAAATCTTTATTTGATTATTATTATTATATCTGTTTTAATAATAAATTATCTTACTTCAGACAAAAAAGTTCTTTAGTAAAAACTGATACAACACCCTAAAACAAAAGAAGCGAAGTAAAATAATTTTATAAATAAAATACCTATTTATAATTAGAAAAATAAACAAATAAATAAATAAAGTAATAAAGTAATAGCAATAATACACTAGTATTAGAGCAATTTTCAGTATAAGATGATGAATTAGGGCTGCTTCGTTGAGGAAAATAGTATAAATTATATTTTGAAATATATATTAAAATCACAAACAAGCAATCACAAAAAAGTAATACAGAAAATTATACATCAACAGTTACAATTGAGGCCTCTCGAAACAGTTTTACAGCATATACAGGCCAAAGTAGGTTGTCTCAGGATCTCTCAAAATTCTGTTCACAACTGATGTTCTCACCACTACGGTGTCATTGGCTTTCAGGTAGTAAACAGCTCCAATGTAAGAAGTAACAAAACCTTCCTTGTCTCTTCCTACTTTGCATGTTGTTTGAGGATTTCTGTAGAGAACTTCATAATTTGGATATGTTTCAATTGAGTGACACAGCCTAGCGTATTCTAGCTCTCTGAGTTGGTTGGCATGGAATAAAACGTTGCTGTATATGAAGTAGTAAGCAGCGTGTTTGACTTGAATCCCGTCAGCGACAACAGCAGCAGCTCCTTTCACAAAAGATCTTTTTCCAGACGACGTCCATTTGATCAAAGGCTTTGGGTTGTCTGAAATGTTTGAAAGAACAAATGATTTTTAAATAATATTTCTATTTTAAATTGTCAACAGTTGTAGTTAGTATTACTAATATATTTCTATAACTACAAACTTCCGCTATTAACTCCTTTACCACAATAACTGATATTATCACTAGTAACACTGCTATTATTATTGTTATCACAATTTCTACTATTATTTTCTAACCTTTACTAATAACTAAGTGATAACCACTACTACTACTACGTTTACCAGACCAACTTTTTAAGTAACGACTACTGTTACTTCTATTTACTACTACCACGTGTATTACCAAATCACCTATTTTAACTGAGTACTACTACTCTTCCACTACAACTACTACTACTAGTACTACTGGTGTTTTTTTCTTACTTTTGTCATATGTTGCATTCAATTCCATTTGTAGATGAGCCGATGTCTTCACATGAGCCGGTTTCTTCAGTTCAGTAGCGACATCTCTGATCTGCTTAAGTTTCCTTTCTAATATATATATATATATACATGAACATTTTATATAAAGTACACATGTAACATTCACATAGTTTCTTTCATTTTATTCTAGGTTGGTTATTTTGTTTACTAACAATAAGGGTACATACAAATACAAAATTATAAACACTTGTGTGGATATTTAAATATGTGTGGTTTCTCTTTGTGTGTGTGTCTTTTTGTGGGTTTGTCTGTCTGGGTTTGTTTATGTGTCTTTTTGTGGGATTGTGTGTCTGTGCTTGAGTCTTTGTATGTGTGTGTATGTTTATGGTTGTGCTTTGTGTTTCTGTGTTTATGCGACTTTGTGTTTTTACGTATGTCTGTGTGTATATATGTCCCTGTGTTAACTTACCACATTTCTCAGCTTTTGTATGACTTTCACTCAGTTTCTAAAAAGATTGTTAATATCCACTTTGAAACTCGTCCATAATAATACATTTTAAATTTATAAATATATTTCATCAAAATTAATTTCTCGTTTTCATAATTTAAATATTGTTAAAGGTATATGGATCCTTTTTCTTTTTCTTTTCTTTTTTTTTTTGAATTTCATTTGTAATCAACTTAACTTTTTAAAATAATTTATACACGATTTACCTATTTCTTAATATCATACTTATTTTTTTCTTCTGTTTAATGTATTTATGATTTTTTCTTTTTTAGAATTCAAAATAGAATTTACCTTTTTCATAATTTCACTGATCACTTTTTCTCCATCGTTGTAACAGCAATACGTGATATTGTTCCTGGTTCTCTTCGTAGATCTGTCATCACAACAGTTTTCTCCTGGTTTGCACGAGATTTTCACACACAGTTCCTTGTCAAACAACAAGTTGGTTTCTCTGTTCAGAAAATCTTTTAATGTTACAGATACAATGACACTGATGAGTATGAAGCTTAGTGCCATAAGAGGAATGGCAATGACAGGACGAATTGGTACCATTTTGTGTAACAACTTTTAACTCCTTTAGAAGTAATCTGTAAACCATGAACGAAAGAAAAAAAAAATGTTATTAGTAATAAATAATACCAAGATAAATACACACACCCTCACACGTACACACTCACAATATACACACACCTATATAAAACATTATTTCAGCAAACCAAAAATATACACTTGTACATACATACAAATAAAAAACTTTCAAACAATGACTATATAAATAAAAAAAACAAATTCACACACAGTATACACATGTACATACAGTTCTATATAATATTCTTTCAAAGAAAAAAACTAAAATAAATAATATCAAGATATATTTACTTGAATAATGATCTTATGCGATGTAAAAAAAAAAAAAAAAAAAAAAAACATAGCATAGGTTTCTGTTTTGAAATGCGAGGCCTGATTTATCAATTTTCAGTGAATGCCTAGTAAACCACTGTGTACAAATACTCACCACTGAAATCCAATATGACAACACAGCGATGTTCAATGGAGCAGATAATCCTCCTAATGAAGACCTTGATATCTAATGGCACAAAATTTGTTTCCAATTGTTGGGGAGTGTAAGGAGTAGAGTTTTTCGTCCGAAGTTATTTATATCACTGGAAAGAGGTAGGATTTTAAAGAAACAATGAAAAATAAATATATTTTTATTTTTCTCTTAAAATAAATGTATAGGTAAAAATGTGAAGGTAGATTGGCAATCAAAGATGTAACTTTCCAAGAATGAAGACAATGTAACAAAATGAAAATAAGCGAAAAACAGTTTGAGATAGCAAAGCGCGCAATAAATATTCAATACCGTGAAGTGGAATAAATATCCAATCAAGTCGCAGTATTTTGATCTGGTGACTAACCAAGGCGATGATGGCTTATTTCCAATATTCTACCGCCAAAACATCTTATTTTTCTAAAAACTTAGAAAACAGTTCTCGCTCGATAGATTTTGATGATTTAATAAAATCAATAAAATGTGTTTTTTCTTGTAAAAAATTCAAAAACAAACAACAACACTCGGTGAACTCGGGTAGGGCTTAATAGCGGAAAGTTCTACGTTCAGCGAACAAATTTGACAAGCCAGACCGTATCGACCTTACGGGGATTTTTTTTATTTTTTATTTTTTATTTTTTTTTCAAGTTATGATAATATCACTTAATATTACTATATTAATAGAACTGTTACATTAAGGTGCCAGTGCATTTTGCAGATTTTCGAGATACCAGACAAATAAATGAGTGCTGTATTTTCTGTGGCTGTTATTATTCTTACCTGACAACGCATGTGCTAGATACTTATCGACCGTATCGCGAGATTTAGTTTTTTCAATAATATTGTATTGTACAAATGAAATTAGGACGTGTAAAAATCCTAAACAGCATTGTTAATTTATAATTTTATGTAAATAAATATAACCTATGAAATAAGTGAAATTATACTTTTATATAACTGTATATAACCTATGAAATAAGTGTAATTATAATTTTATATCAATATATATGACCTATGAAATAAGTGAAAATAAAATTTTATATAAATATATATAACATATTAAATAAGTGAAATTATAATTTTATATTAATATATATAATCGAAGAAATAAATGAAATTATAATTTTATATAAATATATATAACATATGAAATAATTGAAATCATAATTTTATATAAATATATATAACATATGAAATAAGTGAAATTATAATTTTATATTAATATATATAATCAAAGAAATAAATGAAATTATAATTTTATATAAATAAATATATAACCTATGAAATAAGTAAAACATTTACTTACCTAAATTAGGCTGACTCTGTGTTCACAATGGAGTGAAGCACGTCTAAGCTCTATGACAGGTTTCGTTGATTTTTATACCAGCCACTTTGAAAAAGTCGTATGACGTCGTCTACCTCCTTTCAGAGAATAATAATTTTCTTCGGGTATACTGGGCTTTCCACCCAGGCTGTATGTAGATATCAGTCAAGCATATTACTTTGAAAACATAGTATCATATTCTCTACCAGCTCACTCGATCATTTTTGATTGGCTAAGAGGAAATGTCGTCTGATTTATTTAAATTTATTGCTTATTTGTTTTTTCTTCTGTCGTTTTTAATTTTTCGCTATAGATTTCGTATAGTCATTTAATTTACTATGAATGAAATGAGCAAAGTTATTATATGTATTTTGTTGTCTGTTTGTGTTGTTTATAAATAACCTACATATTATAGTAGTTATTGCTATAATAGTAGTAGTTGTTGTAGTTGTGGTAGTAGTAGTAGTTGTTGTTGTTGTTGCGGTTGCTTTTGTCGTTATTGTTAAACAAAGAGTACAGTGTAACTTCTATTCCTGTGTCAACTAAACCATACACAACAAAAGGAAAACAGTGGAAAGTTCCAGCTCAAATTTGTCATCTTACACGTAGTCGGAATAAATAAGTGTAGTGATCAATTATGATTACAGGGCCAGGTACATAAAGTCTCAGAAATATCTCCCTATGACAGAAGAATCTTCAGTTTGTAAGTGTCACTTGTATCATGACTGTTGATCAATCTGCCGAATAAATAAATAAATGAATGAATAAATAAATAAATAAATGAGCGAAACAAAGTAAAATAAAATAAAAACAAAATAAAATAAAATAAAAACAAAATAAAATAAAATAAAATAAATGAAAATAATTTTATGAAAGAAAAAAAGTGTAACAAATAAGTAAAATAAATAAAAATAATTAAAATATGCTAAATTAAAATTTAAAAAATTAGAAAATAAAAATAAAAACGCGATAAAAATAAATAAAAATACAAAATGATGAAAGTAAAGTAAAATAAATAAATACATTAAAAAAATAAAATAAATGAAATAAAATTATAGTAAGATAAATAAAAATAAGGTAAATAGAGGAAAATAAAAATAAAGACAAACAAACAAACCATAAATAAATTTAAAAAAGAATTGAAAAAAGAATAGAAAAGGGAAACGATATATTCTGCGTGTCACAAGGTGGACATTTGTACATAATCGGGATAAATAACTGAAGTTATCCATTTATTACTATAGGGCCAGGAATATGAAAAGTCTCAGAAATATCTGCCTGTGACAGAAGAATCTTCCACTTGTAAACGTTACTTGTATCATGACTGTTGATTCAGTGGTTGGAAAAAAAGTCACAATTTTCATATAACAAAATATATGAATCTATAGAATTTATTGAATGAGGCATCATAGTCTACATGGGGTGATTGTTAAGCTTACTGATTAGGTCAATTAGGTTAGATTTCATGCTGTTCAGGGGTGGTGACTTGTTACACTTATTAATTAGGCAGGATTAAACAAAGAGTTTTCATATTGTGCAGGGTTGATACTTGGGTCCAGCTTACTGATTAGGATAGATTTAAACTAAGAGCTTCCTATTGTAAATAACTGATAAAATGTTCGATGTTAAAATGTGTTTCACTGTATATTCTCCAGCTTATTCTAGTATCAGAAGTATGTATATCTTTGCTCTTCTGTATTAATCCTTACGTGATTGTTTTAACCGATTACAATTATTCTATCCATCTATATGATTCTTTACTGCTATACTGAATAGAGTTTTAAAGGGGTCTTGTGTTTGTTGTGTTCTAGTGTACAATAAAGGGTGTATACATACATATATATGCTTTCTTATTAGATTATGCATGTGTTCATACTTTTGTTTAATAGATATTACCAGTGAAGGGATTTTTGTTTTTATGTTTGTCAGGCTTTGAATATTCACAGATCATTTTAGCTTATTATTCTTTAGTACGAGGATATCAAAAAATTTGTGTTACTTCTTACATTGGAGGTGTTGACTACCTGAAAGTCAGTGACACTGTATATAAACAAACACATACATTACATTTTATAAATATATAAAAATTGTTCAGTTAAATAAAAATGTTTATTGTTATCTCAACTCTATTCTGTTGTAGTTGAGCAGATTAGATTCACCATCTGACGCTTAAAGCTATTATAATAACCGTTATTATAATTAATTAATTAATTAATATTATTATTATTATTATTATTATTTTTTTTTTTTTTTTTTTTTTTTTTTATTCGTTCATTTAATATTGTTCTTGTTGTTGTTGTTGCTAGTTAGTTATTTTGGTCCATATAAAGAGAGACTATACATTTATTTCCATTAAATTTATTAAATTCACACACACACACACACACACTCACAAACACACACACACACACACACACACACACACACACACACACACACACACATACAGATCCATACCCAGACACACACACATACATATTATTTAAAATATTTTTGATACTCTAACACGATTCTTTGACTAGTTACCAGAGTTTTTGAAAAACAACATATTATGACTATGTTAAACTGTTTTGTCCTCTCAAGAAGATTTCCGAGAAGAAATAAATACTCATTTTATTCTTGAACTGGGCTATAAATAGATGTTACGTCAGCCGAATTACTAATAGACGGATTCACAAAGTTTGAATACATTATTATTATTAAATAAATTTGTTGCTGTTCTTACTTTTGTTGAAACTGAAAATGAACACAAATATCTTTTTAAGGTGAAATAAATAAATTAATTAAAAGAAAAAAGTAATAAAATGAAATGAAATAAAAGAAATACAGTAAAATAAACTAATGAAAATAAACAATCAAACAAATAATTAAATAAATAAATAAAGTTTATAGCAGATGTTCGATCAATTTATCCATAAACTTCTTCACCTTTTACGCTCAATTCATCGATAAATTATAAATATATAATAAAAAAATACTTAATTTCTTAAAATAAATGGTACAAACGGGTACAGTTCATATGTTTAATTCCGTTTTTCATTCAGGCACGCGCTAAAGTTTCCCTCAGCTGTGTTGATCAGTTGACACGCAGACGTCACACGTGCATGTGGTGTTCAGATTCTCTCTTCTCTTCTGCTTCCATTTAAACTTAACACTTTTATAATTTACTTTTCCAATATGTCAAAACCAATTTGTGCTTGTGTCTGTGTTAATTTACCACTTTTCTCAGCTTTTCTGTGACTTTGACTCAGTTTCTAAAAATAATATTAATAACCAGTTTGAAACTCGTCTATTACAATCAATTTTAAATTTATAAATATTTTTCAGCACAATTAATTTCTTCTTTTCATAATTTCACTATTATTAAACGCATATGGATGTTTTTCTTAATTTTGTTTGTAATGAACATCACTATTTAATATTTTTATATAGAAGTTATCTGTTTCTATATAAAAATTCTTTTTTCTTTGGTGGTTGTTGCATTTAATGTATTTATAAAACAGACGAGTATCGAGTTTAATATTGCATTTTCCTATAGATACAGTCTGTGTCAAACATGACAAAAATGTTATTAGTAATCAATAATACCAAGATAAAGACACACACATAAATAACATTCTTTCAAAAAATAAAAGTAGAATAATAAATAAAACCACACACACATACACAAACACACACACACACATAAACACACACACACACACAAGCACACTCACACACACACACAAACACAAACACACACAAACACACACAAACACACACACACACACACAAAAACACACAGAAACAGAAACACACACAAACACACGCAGAAAAGCGCGCAACAGATACTATACAAACAACAGAATACTTTTTCAAACAATTAAAATAAGACTATAGGAAAATAATGACATATCTTGCAAAAATATATACTGCATTTTACTTCCTTTTCGATAACGAAATGATTTTTATATCACGTGTTAGAGACAGCTGCACTTTAGAAGATAATAATATTGTATTGAAAACAAAGAGAAAATTAAGTTTCCTATAAACTGGGATTTTTTCCGATGACGCGTTGTCCTTCGAATCACATTTTGATTGGCTGTGAGAAAATATAACCTAATGGAGAGGATGACATGCTTAGAATCAAAACTGAAAACAAAATTAATACTTAAAACTTGCATAATGTTCATAAATAAACAAGGTGCATTTATTGCTGGTTGTTACTGTTGTAGTTCTTGCTATTATTAATATTAACATTGCTGTTGTCATTCAGAGTTCATGTGGCAAAAAGCTAAAAATAACAACAATAAACAAAAAACAAACAATACAAATAAGTCACATACTATTAGCGCACGCACACACGCACACACACACACATACACACAGTGATCTATTTAAGAATTTTGCCCTGAGTTGTTTTTATGATAGAAACTACGCCAGGTACCTGTGATCTACAAGCACAAACAGAAACATGGAAAGAAAAACGTAACAACTGACTACTAAGCACAGGTATTTTATCATTTTTTTTATGAATCACTCTTCAACAGTCTAATCCGAAATAAATGAACAAAAATTTAATGCAGAATATCTGTATTATCTGATTTCAAATGCCCTATGCAGTATAACCGGTCGGGAAGCTTTTGCAGAGATGTTATCAGACAGCTATGCGGTGTTTTGGAGGAGTGTCAAGTTAATGTAATAATTGGTGGCTGACCAAGCGTTGCCGACCCCTGAACAGTAGTAACGTGAATAAAGCAGACAGAGAAATGAGATCACACGTTACCTGTACATTTTTCAGCGACGTCATTGTAAGATGGGTTATTACAAACAGCCATTTATAAACACTGCACGGGTTGAACTACTTTTAAGTATTTGATATGAACATGGTTATATACCAGAAATATTTAACTTACTGTCTATAAAGTATATAAATAATGCTTCATAAAATAAAACTTAAATCATGTCACTGACTGGTGTATAAGTGAAAAGTGAGTTGAAAAACATTCTCATTAATTTAACTTGATATTTAAAAAAGAAAAGAAGAAAAAGAAGAAAATTACAAATGCGGAAGAAATTTGTTTACATTTAAAGTAACTATCCAAGTAATACAAATTATGAACATGTGACCAGAGCTATCGCTGTAGTCTTTATGGAACAAAAATGACAGCAGCAAACAAAACTAATTATAATGATGATGATGACGATGATAACTTTAATAGTAGTAGTAGTAGCAGCAGCAGCACTAATACAAATAGTAGCAGTAGTAGAAAGAATAATACTAGTAATCATGATTATATAGTAATAAATATAGCAGTAGTAATAATGATGAAGATGATAGTGATAATAAAGTTAATGATAATTATGATAGCCACGATAATAAAATTAATAATCATAATATTTATGATTCTGGAATGCTTCTAAAACGAAAAGTCTTATTGTGATAAAACAAAAAAATGCTTTAAATAGATTGTTTATTATGCAAATTGTACATCAAATTTTAAATGTAACGTATATATATAAACATTTATTACTGTGATCATTTCAATGCATGAGTACATACTGTATAAAGAAAATCCTTTTTTACTGGAAAATCCACTTAACTTGTATTATTCATTATAAACTAATAAGTGAACATTTAACTTTCATCAGTTAATTTATATAGAAAACCAGTAATATTTAAATATTTATTCACTGAATACAGCAAACATTCTCTCTCTCTCTCTCTCTCTCTCTCTCTCTCTCTCTCTCTCTCTCTCTCTCTCTCTCTCTCTCTCTCTCTCTCTCTCTCTCTCTCTCTCTCTAAATTATTTCTTCAATACTGAGCATCAAAAAGGGATGCTAGGAAGCAAGGCTGCTTTGATGTGGAGATTTAAAAAAAAAACGAAGTTAATGTAATAATTGGTATCCAAGTTTTCAGATGACAGGCGGGACTAAATTCCTCGCCGAGCGCTGGACTACAGCGTCACTTCTGTTCAGGTGTTCGGTAAGACCGATGTATAATAGTACTATCACGTGCCGGGATTTCCAGTAAGCAATTAGTGTGTCAAGGTCTGTGTACCCGTAGAGAAGGAACTCTTATCTGATGTAAATTTAGTTTTCATGAGTCCGTGAGTACTCATATTAACAAGACTTAGAGCACGCGAAATATGACACTATTTGGGTGGTTTTGTAGTGATTTTATGCTGTGACCTAGAACAGACACTGACATGCGCAGTTCAGTCAATGACGCGCTCAAATGGAAGTAAACAGGTGGGAAATCCTAATATGTAAGGTTATTCATCTTCAAAGTCATTTTACACACGCGTTCATACTGTTACAGATACTGAGTTAGAACTCGCAGTTAACTGTTGCATGACCTTATTCAGTGCAGAGTTCAGATGGAAACCAAAACACATCAAGAAAACCACAACAAAATAAAAAATAATTAACAATAATAAACAAAAAATACAAAACAATACAAATAAGTCACATACTGTTACACACACACACACACACACACACACATACACACACACACACACACACACACACACATACTGTTATATACACGCAGAGACTCGTACACACATACAAACAGGGTTCGCCCCCTCCTCAAGGCTCAAGTCCCCCTCACCCTTCCCACTTAGTTTATATAATATGAATGGTTATAACTTATGATCTAGTTGAAAGCACAAACATGGTTTTACAGTTACATAATAATTTATTTATAAATCAAATGTGAAAATAGGAATTTATGTAACATAAACTGCCGCCATAGGCACTAGCCTAGAAAGCCTATATGGGAAATCCGGCCCTTCATACAAATACATAATTAAAAAAACGTTTGTCCATGTGTGGCTATGTGTTTTTGTGTGAGTGTCGTTTTGTGTGTTTGTGTGTCTGTGTGTGTAAGTTTATGATTTGATTTTGTATATGTCTGTGCTAACTTGCCACTTTTCTCTACTTTTGTATGATTTTTAAACAGTTTCTGAAAAGAATATTAATAACCATTTTAAATTTCGTCCATATTAAATTAATTATAAATTTATAAATATTTTTCAGCACAATGAATTTCTCCTTTTCATAATATTATATTATTAAATGTGTATGGATCTTCCTTCACAGTTTAATTCATAAGGAAATCAACTTTTTAATATTTATATATAGAATTTAACCATTTCTAAATAAAACGTTCTTTTTTCTTTTTTCTTTTTTCTTCTGTATTTCTTTTTTTTTTTTCTTTTTTTTTTTCTTTTTTCTTGCATTTAATATATTCATGAGACTGATGAGTATCAAATTTAGTACCATAAGAGAAATGACAATAACTGAACTATTTGGTTTCATTTTACTTGACAGTCTGTTTCAAACAATAATACCAAAATAAAAAATCATACAAAAACACATACATAAATAACATTCTTTCAAAAAATAAAAGTAAAATAATAAATTAAACCAAGAAAAAAACACACACACACACACACACAGAGAGAGAGAGAGAGAGAGAGAGAGAGAGAGAGAGAGAGAGAGAGAGAGAGAGAGAGAGAGAGAAGAGAGAGAGAGAGAGAGAGAGAGAGAGCAAACTTGAATTAAACTTATACACAAACACGAAGACACACATACCATCTCTAGTAATATAAACACAAATACATACACATACTGTTTAACTGCTTTCATTTTCATCACCTGTACCAACGTCTTGGATGTGTTAATCCAGGTACTTACTATAACATTAACGAATAATAATAATAATAATAATAATAATAATAATAATAATAATATTAGTATTAATAAAAATAATATTAATATTGACCAGTGTACAAAGAAAGTTCCAATGAGTTTATTTGTTCTGCATGAGAAACAAGTCGACTGTTGATCTATGAATCAGTTCTGAAATTTAAAAAAATATATATTCAGATACACTTTATATTCTAAACCACAGTATGTCAGTTTTATAATATCATACACTGAATACATTGTATTTGCTATACTGAATATTTAATATTATGTTCTTTGATTTGTAAATTACAGGATACATAGTGTATTGTAACGATCTTTAAGGTTACCGTACTGGAATAATACTGTATCACTTGGTACATAAATTACATGGTATCTACTGCACTCTATTAATCTTTAAGGTCTATGAATATATTCTGAAATTTAAAAAAAATATATATTCAGATACATTGTATATTCTACATCATAGTATGTCAGTTTTATAATATCATACACTGAATATATGGTATTTTTTATGCTGAATCTTTAATATTATATCCTTTGATTTATAAATTACATGGTATGTACTGTAATATTTTTGTATATTATATCCTTGGATATACCCATTAATGTACTCATTTATACTCTACACCACAGGACCTCATTTGTTTATAAAATAACACACAGAATACATATTATTTGCAATACTGAATCTGTAATATTCTATCTTTGAAAATATAAATTACATGGTATGTACTGTATTTTATTATACATTATTTAATACTATATTCCTGGATATATAAATTACATGCAATATTCTGCATTCTATTAATCTTTAATACTGGATACATAAATTACATGGTATGTACTGCAGTCTACTAATCTTTAATACTGGATACATAAATTACATGGTATATACTGCAGTATATTAGTCTTTAACAGCGTATCTCTAGACGTATAAATTACATGGTATGTACTGTACTTATGTCTCCCTGTAAATATAAACTACATGATATGTAATGTACTGGAATAATACTGTATTCTGAATTTTTCAATTATATTATTCTGCAACTTTTGTCTTATTTCCAGTTAAAATGTGTTTCACTATATATTCTCCAGCGTGCTCTAGTATCAGAAGTATGTTTAATATGGAAGTTATTTATAGCAATAAGGGTGGTATCAAAATCTGTTATGAAGGGTTCGTGTATGCTGCGGCAGAATTTCTTCGTGATATCGAGTGAAACATCAGCCTAAACCATCAACATTAAAATCAAAGAACTTTAACAAAATGTGTTTAATCTATCTTTCATTGCTAGTATATTTCTTAATTAAAAATTGTGACTTCTTTTCGGGAATAATTATCATCTGCTGAGTGGTAGGTGTAACGGACTCTTGTTTATCAGAAAGATCTGGCGACAGACGTCAAACTGCAAAGTCGGGAACACGTTGACAAATAACGTGAGTCACTTTTTCATAAAAGAACCGAGATATTTATTATTATTTTTGTTTTGGTTAGGGTAACGGTCGCTGTCCACTGAACGCACTATTTAACTAGAAATATATATTGCCTTTTTACTTTCTTTTCGTTAACGAAATGATATTTATATTATGTGTTAGAGACAGCTGCACTTTAAAAGATAATAATATTGTAATGAAAACAAACAGAAAATAAGTTTCCCATAAACTGTTGTTTTATTTCCGATGACCCGTTGTCCTTCAAATCACATTTTGATTGACTCTGAGAAAATATAACCTTATCGAGAGAATGAGATGCTTAGGATCAAAAATGAAATCAAAATTAATAATTAAAAGTTGCACAATGTTCGTAAATAAACTACATGCATTTATTGCTGGTTGTTACTGTTGTAGTTCTTGTTATTATTAATATTAACATTGCTATTGTCGTTCAGGGTTCAGGTGGAAAAAAGCTAAAAAACAACAACAATAAAAAACAATAATAAACAAAACAACAAACAATACAAATGTGAGATACTATTAGCCCCCCTCCACACACACATACGCACTCACACAGTCACACACACACACACACACACTCACATACGCACTCACACAGTCTCACACACACACACACACCGTGATCTATTTAAGAATATTGCCCTGAGTTGTTTTTATGATAGAAACTACGCCAAGTACCTGTGATCTACAAGCAGGAACAGAAACATGGAAAGAAAAACGTAACAACTGACTACTAATCTCAGATATGTTATTATTTTTTGTTTAATCACTCTTAACAGTCTAACCCTAAATAAATGAACAAAAAGTTAATAAGAATATCTGTATTATCTGATTTCAAACGCCCTGTGTAGTACAACAGGGCTCGGGAAGCTTATCGAGAGAGGTTATCAGACAGCTTATGCCGTGTTTTGGAGGGGTGTCAAGTTAATGTAATAATTGGTGTCTGACCAAGCGTTGCGACATCTGAACAGCAGCAGCGTGAATGAATCAGACAGAGAAATGAGATATCAATCATGTTACGTGTACATTTTTCAGCGACGTCATGGTAACACTGGACTTTACAAACAGCTGTTTATAAAAATTGCACGGAATGAACTACTTTAAATATGTGATCTGAACATGGTTATATAACAGCAATATTTAACTTACTGTTTATAAAGTATACAAATTATCCTTCATAAAATAAAAATTAAATCATGTCACTGACTGGTGTATAAGTGAAAAGTGAGTTGAAAAATAATCTCATTAATTTTAATTGATATTTCAAAAAGAAAAGACAGTGATAAATGCAGAACAAGGCATTCGTATTACATTTAAAGTAACTATCCAAGTAATAAAAATTATGAACAGGTGACCAGAGGTATCGGTGTAGTCTTTATTTAACAACAATGTCAGCAACAAACAATACTAATGATTATGATGATGATGATGATAAATTTAATAGTAGTAGCGGTAGCACTAATATAAATAGTAGGAGTAGTAGAAAGAATAATATTAGTAATCATGATTATATAGTAATAATATAGCAGTAGTAATAATGATGAAGATGATAGTGGTAGTAAAGTTAATGATAAATATGATAGTCATAATAAATCAGTAATGATGATGATGATGATAGACATAATAAAATTAATAATCATAATATTTACGATTCTGAAATGCTTCTAAAAAGAAAATTCTTATTCTGAGAAAACAAAAAATGCTTTAAATAGATTGTTTATTATGCAAATTGTACATCAAATTTTAAATGTAACGTATATATAAACATTTATTATTCTAATCATTTCAATGCATGAGTACATACTGTAAAAAGAAAATCCTTTTTAACTGGAACATCCACTTAACTTGTATTATTCATTATAAACCAATCAATGAACATTTAACTTTCAACTATCACTTGCTATAGAAAATCAACCATACAAGAACATTCACTGTACACTGAATATTAACTGTACTTGAGCATCCACTATGCAACGAATATCCAGTGTACATAGAACATCTATTGTAGAAGAATTCATTGTAAATAGAACATCTATTGTACAAGAATATCCATTGCACAATGTGAGTAAAACCTAAAATAATAGTAAATAAAACCTGAAGCAGAGTCCATCTTTTTGTGAATGATGAGGATAGTCAGTGATTATTTTGTTAATAAAATTCTGGATGATGATGTAGACAATAAAATTATAAACGATGAGGTTGACACTGAATTTTTGAATGAGGATCTTGACAGTAAAATTCTGAATAATGATGATGACCATGACAACCTTTGTTCTTACTTATCAGAATATAATATTTTAAAGTTTTTTGATTAATTTCTTTTCATGTATCTTTCATTGTCTGATCCTCGCTGGTTTCAAAAATTATTCTTAGCCTGACAAAACTGGATCTGTTAAAAGATGAAAAGATGGAATAAGTTTAGTTCATATATATATATATATATATATATGAAAGAAACAAAATATATATATATATATATATATATATATATATATATATATATATATATATATATATATATATATATACATATGTTTAATTCATTAATAATTAATAAGGATAAGTAATTAAATAATAGTAAATTAAATAAAACTGTACACAAAAAAATATTCATTAATTAATTTAATAAATAAATAGTTTAACTAATAATGATAACAATAAAAGTAACTATAATGATCACAAACAAACAAATAAAATAACATTCTTTACAACTGAAATAAAGAGAAAATGAATATTCAAGAGACCATCTTAGACAGAAATAATTTACCTTCTTATGTAGATCCAGTAAATTAAGTAAAATATAAAACAGATAATTAAAATTTAAACAAATATAAGAAAACATTACTTGTTAGTGTTTTTAAGAATATTGAACACAATGAGTTATGTACAAGTATAATCTGAGTTCTCACATAAACACAACTAAGACAAA
>CM022666.1:5365507-5406006 GCA_012295275.1 Chrysomallon squamiferum
CTAGAAATATCTGCCTGTGACAGAAGAATCTTCCACTTGTAAACGTTACTTGTATCATGACTGTTGATTCAGTGGTTGGAAAAAAAGTCACAATTTTCATATAACAAAATATATGAATCTATAGAATTTATTGAATGAGGCATCATAGTCTACATGGGGTGATTTGTTGCTTACTGATTAGGTCCAATTAGGTTAGATTTCATGCTGTTCAGGGGTGGTGACTTGTTACACTTATTAATTAGGGCAGGATTAAACAAAGAGTTTTCTATATTGTGCAGGGTTGATACTTGGGTCCAGCTTACTGATTAGGATAGATTTAAACTAAGAGCTTCCTATTGTAAATAACTGATAAAATGTCTGATGTTAAAATGTGTTTCACTGTATATTCTCCAGCTTATTCTAGTATCAGAAGCATGTATATCTTTGCTCTTCTGTATTAATCCTTACGTGATTGTTTTAACTGATTACAATTATTCTATCCATCTATATGATTCTTTACTGCTATACTGAATAGAGTTTTAAAGGGGTCTTGTGTTTGTTGTGTTCTAGTGTACAATAAAGGGTGTATACATACATATATATGCTTTCTTATTAGATTATGCATGTGTTCATACTTTTGTTTAATAGATATTACCAGTGAAGGGATTTTTGTTTTTATGTTTGTCAGGCTTTGAATATTCACAGATCATTTTAGCTTATTATTCTTTAGTAATGAGGATATCAAAAAATTTGTGTTACTTCTTACATTGAGGTGTTGACTACCTGGAAATCCAGTGACACTGTATATAAACAAACACATACATTACATTTTATAAATATATAAAAATTGTTCAGTTAAATAAAAATGTTTATTGTTATCTCAACTCTATTCTGTTGTAGTTGAGCAGATTAGATTCACCATCTGACGCTTAAAGCTATTATAATATAGATTATTATAATTAATTAATTAATTAATATTATTATTATTATTATTATTATTATTTTTTTTTTTTTTTTTTTTTTTATTCGTTCATTTAATATTGTTCTTGTTGTTGTTGTTGCTAGTTAGTTATTTTGGTCCATATAAAGAGAGACTATACATTTATTTCCATTAAATTTATTAAATTCACACACACACACACACACACACACACACACACACACACACACACACACACACACACACACACACACACACACACATACAGATCCATACCCAGACACACACACACATACATATTATTTAAAATATTTTGATACTCTAACACGATTCTTTTGACTAGTTACCAGAGTTTTGAAAAACAACATATTATGACTATGTTAAACTGTTTTGTCCCTCTCAAGAAGATTTCCGAGAAGAAATAAATACTCATTTTATTCTTTGAACTGGCTATAAATAGATGTTACGTCAGCCGAATTACTAATAGACGGATTCACAAAGTTTGAATACATTATTATTATTAAATAAATTTGTTGCTGTTCTTACTTTTGTTGAAACTGAAAATGAACACAAATATCTTTTAAGGTGAAATAAATAAATTAATTAAAAGAAAAAAGTAATAAAATGAAATGAAATAAAAAGAAATACAGTAAAATAAACTAATGAAAATAAACAATCAAACAAATAATTAAATAAATAAATAAAGTTTATAGCAGATGTTCGATCAATTTATCCATAAACTTCTTCACCTTTACGCTCAATTCATCGATAAATTATAAATATATAATAAAAAAATAATTTATTTCTTAAAATAAATGGTACAAACGGGTACAGTTCATATGTTTAATTCCGTTTTTTCATTCAGGGCACGCGCTAAAGTTTCCCTCAGCTGTGTTGATCAGTTGACACGCAGACGTCACACGTGCATGTGGTGTTCAGATTCTCTTCTCTTCTGCTTCCATTTAAACTTAACACTTTTATAATTTACTTTTCCAATATGTCAAAACCAATTTGTGCTTGTGTCTCAGGCATTTACCACTTTTTCAGCTTTTCTGTGACTTTGACTCAGTTTCTAAAAAATAATATTAATAACCAGTTTTGAAACTCGTCTATTACAATCAATTTTAAATTTATAAATATTTTTCAGCACAATTAATTTCTTCTTTTTCATAATTTCACTATTATTAAACGCATATGGATGTTTTTCTTTTAATTTTGTTTGTAATGAACATCACTATTTAATATTTTATATAGAAGTTATCTGTTTCTATATAAAATTCTTTTTTCTTTGGTGGTTGTTGCATTTAATGTATTTATAAAACAGACGAGTATCGAGTTTAATATTGCATTTTCCTATAGATACAGTCTCAGTCAAACATGACAAAAATGTTATTAGTAATCAATAATACCAAGATAAAGACACACACATAAATAACATTCTTTTCAAAAATAAAAGTAGAATAATAAATAAAACACACACACACATACACAAACACACACACACACATAAACACACACACACACAAGCAACACACTCACACACACACACAAACACAAAACACACAAACACACACAAACACACACACACACACACAAAAACACACAGAAACAGAAACACACACAAACACACGCAGAAAAGCGCGCAACAGATACTATACAAACAACAGAATACTTTTTCAAACAATTAAAATAAGACTATAGGAAAATAATGACATATCTTGCAAAAATATATACTGCATTTTACTTCCTTTTCGTTAATGAAATGATTTTTATATTACGTGTTAGAGACAGCTGCACTTTAGAAGATAATAATATTGTATTGAAAACAAACAGAAAATTAAGTTTCCCATAAACTGGGATTTTTTCCGATGACGCGTTGTCCTTCGAATCACATTTTGATTGGCTGTGAGAAAATATAACCTAATGGAGAGGATGACATGCTTAGAATCAAAACTGAAAACAAAATTAATACTTAAAACTTGCATAATGTTCATAAATAAACAAGGTGCATTTATTGCTGGTTGTTACTGTTGTAGTTCTTGCTATTATTAATATTAACATTGCTGTTGTCATTCAGAGTTCATGTGGCAAAAAGCTAAAAATAACAACAATAAACAAAAAACAAACAATACAAATAAGTCACATACTATTAGCGCACGCACACACGCACACACACACACATACACACAGTGATCTATTTAAGAATTTTGCCCTGAGTTGTTTTATGATAGAAACTACGCCAGGTACCTGTGGATCTACAAGCACAAACAGAAACATGGAAAGAAAAACGTAACAACTGACTACTAAGCACAGGTATTTTATCATTTTTTTTATGAATCACTCTTCAACAGTCTAATCCGAAATAAATGAACAAAAATTTAATGCAGAATATCTGTATTATCTGATTTCAAATGCCCTATGCAGTATAACCGGTCGGGAAGCTTTTGCAGAGATGTTATCAGACAGCTATGCGGTGTTTTGGAGGAGTGTCAAGTTAATGTAATAATTGGTGTCTGACCAAGCGTTGCCGACCCCTGAACAGTAGTAGCGTGAATAAAGCAGACAGAGAAATGAGATCACACGTTACCTGTACATTTTTCAGCGACGTCATTGTAAGATGGGTTATTACAAACAGCCATTTATAAACACTGCACGGGTTGAACTACTTTTAAGTATTTGATATGAACATGGTTATATACCAGAAATATTTAACTTACTGTCTATAAAGTATATAAATAATGCTTCATAAAAATAAAACTTAAATCATGTCACTGACTGGTGTATAAGTGAAAGTGAGTTGAAAAACATTCTCATTAATTTAACTTGATATTTAAAAAGAAAAGAAGAAAAAGAAGAAAATTACAAATGCGGAAGAAATTTGTTTACATTTAAAGTAACTATCCAAGTAATACAAATTATGAACATGTGACCAGAGCTATCGCTGTAGTCTTTATGGAACAAAAATGACAGCAACAAACAAAACTAATTATAATGATGATGATGACGATGATAACTTTAATAGTAGTAGTAGTAGCAGCAGCAGCACTAATACAAATAGTAGCAGTAGTAGAAAGAATAATACTAGTAATCATGATTATATAGTAATAAATATAGCAGTAGTAATAATGATGAAGATGATAGTGATAATAAAGTTAATGATAATTATGATAGCCACGATAATAAAATTAATAATCATAATATTTATGATTCTGAAATGCTTCTAAAACGAAAAGTCTTATTGTGATAAAACAAAAAAATGCTTTAAATAGATTGCTTATTATGCAAATTGTACATCAAATTTTAAATGTAACGTATATATAAACATTTATTACTGTGATCATTTCAATGCATGAGTACATACTGTATAAAGAAAATCCTTTTTTACTGGAAAATCCACTTAACTTGTATTATTCATTATAAACTAATAAGTGAACATTTAACTTTCATCAGTTAATTTATATAGAAAACCAGTAATATTTAAATATTTATTCACTGAATACAGCAAACATTCTTCTCTCTCTCTCTCTCTCTCTCTCTCTCTCTCTCTCTCTCTCTCTCTCTCTCTCTCTCTCTCTCTCTCTCTCTCTCTCTCTCTCTCTCTAAATTATTTCTTCAATACTGAGCATCAAAAAGAGATGCTAGGAAGCAAGGCTGCTTTGATCTGGAGATTTAAAGAAAAAAGAAAGTTAATGTAATAATTGGTATCCAAGTTTTTCAGATGACAGGCGGGACTAAATTCCTCGCCGAGCATGGACTACAGCGTCACTTCTGTTCAGGTGTTCGGTAAGACCGATGTATAATAGTACTATCACGTGCCGGGATTTCCAGTAAGCAATTAGTGTGTCAAGGTCTGTGTACCCGTAGAGAAGGAACTCTTATCTGATGTAAATTTAGTTTTCATGAGTCCGTGAGTACTCATATTAACAAGACTTAGAGCACGCGAAATATGACACTATTTGGGTGGTTTTGTAGTGATTTTATGCTGTGACCTAGAACAGACACTGACATGCGCAGTTCAGTCAATGACGCTCAAATGGAAGTAAACAGGTGGGAAATCCTAATATGTAAGGTTATTCATCTTCAAAGTCATTTTACACACGCGTTCATACTGTTACAGATACTGAGTTAGAACTCGCAGTTAACTGTTGCATGACCTTATTCAGTGCAGAGTTCAGATGGAAACCAAAACACATCAAGAAAACCACAACAAAATAAAAAATAATTAACAATAATAAACAAAAAATACAAAACAATACAAATAAGTCACATACTGTTACACACACACACACACACACACACACATACACACACACACACACACACACACACATACTGTTATATACACGCAGAGACTCGTACACACATACAAAACAGGGTTCGCCCCCTCCTCAAGGCTCAAGTCCCCTCACCCTTCCCACTTAGTTTATATAATATGAATGGTTATAACTTATGATCTAGTTGAAAGCACAAACATGGTTTTACAGTTACATAATAATTTATTTATAAATCAAATGTGAAAATAGGAATTTATGTAACATAAACTGCCGCCATAGGCACTAGCCTAGAAAGCCTATATGGGAAATCCGGCCCTTCATACAAATACATAATTAAAAAAACGTTTGTCCATGTGTGGCTATGTGTTTTTGTGTGAGTGTCGTTTTGTGTGTTTGTGTGTCTGTGTGTGTAAGTTTATGATTTGATTTTGTATATGTCTGTGCTAACTTGCCACTTTTCTCTACTTTTGTATGATTTTTAAACAGTTTCTGAAAAGAATATTAATAACCATTTTAAATTTCGTCCATATTAAATTAATTATAAATTTATAAATATTTTTCAGCACAATGAATTTCTCCTTTTCATAATATTATATTATTAAAATGTGTATGGATCTTCCTTCACAGTTTAATTCATAAGGAAATCAACTTTTTAATATTTATATATAGAATTTAACCATTTCTAAATAAAACGTTCTTTTTTCTTTTTTCTTTTTTCTTCTGTATTTCTTTTTTCTTTTTCTTTCTTTTTTTCTTTTTTCTTGCATTTAATATATTCATGAGACTGATGAGTATCAAATTTAGTACCATAAGAGAAATGACAATAACTGAACTATTTGGTTTCATTTTACTTGACAGTCTGTTTCAAACAATAATACCAAAATAAAAAAAAATCATACAAAACACATACATAAATAACATTCTTTCAAAAAATAAAAGTAAAATAATAAATTAAACCAAGAAAAAACACACACACACACACACAGAGAGAGAGAGAGAGAGAGAGAGAGAGAGAGAGAGAGAGAGAGAGAGAGAGAGAGAAAGAGAGAGAGAGAGAGAGAGAGAGAGAGAGCAAACTTGAATTAAACTTATACACAAACACGAAGACACACATACCATCTCTAGTAATATAAACACAAATACATACACATACTGTTTAACTGCTTTCATTTTCATCACCTGTACCAACGTCTTGGATGTGTTAATCCAGGTACTTACTATAACATTAACGAATAATAATAATAATAATAATAATAATAATAATAATAATAATATTAGTATTAATAAAAATAATATTAATATTGACCAGTGTACAAAGAAAGTTCCAATGAGTTTATTTGTTCTGCATGAGAAACAAGTCGACTGTTGATCATTTCAGCTTGGAGGTCTATGAATCTGTTCTGAAATATAGAAAATTATATATTCAGATACACTGTATATTCTACATCACAGTATGTCAGTTTTATAATATCATACACTGAAGACATGGTATTTGCTATACTGAATATTTAGTACTACATCCTTTGATTTGTAAATTACAGGATAGATACTGTATTGTAACTATCTTTAAGGTTACCGTACTGGAATACTACTGTATCACTTGGTACATAAATTACATGATACGTACTATACCCTATTATTCTTTAATACTATATCCCTGGATATATAAATTACATGGTATGTACTGTATCTTATTATATAGTATTTAATACTATCTTCCTGTATATATAAATTGCATGGTATGTACTGCATTCTATTAAACTTTAATAGTGGATACATAAATTACATGGTATATACTGCAGTCTATTAATCTTTAATACTGGATACATAAATTACATGATACATACTGCAGTCTATTAATTTTTAATACTGGATACATAAATTACATGGTATGTACTGCACTCTATTAATCTTTTGTAATGGATACATAAATTACATGGTATGTACTGCACTCTATTAATCTTTAATACTGGATACATAAATTACATGGTATGTACTGCACTCTATTAATCTTTAATACTGGATACATAAATTACATGGGATGTACTGCACTCTATTAATCTTTAATACTGGATACATAAATTACATGGTATGTACCGCAGTCTATTAATCTTTAATACTGGATACATAAATTACATGGTATATACTGCAGTCTATTAATCTTTTATACTGGATACATAAATTACATGGTATATACTGCAGTCTATTAATCTTTAATACTGGATACATAAATTACATGGTATATACTGCGGTCTATTAATCTTTAACAGTATATCTCTAGACGTACAAATTACATGGTATGTACTGTACTTAATTATATAATATTTAATACTGTCTCCCTGAGAATATAAACTGCATGATATGTAATGTACTGAAATAATACTGTGTATCTGGATGTTTAAATTATATTATTCTGCAACTTTTGTCTTATTTCCAGTTAAAATATGTTTCACTGTGCATTCTGCAGGTTGCTCTTGTATCAGAAGTATGTTTAATATGGAAGTTATTCATACCAATAAGGGTGATATCAAAATCTGTTATGAAGGGTTCGTGTATGCTGCCGTAGAATTTCTTCGTGATATCGAGTGGAACATCAGCCTAAACCATCAACATTAAAATCAAAGAACATTAACAAAATACTCTTACAAAATGTGTTTAAACTATCTTTCATTGCTGGTATATTTCTTAATTGAAAATTGTGACTTCTTTTCGGGAATAATCATCATCTGCTGAGTGGTAGGTGTAACGGACTCTTGTTTACCAGAAAGATCTGGGGACAGACGTCAAACTGCAAAGTCGGGAACACGTTGACAAATAACGTGAGTCCCTCTTTCATAAAAGGACCGAGATATTTATTATTATTTTTGTTTTGGTTAGGGTAACGGTCGCTGTCCACTGAACGCACTGTGTAACTAGAAATATATATTGCCTTTTACTTTCTTTTCGTTAATGAAATGATATTTATATTATGTGTTAGAGACAGCTGAACTTTAGAAGATAATAATATTGTAATTAAAACAAACAGAAAATTAATTTTCCCATAAATTGTTGTTTTATTTCCGATAACGCGTTTTCCTTCAAATCACATTTTGATTGGCTCTGAGAAAATATAACCTTATCGAGAGAATGAGATGTTTAGAATCAAAAATGAAAACAAAATTAATAATTAAAAGTTGCATAATGATCACAAATAAACTACATGCATTTATTGCTGGTTGTTACTGTTGTAGTTCTTGTTATTATTAATATTAACATTGCTGTTGTCGTTCAGAGTTCAGGTGGAAAAAAGCTCAATAAAACAACAATAAGAAACAATAATTAACAAAAAAACAAACAATACAAATGTCAGATACTATTAGCCCCCACACACACACACATACGCACTCACACAGTCACACACACACACACACAGTGATCTATTTAAGAATATTGCCCTGAGTTGTTTTTATAATACAAACTACGCCAAGTACCTGTGATCTACAAGCAGGAACAGAAACATGGAAACACAAACGTAACAACTGACTACTAAGCACAGGTATTTTATCATTTTTGACCAGATATTTATTACTTTTTGTTTAATCACTAACCCTAAATATAGAAACAAAAATTTAATCAGAATATCTATCGAATCTGATTTCAAATTCCCTATACAGTACAACAGGTCGAGAAGCTTATCGAGAGAGGATATCAGACAGCTATGCGGTGTTTTGGAGGGTTGTCAAGTTAATGTAATTATTGGTGTCTGACCAAGCGTTGCGACATCTGAACAGTAATAGCGTGAATGAAGCAGATAGAGAAATGAGATATCAATCACACGTTACGTGTACATTTTTCAGCGACGTCATTGTAACAAGGGACTTTACAAACAGCTATTACTAAAAACTGCACCGGTTGAACTACTTTAAATATGTGATATGAACATGGTTATATAACAGCAGTATTTAACATACTGTCAAAACAAATTGTCCTTCATAAAATAAAAATTAAAACATGTCACTAACTGGTGTATAAGTGAAAAGTGAGTTGAAAAATGATCTCATTAATTTTACTTGATATTTAAAAAAGAAAAGAAAATGATAAATGCAGAACAAGACATTTGTACTACATTTAAAGTAACTATCCAAGTAATACAAATTATGAACATGTGACCAGAGGTATCGCTGTAGTCTTTATTTAACAACAATGACAGCAGCAAACAAAACTAATTATATGATGATGATGATGATAAATTTAATAGTAGTAGTAGCGGTAGCACTAATATAAATAGTAGGAGTAGTAGAAAGAATAATACTAGTAATCATGATTATATAGTAATAATATAGCAGTAGTAATAATGATGTAGATGACAGTGGTAGTAAAGTTAATGATAATTATGATAGTCATAATAAATCAATAATGATGATGATGATGATGATGATAGACATAATAAAATTAATAATCATAATATTTACAATTCTGAAATGCTTCTAAAAAGAAAATTCTTATTCTGAGAAAACAAAAAATACTTTAAATAGATTGCTTATTATGCAAATTGTACATCAAATTTTAAATGTAACGTATATATAAACATTTATTATTCTGATCATTTCAATGCATGAGTACATACTGTAAAAAGAAAATCCTGGAGCATCCACTTAACTTGTATTATTCATTATAAACCAATCAATGAACATTTAACTTTCAACAATCACTTTCTATAGAAAATCAACCATACAAGAACATTCACTGTACACTGAATATTAACTGTACTTGAGCATCCACTATGCAACGAATATCCAGTGTACATAGAACATCTATTGTAGAAGAATTCATTGTAAATAGAACATCTATTGTACAAGAATATCCATTGCACAATGTGAGTAAAACCTACAATAATAGTAAATAAAACCTGAAGCAGAGTCCATCTTTTGTGAATGATGAGGATAGTCAGTGATTATTTTGTTAATAAAATGATGATGATGTAGACAATAAAATTATGAATGATGAGGTTGACACTGAATTTTTGAATGAGGATCTTGACAGTAAAATTCTGAATAATGATGATGACAGTGAAAATCTTTGTTCTTACTGAATCAGAATATAATATTTTAAAATTTTTTTTGATTAATTTCTTTTCATGTATCTTTCATTGTCTGATATAATCGCTGGTTTCAAAAAATTATTTTATTTTATGTATCTTTCAAAACTGGATCTGTTAAAAGATAAAAAAAGATGGAATAAGTTTAGTTCAAATATATATATATATATATATATAAAGAAAGTAAAAAAAAAAAATATATATATATATATATATATATATATATATATATATATATATATATATATATATATATATATATACATATGTTTAATTCATTAATAATTAATAAGGATAAGTAATTAAATAATAGTAAATTAAATAAAACTGTACACAAAAAATATTCATTAATTAATTTAATAAATAAATAGTTTAACTAATAATGATAACAATAAAGTAACTATAATGATCACAAACAAACAAATAAAATAACATTCTTTACAACTGAAATAAAGAGAAAATGAATATTCAAGAGACCATCTTAGACAGAAATAATTTACCTTCTTATGTAGATCCAGTAAATTAAGTAAAATATAAAAACAGATAATTAAAATTTAAACAAATATAAGAAAACATTACTTCTGTTAGTGTTTTTAAGAATATTGAACACAATGAGTTATGTACAAGTATAATCTGAGTTCTCACATAAACACAACTAAGACAAATGCACTTACAGTTTTAAATTTATATTTGATAAAACTCTCTGTCATGACTGGTTAAGTTCTTTCATTTTCTACCTATCCCTGGATATATAAATTACATGATAAATACTGTACTCTATTAGTCTTTAATAATGTATTCCTACCTGGATATATAAATTACATGGTTTCTACTGTACTGGAATAATACTGTATCCTGGATCTTCAAATTACGTCATTCTGTAACTTTTGTTTCATGTCCAGTTACATATGGATTCAAAAAAGAAGTATATAAAAATAAATAAATAAACTCACAGATCACACTTACCATATCGTGATGGAGACTCAGTCTTTTGTAACTTTGCTTGGTTAGTACAACCTCTGACACGTGTACACCGCCATAAGCAAGGAGGCACACAACTACTGAGACAAGAGCATTTGAGATAAAAAGTGTTTGGACTAACTGGATGAAAAATAAAATTGAAACAAAATATTAACTGCCAAAAAATGTCATCAAGAACAACAATTACAATAACAACAATAACAACAACAACAATAGCGGTAAAATCCTTAAAAATATAAATAATAATGATGACATTGATATTACAATAACAACAACAACAACGATCATTATTTGAGAAAATGGTCCTTAATACGAAAGAGTTATCAGACAGAAATATTCTCTGTCTATATACTACTGCACTGATAAATACACTAATATACAAGGATATAAACACACACACAAATACATTTGGAATAAAAAAGACGTCTGTTGGATACATCAATAAAATTGAAGTATTCCCAACGATTAACCACACACTGGAATACAGAATTATCTGTCAAACACAAAAATAAAAAAACAAGTATTAAGAGACATTAACCTACACAGTACATAACCATTACATACAAAAAAAACACATAGACAGACACATACACATACCATAAACACAAACAAACACATACAAACACACATACACACAAACACCATGTGCATGTGCATGTACATACACACATGCATGCACATACTCACAAACATATATTCACACATTCCAAACCAGTATCCCAAATTTCAACACACACCTGTGCAGAGACAGGTAAACTTAATGCTCACCTGAATACAGAATTTCTTAACACCTAGTCGAATATCTTCAAACAGAGTTTTAGGTTTTTCAGTTTTCTCTCTAAATACGTCATCGTTACCTTCATCATCAGCTGTCAAGATGATTCATAGTTTGTATTATAGAAATCCTGTGTGTGTGATAATGTATCCAAATAAATCTTCTCAATATTTCATCTCTCTCTCTCTCTCTCTCTCTCTCTCTCTCTCTCTCTCTCTCTCTCTCTCTCTCTCTCTCTCTCTCTCTCTCTCTCTCTCTCTCTCTCTCTCTCTCTCTCTCTCTCTCTTTTCTTTACAAAAGTCGAGAATACCTGAAAACTATTTAACACAACGTAAAAACAAAGTTTAGTTTTCAACAGGATAACGTAAAGAGTATTTCAGAGAGATACTACTAATTGTAACAGAATTGATTATAATTATAAATACTCTACAGCTGATTTAGTGCACTATAAATAAATAAATAAATAAGTAAAAGGCGAACAAAGGTATTCACTGTTCGATGTGTGTGTGTGAGTACGTGCGTTTGAGTGAGACACAGAGTCAGAGTACAGAGTTCGAGAAAGATACGAAATGTTTTCAATTTGGAAAACAAACAGAGCAAATCAAAAGTTTTTAATAAATTTTATTTTTATTGTTATTAATTTTATTCAACGTTATTACTAATATTACTGTTATTATTATTATTATTATTATTATTATTATTATTATTATTATTATTATTATTATTATTATTATCATTATTATTATTATTTATTTTTTATTTATTTATTGATTTATTTATTTATATGATTTGTTGTTTGTTTATTTCAGAGGTTTTTTACGTAACTATTGGAATAGTTTCAGGAACAGTTGTGTTAGTTATAGACATTGGTATCTACTGCTGGTGGAATGTGTAAGTGTTGTTTAATCACAAGTTATTATATGTACATAAAGAGAATGAGCTGTGACCGGGCAGTGGTATCATATACTACTGTTTTTTTCACGATGAATGCTCTGATAATTTATGTGTAAATTATTTCGTTATTCTTAATAATAAATTATATTTTCTTTATAAAACTGCAGCCAATATACGTAATAGAAACACACGGAGAGAGAGAGAGAGAGAGAGAGAGAGAGAGAGAGAGAGAGAGAGAGAGAGAGAGAGAGAGAGAGAGAGAGAGAGAGAGAGAGAGAGAGAGAGAGAGAGAGAGCATACATATACTAGTACTAATAAAGGGAGACAATTTACATAGATTACACAGACAAACAACGGAACTGGGGAAAGACTGGATGGGCAGAGAAAGAGACAGAAATAAAAATAAAAATAATTACCAATATTTTAAAATACGTTTAATATTTGTATTTCATTTAATCGAATTTTCTTAGTAGCTCCAACGATATGTACTGAGTATCATCATCATCATCACTGTCATTATTGTTATTGTTATTATTATTATTATTTTTATTTTATTATTATTATTATTATTATTATTATTATTATTATTATTATTATTATTATTATTGTTGTTGTTGTTGTTGTTATTATTATTTCTTTTTTTCAGAGAAGTCTATCCGTCTGTTAGTTTTCGAAACTTTTCCTATGAAGCAAGCGTTTGAAGAAAAGATGTGTGATAATCAGATAAATGACTGTAATATATTTTATTTTCCATTTAGTTATTAAAAAGTTATTTTTGTTGTACTGTTTATTTATTTATTATATACATCAATATTAAGTAGATTAAGCTATGTATATATATATATATATATATATATATATTTATATCAATTATTCCTGGCTTTTTTTCAAAACAGAGTAGCGTTCGTTGTTTTCCTGAGTAGAATTTTATCTTACGATATATATCTATGTGGTCTTTAACAGTAAATATGGGATCATTAAAAATGTTGATTAAAAATGTATTTAGTGACGTCTTTAAATTAAAAAACACAGTAATCATATTAATAAACTACGAGTAGTATAATAATTTACATAATATTTACTACATTAGGAATACAAGCGAATCCTGTAACCAATCACGTATTTTTTGACAGCAGTGTGTAAATTTCATTCTACGTTGGTGATATTTCTATCTCATATAAACGTAAATACAACGTTATTGACACTTCAGAGATAATAAAAACTGAAATTATTAAAACAATTCTTATTTAAAAAGCAGAGAACAACGTCTGATGAAATGCATGATTATATACATAAATTATGTTAATTAATAACTTCCTGTCACTTCTCCGCGCATGCCTCTTTACAAATACTTGCAGATGTAGGATTAGTTTTGGGACAGCTTTTGTTTTTTCAGCGGATATGACTACAGAAATATTGCTTCACAAAAAGTAGACGCGGTTCTTTCTTCTTATTTCCATAACTTTAAAATGCACGAAATACTACTCCTTATGGGTTTGCTCAGACAGCCTGAAAACGGAACCATTTTCGTTGTCTACGCTATATTGGCTAAAACAGGGCGTTGAATCGGGGATAAATATTAGTGAAACAAACCAGTTTTTCATACATTTTATTTACGGTTTGCACATAATTTTCCAAAACTTTTAATGTCCTTGAAAACTCTGACGAATTTCTAAAACTTTCTAAGACTTTCCAAAACGCATACGAACTTGTATATAATAGTATAACATTCAGGTTATTCCAGAAAACAATCAGTATGTATGTCAAGGTAACTGTATCAAAGAGAATAAAGGGAACCATCACATGATTTCAATTTAGCTTAATTGAATCCGTGCGCATGTGTATTAACAATAGTTAGGGCATGCTGGAACCTAGAAAAGACACTGACATGCGCAGTTCAGTTAGTTACGCGTTAAAATGGAGGTGTACAGGTAAGACAATTTTAATATGTAAGGTTATTCAACTTACTGGATAAACAGGATTAAGTTGGGTAAATGTGCATTGTGGAACATCTACAAAGTCATTTTATACGTACATGCTATTTTGTCAGTTTAGTTAATTTTTGCAGTTAATTGTTGAACTAATCAGAGCAGAGATCAACGGGAAACACACACACACACACACACAAACACACATACACACTTTTAAAACAAACTTATGAATGGGTGCATTGTGTTGCAAATGGCGTTCGTGACCTAGTAACTCCTTTCTTAATGGACCGACCTAAACTAATAATAATAATAATAGTAATAAAGGTATCGGTGTTCTTATTCATTTTCAACAACTGTAACAACAATATATTTATTTATTTATAACAATAATAATTCATTCATAGTTTCTAAATCCGTCTATTAATAATTCGGTTGACAACTTCAACTAGTGACCTGACAACTATTTATAGCTTGGTGGAAAGCCCACTTCCCGAACAAAATTAATATTCATTACTTCTCGTAAATGTTCAAGGTAACAAGCAAACACATCTTGTTAAAATGTTGTTATTTAAATACTGGCAACTGTCCATAGAATTGTATTAGTGTCAAAAACGTTTTAAATAAAAATACAAATGTGTGTGTGTGTGAAAATGGTAATAAATAAAGTAATAAAGTAATAGTAGTAACAACAATTATATGCAATAATTAAAAACAATAGCATGACTTTAAGTATAAGCTGATGAAGTTACGCTGCTGATTTGGATTAAATAACAAACATTTGTCTTTAAATTTGAAAAAAAAACAATATTATCTATTATGTTTTTATAAATTATATTTTATTCACACTTTCTGGATCTGTCTATTAGTACAGTAGTAGTGACTGAATGGGACAGTCTCAGCGTCACTGTTAATATAATATACTGCTATTCAAATCACACGCATTGGCAACAATTATATAATCATTCTGAATCATATTCCAGTGGCATAATTAATTATTAATGAAAGAATTATAAAAATAAATTAAAAATGTTAGATATACCAACATCACAAATCAAAAACAAGTTATAATAATAATAATAATAATAATAATAGTAATAATAATAATAATAACATTGAAGGCTATAAAGATAGATCAGTGTATGTCTGATATAAACGTTTCAAGATAATGTTACGATAAAAGGTTAGTTTGATATATAGAAATCGACGAGTTCTGTCTTTCTGTCAGAATACAGAAAATTAAATTATAAAATATTGATAAGTTAACAACTCAGGCCCTAAAGTAAAACAATCTCAAAGCATATACAGTTTTACAGCATATACAGCCAAAGTAGGTTGTCTCAGGATCTCTCAAAATTCTGTTCACAAGTGATGTTCTCACCACTACAGTGTCATTGGCTTTCAGGTAGTAAACAGCTCCAATGTAGGAAGGAACACAACGTTCATTGTCTCCTCGTACTTTGCATGTTGTTTGATAATTTGTGTAGAGAATTTCATAATTTGGATATTTTTCAATTGATTGAGACAGTCCATAGTATTCAGGCTCTGTGAATTGGTTGGCATGGAATAAAACGTTGCTGTATACGAAGTAGTAAGCAGAGTGTTTGACTTGAATCCCGTCAGTGACAACAGCCACACCTCCTTTCACAAACGATCTTTTACCAGACGACGTCCATTTGATGAGAGGCTTCGGTGTGTCTGAAAAGTTTGTTAGAAGAAATGACTTTTAAATAATATTTTTATTTTAAATTATCAACAGTTATAGAAATATATTAGTAATATTAACTACAACTACTACAAACTCCTGCTATTATCTACTTTAGTACCATCATTGATATTTTCACTAGTAACGTGCTAATGCAATTGTTATCACAATTTCTTCTATTATTTCCTAACCACTACTAATAACTATGTGCATACTACTATAACTACCTTTGCCAGACCAACGTTTTAAGTAACTACTACTATTACTTCTATTTTACTACTGCTACTTTTATAACGAAATCATTCTCTTTTACTACTAGTACAATACTACTACTACTACTACTACTACTACTCTACTACTACTACTCTACTACTACTACTACTACTATTACTTCTAGTACAACTAGTACTAATATTTATCTTACTTTTGTCATATGTTGCATTCACTTCCATTTGTAGATGAGCCGATGTCTTCACATTCTTTTTGTTATTCAGACGTTCAGCGACCTCTCTGATCTGTTTAAGGTTTTGTTCTGAAATATATATATATATATATATACGGACACATAGACTAATGATACATGTATAAATATATAGATTACATACATACACTGTTTTTATATAGATTCAAAAACTGATTTTATAGTTTCTAAATTCAAAAGATCAGTGACGTCTCACACACTTATACTTATTTACATACACTTGTACATGTTTACATACATAGAATAAAGCATGTAAATGCAAATACATAATTATAAAACCTTTTCTGGATATTTAAATATGTGTGCCTGAGTGTTTCTGTTTGTGTGTGGGTCTTTTTCTGTATGTTTGTCTGTCTGTGTTTGTGTATGTATGTGTTTGTGACTTTTCTTGTATATTTGTGTTTCTGCGACTTTGTGTTTTTACGTATGTCTGAGAGTGTGTGTGTGTCTGTTAACTTACCACTTTTCTCAGCTTTTGTATGACTTTCACTCAGTTTCTAAAAAGAATAACCAATTTGAAACTAGTCCACAATAATCAGTTTTAAATTTATAAATATTTTTCAGCACTATTAATTTCTCCTTTTCATAATTCAAATATTATTATTTCATTTATAATGAATTTAGCTTTTTATTAATTTTATAGACAATTAGTCTCTTTCTTAATTTCATATCTACAGAAAACATATTTTTTTTTTTTATTTAATGTATTTATGGAATATAAGTTTTTAGAACTAAATACAGAATTTACCTTTTTCATAATTTCACTGATCACTTTTTCTCCATCTCTGTAACAGCAATACGTGGTATTGTTCCTGGTTCTGGTCGTAGATTTGTCATCACAACAGTTTTCTCCTGGTTTGCATGAGATTTTCACACACAGTTCCTGGTCAACCAACAGACTGGTTTCTCTATTCAGATATTCGTTTAATGTTACAGATAAAATGAAACTGATGAGTATGAAGTTTAGTACCATAAGAGAAATGGCAATGACTGGACGAATTGGTACCATTTTGTGTAACAACTTATATTTCATTCAGAAGTAGTCTGTAAAACCTGACGAAAAGAAGAAAAGAATATTATTAGTAATAAATAATACCAAGATAAATACACACACACGCGCACCCGTACACAGTCTCAATATGCACACACCTATACTGATTCTGCCACACTCGGAGTTACTCCCCTACTCTCGTTATCTACAGAATCGCCAAACAAAGCCTCTGTTAAAATTTCTCTGGTTTGCTCTGTCTTGTTTGACTGGGCAGTTGAAATGTTTGTTATGAATATTTACAATTCTAGTAGCTCAGCCCTCTTGGCTCTTTTGATAAACGTTACACTAGGATTGTTCAATGTATCTTAATCCATAATAATTTCTCCGTTTTGACTTATTTAATTTAATTATTTATTATTTTGTTGTGTTGTGTTTTTTCAGGTGGATATAAACATAAATTAGCTGTCATTAAACTGAGAAAATACTCAATACATCTAAAGAAATAATTCCATAAGAATTTTAGAAAACGAGCCCCAAATTAATTATTTGAAAAATGCCGGACGAGAGCCCCAACTTTTATGTTCCTGTCACGTGGCTCACATCTTTAAACACCTTGTATGTTTTATTATGACTCAGTCTAGGGTAACAATGTGTTTTACTGGCCTCCTAACAAAGAATATAAACGCTAAATTGACAGCAATCTCTATAAATCAATAAGTCCATCTACTCACTAGAGAAATAAACACAACACCAGTTACGGTTCACGTTAATTATTTAATTATGATATACAGGTGACTTGATAATAATACATTAAACAATCATAAAACATACGTTTAAGTTATTCTGATTAATGATACGAGTACGGTCATACGGGGAAAGAAGACAAAATATTGGTTTCCCCGCCTGACTGATATTTCGTCTTGATTGCTTACGTCTCTCTTTAATTACCTTTGAACCTGGAACCTTGAATAAAATTAACGTGGTAATCAGAGCAAGCACGTCTACGACAGGCACGCTTTCTGACACGTCAGCAGTACTTTAATTACCGAATGAATGAATGAAAAAAAAAATAACGTGCTAATCAGAGCTAGCTGTTGTGAAGCACGTCTATAATTACCAAAATGCAGCCTTTTTATAACAACGCCATGGAGTTGAAAAATTAGCGGAAACAATAAAAGGAGCGGATGTTATTGTAGTAATAATTAAAGTTACGCAATTTCAATTCCATAACTTAAATATGAAAGAGCGGATATCATTTGAAGTGACAATTAAAGTTACGCAATCTGAATTCATCGTTTAAAAATAAAAGGAGCGGAGCTCTGATTGAAGTAACAAATTTGAATTCCGTGACTTTCTTAACCGCGATATTCAGTTTTTTCAAGTTGGTGTAATATCACATAATGTTATACAAATGAAATAGTGAAATTGTAAGTGAAATTATAATTTTATATAAATATAGATAACCTATGAAATAAGTGAAATTATAATTTTATATAAATATATATAATTTATGAATTAAGTGAAATTATAATTTTGTATAAATATATATAACCTATGAAATAAGTGAAAACATTTTACATACCTAAATGATGAAATCAAGCACTTCAACGCCAAGTACGCTCTCTCTGCCGTGAAGTGGAAAACAAAATTAACGTGCTATTCAGAGCAAGCTGTTGTGAATCACGTCTAAGACGGGCACGCTATCTGACAGGTCAGCTCTCTGACTGAACTGACAGAAGTCGCTGATTTTTATACCTGCGACTTTTGAAAAGATCGTATCGTATTGTCTATTGAGGATTCAATAACCGACAAGTAGGTTGTTATTGTTGTAGTTCTTCTTATTATTATTAATATCAAGATAAAAGCAGAGTCGGCAACCTTTTGAGAGAGGAGGCCAGTCATGCATGTAGTGTTTACAAATGAAGTAGACAGACAATTAATATATCGTGACAATCACAGCTTACATCAACATTTCACAGCCATGACGTCATTGTAGGTAATAGGGACTCAGGGAAAATTCGAGGGCCGTGCATTGTTTTTATCAGCTGAGTCACTTAGCAAAAAACTGTTTATAAACACTGCTCGGGTAGAATTACTTTTAAAGATAATGAATGCACTGGAGTTCATACGAAAAGTGTCCAGTTAACAACTATTGTTACTGTCGGGTTTTCTGATCAGCAACTCAAATAGACATTGAAGACTGCATAATTATTAAAACTTAATCATGATATGTGTGTGTGAATGTTAACATATGTAGGTGTATCTATATAAGTATGTGATATGTACATGGTTATATACCAGAAATATTTAACATACTGTCTATAAAGTACACAAATTATGCTTCATAAAATAAAACTTAAATCATGTCACTGACTGGTGTATAAGTGAAAAGTCAGTTGAAAAATATTCTCATTAATTTTACTTAATATTTAAAAAAGAAAAGAAAAACAAAAGAAGAATAATAGCAGCAGCAGCACTAATATAAATGGTAGGAGTAGTAGAAAGAATAATACTAGTAATCATGATTATATAATAATAATATAGGAGTAGCAATAATGATGAAGATGACAGTGGTAATAAAGTAAATGATAATTATGATAGTCATAATAAAATGAATAATGATGATGATGATAATAGTGAAAATAAAATTAATAGCCATAATATTTATGATTCTGGAATGCTTCTAAAAAGAAAAGTGTTATTGTGATAAAACAAAAACAAATGCTTTAAATATATTGTTTACTATGCAGATTTTACATGAAATTTTAAATGTAACATATATAGAAATATTTATTACTCTGGTAATTTCAATGCATGAGTATATACTGTATAAAGAACACTTAACTTGTCTTACTCATTACTCATTTAACTTTCATCAG
Source organism: Chrysomallon squamiferum (assembly GCA_012295275.1). NCBI lineage: Eukaryota > Metazoa > Mollusca > Gastropoda > Neomphalida > Peltospiridae > Chrysomallon > Chrysomallon squamiferum. The sequence goes on from CM022666.1 coordinate 5,386,412, forward strand.
TCAATTTATATTGAAAACCAGTAATATTTGATTATTTATTCGCTGAATACAGCACACATTCATTCTCTCTCTCTCTCTCTCTCTCTCTCTCTCTCTCTCTCTCTCTCTCTCTCTCTCTCTCTCTCTCTCTCTCTCTCTCTCTCTCTCTCTCTCTCTCTCTCTCTCTCTCTCTCTCTCTCTCTCTCTCTCTCTCTCTCCTGTAATCACCTTTTATAAAACTTGGGCCACACTGGATTAAGCTGACATCCAGTCGCTGAGATGACGTACTCCCGCTGCTGTTTGCTTCCCTCTACAGTGCAGTTGATGTCCATGCCGAGGTTGACCAAGTAGGTGCAGTACGTCTCATCGTGTACAAACTGCAGTGTTGTCAGCTGCTGCTGGTGTAGTTGCAGTGCTCGTTCATGACGTTCTATATACGCTGTCATCCAGCTCTGGTACAAAGGAAGTTCCACTGTGTTTATTTGTTCTGCATGAGAAACAAGTCGACTGTTGATCATTTCAGCTTGGAGGTCTATGAATCCGTTCTGAAATTTAAAAAATATATATATTCAAATACACTGTATATTATACATCACAGTATGTCAATTTTATAATATCATATACTGAATACATGATATTTGCTATAGTGAATCTTTAATATTATGTCCTGTGATTTGTAAATTTAATCTTTGATCTTTAAGGTTGCCGTACTGGAATAATACTGTATCACTTGGTATATAAATTACATGGTATGTACTGAACTGTATTAATCTTTAAGGTCTATGAATCCTTCTGAGTAAAAGTAAGCGAGGGTTGAGTATAGTGATAGTAAATTAGTAAAAGTAAGCTAGGGTTGGGTATATTGATAGTAAATTAGTAAAAGTAAGCTAGGGTTGGGTATATTGATAGTAAATTAGTAAAAGTAAGCTACGGTTTAATATAGTGATAGTAAATTAGTAAAAGTAAGCTAGGGTTGGGTATATTGATAGTAAATTAGTAAAAGTAAGCTAGGGCTGGGTATATTGATAGTAAATTAGTAAAAGTAAGCTAGGGTTGGGTATAGTGATAGTAAATTAGTAAAAGTAAGCTAGGGTTGAATATAGTGATAGTAAATTAGTAAAAGTAAGTTAGGGTTGGGTATAGTGATAGTAAATTAGTAAAAGTAAGCTAGGGTTGGGTATATGAAAAGATATTAACTCAAAAGATAATGCACACAGCTGATAGATGCCAACAAAATTAGCACAGTAATTTTTTATTTAATAAGGAGAATCCATCATGTTATGTGTAGATGAGTTGTACTGGCAGTTTTGTTGATATTTTATATCATATAGTCAAAAACCAAAGTAACAAAATTCTCTTCTAGTTTTTGAGACCAGCTAAATTAAAAACAATAATATACAAAAAATAAAAACAATACAAATAAGTCACATACTATTAACGCGCAGACAGACACACACACACTCACACACACAGATACACACACACTCACACACACAGTAAGACACACATACTCACACACACAGACACGCACACACTCACACACACACACATCCACACACACACATTCACACACACACACATACATGCACACACATTCACACACACACACAGTCACACACACACTAACACACACTCACACACACACACACACACACACACACACACACACACACACACACACACACACTCATACACACCCTGTGATCTATTTAAGAATTTGTCCCTGAGTTTTTTTAATCATAGAATCTAGACTACGGCACTAACATGTAATCTATTCATTCACTCTTCAACAGTCTAATCCTAAATAAATGAATGAACAAAAGTTAATATCTGTTTTATCTCATTTCAAATGCCCTATGCAGTATAACGGGTTTGGAAGCTTTTGTTGAGAGGTGATCAGACAGCAATGCGGTTGTTTGGAGGACTGCCAAGTTAATGTAATAATTGGTGTCCAGGTGTTCACACAGTGATCTATTTACCAATTTTGCCAGGAGTTGTATTATGACAGAAACTAGACTACGTCAAGTACATGTGATGTAAATGATATGCAGTGTTTTGGAGGAGGGTCAAGTTCATGTAATAACTGGTGTCTGACCAAGCGTTGCCGACACCTGAACAGTAGTAGCGTGAATGAAGCAGGCAGAGAAATGAGATATCAGTTACACGTTTTGTGTACATTTTTCAGCGACGTCATTGTACGCCGGGACTTTACAAACAGCTTTTAATAAAAACTGTACCGGTTGAACTACTTTAAATATGTGATATGAACATGGTTATATACCAGCAATATTTAACATACTGTCTATAAAGTACACTCATTATCCTTCATAAAATAAAAATTAAATCATGTCACTGACTAGTGTATAAGTGAAAAGTGAGTTGAAAAACATTCTCATTAATTTTACTTGATATTTTAAAAAGAAAAGACAATGATAAATGCAGAACAAGACATTTGTATTACATTTAAAGTAACTATCCAAGTAAAAAAAATTATGAACAGCTGACCATAGGTATCGCTGTAGTCTTTATTTAACAACAATGACAACAGCAAAAAAAACTAATTATAATGATGATGATGATGATAAATTCAATAGCAGTAGTAGCGGTAGCACTAATTATAAATAGTAGGAGTAGTAGAAAAAATAATACTAGTAATCATGATTATATAGTAATAACATAGCAGTAGTAATAATGATGAAGATGATAGTGGTAGTAAAGTTAATGATAAATATGACAGTCATAATAAATCAATAATGATGATGATGATGATAGACATAATAAAATTAATAATCATAATATTTACGATTCTGAAATGCTTCTAAAAAGAAAATTCTTATTGTGAGAAAACAAAAAAATGCTTTAAATAGATTGTTTATTATTCAAATTGTACATCAGATTTCAAATGTAACGTATATATAAACATTTATTACTCTGATCATTTCAATGCATGAGTACATACTGTATAAAGAAAATCCTTTTTAACTGGATCATGCACTTAACTTGTATTATTCATTGTAAACTAATCAGTGAACTTTTAACTTTCATCAGTTAATTTATATAGAAAACCAGTAATATTTAAATATTTATTCACTGAATACAGCACACATTCATTCATTCTCTCTATCTCTCTCTCTCTCTTATTATTTTGTATTTAATGACTTTTCAATCGTCTAGCCCTAAATAAATGATCGAAAATTGTGTCAGGTGTTCAGCGTGTTTATATAGACTAGAGGTAGCAGTAACTGCGTTATTAAAACAAGTTGTGAACGTTGAGAAATAAGATATCGGGGCAATCGCAAGATAGGTACACATTTCCCAGCCTGCGATGTCATTGTAGGTAGTAAATACGAGGGCCGTGCATTTTGTATGACCTGCCCCGCTTAGCAAACAGCTATTTATCAACACTGCTTGGATCATGATATATGTGATTGTGTGTGTGTGTGTGTGTGTATGTCTGTGTGTGTGTGTGAGTGTGTGTCTGTGCACGCATGTAGGTGTATCTATATAAGTATGTGATATGTATATTGTTATATAACACCAATATCTAACACACTGTCTATAAACTATAGAAATTTTGCCTTACAAAATACAAATTTAAATGATGTCACTGACTGGTGTAGAACTGAAAAGTGAGTTGAAAAATGCTCTTATTAATTTTACTTGATATTAAAAAAAAAAAAAAAGAAGAAAAAAAGAAAAGAAAAGAAAGCAAGAAAATCACATTTTCAGAACAATACATTTGCATTTCTTTTAAAATAAATATCCAAGTAATAAAAATAATGAACAGGTCACCAGAGGTATCACTGTAGTCTTTATTTAACAACAATGTCAACATCAAACAATAATAATGATGATGATGATAAATTTAATAGCAGTAGCAGCAGCACTAATATAAATAGTAGTAGTAGTAGTAAGAATAATACTAATAATATTAATTATTTAGTAATATTAATAGTAGTAGCAGTAGTAGTAATTATGATGATGATAGTGATAATAAAATTAATGATCATGATGATAATAAAATTATTAATAATAATATTTATGATTGTGAAATGCTTCTAAAAAATATTTCTTATTTTGAAAAAACAAAAAATGCTTGAAACAGATTGTTTATTATGCAAATTTGTCATGACATTTTAATTTTAACATCTATATAAACATCTATTACTCTAATAATTTCAATGCATGGGTACATACTGTATAAAGAAAATCCTTTTTAACTGGAACATCCACTTAACTTGTATTATTCATCATAAACCAATCAATGAACATTTAACTCTCAACAGTCATTTTATATAGAAAATCAATATGTAAATAGTTATTCACTGAATACAGCACACATTCACTTTACATAGAACATCCCTAGAACACATTCACTGTTTGTAGAACATCCACTGTACAGATTTTCAGAACACAAACCATCAATAGTAAATACATTACACATTCACTGTACAAAGAAAAGCCATTATGCATGGAGTATTCATTATTATTTAACATTAATTATATTTACAACATCCACAGATGTACATGTATAGCATATCAGCTGTACAAAAACGTCTACAGCAGAACATCCATTGTATACAGAACATCTACCAAACAAGAACATTCACTGTACACTTAACATCTACTGTACCTGAGCATCCAATGTACCATGTACATACAATTGTATTTTACATAGGACATAGACCGAAGAACATCCACTGCAGAAGAGCGCCTATTGTACTTAGAATATCAACTGTACTAGAGCATCCACTGTACAAGAGCATCCATTGTACACAGAACATCTATTGTACAAGAATATCCATTGTATAATGTGAGTAAAACCTAAAATAATAGTAAATAAAACCTGAAGCAGAGTCCATGTTTTGTGAATGATAAGGACTGTGAAAATTATCAACGATGAGGTTGACATTGAATTTTTGAATGATGATGTTGACAGTAAAATTCTGAATAATCATGTTGACAGTGAAAATCTGAATGATGATGTAGGATGATGGCCGTGACAACCTTTGTTCTTACTTATGAGAATGTAAATTACGTCATTCTGTAACTTTTGTTTCATTTCCTGTTACATATCGATTAACAAAAAGAAATCAACTAGAAACGAAGTATTCAAAAATAAATAAATAAACTCACAGATCACACTTACCATATCGTTATGGAGACCCAGTCTTTTGAAACTTTGCTTGGTTAGCACAACGTCTGACACCTCTACACCTCTTTAGTTTTCTGTTTCAGTATATCATTGTCACCTTCATCATGAGCTGTCAAGATAATTCATAGTTTGTATTATAGAAATACTGGATGACTAATAGTGTATGTAAATAAACAACAACAACAACAACAAAAATAACAACTATAACACTACTACTACTACTACTACTAATAATTAGTAATTACATTAATAATAATAACAATAATAATAATAATTTATAATAATTATAATAATAATAATAATAAATAATAATAATAATAACAATAATAATAATAACAATAATAATAATAATAGTATTATTAGTAGTGGTAGTAGCAGTAGTTGGTTTTGTTGCAATAACAGTGGTAGTATCTGTAATAATAATTAAGTAGGAATAGTAGTAATAGTATTAGTACTCGTTTTAGTAATAACAGTACTTGCAGTAATAATGAGAATGATCAAATTACGTATTAAAATAACTGATATAAAAAGTAATTTAACAATATAACAAATAAAACCTAACTAATTTTATTTAAAAGTTAACCTGTTATTATTAGTAGTACTTTGTAAATATTGTTGTTGTTGTTGTTATTGTTATTATTATTATTGTTATTATTATGATTATTATTATGATTATTATTATTATGATTATTATTATTATTATTATTATTATTATTATTAAAAACATTACTGAATTTCCCTTCACTCCACTTTGACGTTTTCGCTGTTTGGCAGCCTGGTTTACCTCCCCTTGACTTGACTGAGAGACAGGTAAGAACCAGTGATTGTGAAAGACAATATTTACTGTTACTAATATCCATGTCTATTTTTTACTTCTTTTTTTTTTTTTGAAGAACTGAGAATTTTATTTTATTTTATTGAAATAAAACTAAATTCCTGATTTAACTAATAGATTAGGGAATCAAATCTTTGTACACATACGAACATAATATTTCAGAGGATCGGACGTATTTGTGAATATAAAACAGTTGATATCAAATGAATATTTTCTGTGTGTCTGTGTGCAAACAATTGATGAGGGTGTGCCAATTGTGTTCCCAACCCCCACCGATCATTTCATGATATGACCTGAAGAAAATATCAGGCTTTAAATGTTGTTTTGTCTTGTTTTTCTTCAAAAATTATTCTTAACCTGACAAAACAGATGAGTTAAAGGATGAAAATAAAGTAAACAAAAAACAAAAAATAAAAATATAAATATATACATACACACACATAAATATACATATATATATACATATAAGAACATATATATATACATATTTCTTTTTTAAGAACTCAGATTTTTATTTTATTTTATTGCAATGAAAAGTCCTGTTATGACACAGCTAAATTCCAGTTATATCTTATAGATTATGGAAGCAAATCTCTATACACATATGTAAATAATATCTCAGAGAAACTGATGTCCTTGTGAATATAAAACAATTCATATCAAATAAAATTTAAATTTAAACAAATATAAGAACAAAATATTACATTTATTATTCTCCTTAAGGATATTAAACACAGTCAGATATAGACAAATATAATCTGAGTTCTCACATAAACACAACTAAGACAAATGGACTTAGAGTTTTAAAATTATATTTGATAATATTTCTATGATGACTGAATACAATCTTTCATTTTCTATTTTTCATCTTCTTTATTTTTCTTCTGTATCTTCTTTCTTTCTCTCTGTTTACACAGGCCATGTTTCTATTGTTTAAGGAGGAAGACACGCCTTAATCTTTTAACAACGTGAACACAGACAGGCTGTTTGTGCAGTTTCATTAGTGTCGTTTCTCTTACTTTACCCTGGTTATGACCCTGGTGAGAAAAGGCAGTGAATCACATAACGTGACACGAAAACATCACACGTTTGGTCTATCCATCAAACAAGAAGTACATTACTTCAACTAAATGACTTGATTTTCATTTGTTATTTCTCTGTTCCTTTATTATTGATTTTACAAGATATTTTATGGGTATGATCAGGTGGTTACCTAGTTTTTAGAAGTCATTCTGATTGTATAACTTATATTTATCTTTTTGTGTCTATTCTTTTTTCATTCATTCATTTTGTTTTACTTTAATTTTTATCATTTATTTAATTTTATTATTATTATTATTATTATTATTATTATTATTATTATTTCTTGTCTTAAACTTTATGTATTTATTTAGTTATTTACTAATTATTATGTATTATTTATAGCCTAGGTGAAAGCTGAGTTCTGGAAGAATGGATTTTTCTAATTATTTCATAGAAACCTCAATCTAAAGAAACACACTCACACACACACACACACACACACACACACACACACTCACACACACTCACACACACACACACACACACATTTTAAAGTCTTATGAGTGGGTGCTCTGTGTATGCAAATGACGTTCGTGACCTAGTAACTGCTTTATACATGAACCGACCTAAAAAATAATAAGAATATAAATAAAAAATTCGTATCGATGTTCATATTCATTTTCAACAACAATCACAACAACAGATTTATTTATTTATGACAACAATAATGAATTCATACTTTCTAAATTCGTCTAACAGTAATACGGTTAACAACTTCAACTAGTGAACTAGAGACTTCTGAAAAGATCGAATCATATTCTCTACGAGCTCGCGCACAACTTCTATTCCTGTGTGACCTGAGTCATAAATAACAAAATCCAGTCAGTCCGGATTTGTTATCTTACACGTAATCGGAATAAATAAGTATAGTGATCAGTTATTATTACAGGGCCAGGTATATGAATTCTCAGAAATATCTACCTGTGACAGAAGAATCTTCTGTTTGTAAATGTCGCTTGTATCATGACTGTTGATTCAATCTGCCGAATAAATAAATAAATAAATAAATAAATAAATAAATAAATAAATAAATAAATAAATGAGCGAAATAAAGTAAAATCAAATAAAAACAAAAATCAAATAAAATAAAATAAATGAAAATATTTTTTGAAATAAAATAAGTAAGAATACAAAACTGTAAAAAAGTTAGATAAATAAATAAAGTAAAATATGCTGAATTAAAATTTAAAAATTTAAAAATAAAAAAAAAAAAGTGATAAAATAAAAATACAAAATGATAAAAGTAAAAGTAAAATAAATAAATACATTAAAATATATAAAAATAAATTAATTAATTAAAACAATAAAATAAATGAAATAAAATTATAATAAGATAAAATAAAATAAAATATATAGAGTAAAATAAAAATAAACAAACAAACCATAAATAGATAAATAAATAAATAAATAAGTAAATAAATCAATCAATCAATAAATAAATAAGTAAATAAATAAATAAGTAAGTTCGCGTGCATGTGATAAATAACTGAATAAATTGCTATATTTAAAGCTGCACTTTAGAAGATAATAATATTGTACTGAAAACAAACAGAAAATTAAGTTTCCCATAAACTCTTGTTTTATTTCCGATAACGCGTTGTCCTTCAAACCATATTTTGATTTGCTCTGAGAAAATATAACCTTATCGAGACAATAAGATGCTTAGAATCAAAAATGAAAACAAAATTAATAATTAAAAGCTGCATAATGTTCGTAAATAAACTACGTGCATTTATTGCTGGTTGTTACTGTTGTAGTTCTTGTTATTATTAATATTAACATTGCTGTTGTCGTTCAGAGTTCAGCTGGAAAAAAGCTAAAAAACAACAATGAAAAACCCAAACAAGAACAATAATAATAAAAACACACACACACACACACATACACACACACCGTGATCTATTTAAGAATGTTGCCCTGAGTTGTTTTTATGACAGAAACTAGACTACGTCAAGTACATGTGATGTAAATGATATGCAGTGTTTTTGAGGAGTGTCAAGTTAATGTAATAATTGGTGTCTGACCAAGCGTTGCCGACCCCTGAACAGTAGCAGCGTGAATGAAGCAGCCAGAGAACTGAGATCACACGTTAGATAAACATTTCACAGACAGCGAGGTCACGTTACCTGTACATTTTTTCGGGACTTTCCAAACAGCTATTTGTAAACACTGCTCGTATCCTTTTAAGTATGTGATATGAACACGGTTATAAAAGAGCAATATTTAACTTACTGCCTATAAAGAATACAAATTATGCTGCATTAAATGAAAATTAAATCATGTCACTGACTGGTGTATAAGTGAAAAGTGAGTTGAAAAATGATCTCATTAATTTTACTTGATATATAAAAAAGAAAAGAAGAAAATGATAAATGCAGATCAAGACATTTGACCAAGTGTTGCCGACATCTGAACACGTAGAGAAAGAGAAAAGAAATGTCTCAGCAATCACAGGTTAGGTAAATATTTCACAAACAGCGGGCTTATTGTAGATCGAGTGAACACGTGGATAGTGCACTTCGAACAAGACGCCTAGACGTCAGTTGTTTATAGTGAATAAAGCAGATAGTTAAATAAGATGTCAGTGTGTACATTTTTCGTGTACATTTTTCAGCGACGTCATTGTAGGCCGGGACTTTCCAAACAGCTATTTATAAACACTGCACGGATACTTTTAAGTACGTGATATGAACACGGTTGTATAACAGCAATATTTAACATACTGTCTATAAAGTACACAAATTATCCTTCATAAAATAAAATTAAATCATGTCACTGGTGTATAAGTGAAAAGTGAGTTGAAAAACATTCTCATTAATTTAACTTGATATTTAAAAAAGAAAAGAAGAAAAAGAAGAAAATTACAAATGCAGAAGAAGACATTTGTTTACATTTAAAGTAACTATCCAAGTAATAAAAATTATGAACAGGTGACCAGATGTATCTCTGTAGTCTTTATTTAACAACAACGACAGCAGCAAACAATACTAATTATAATGATGATGATGATGATGATGATTATAAATTTAATAGTAGTAGTAGTAACAGCAGAAGCACTTATATAAATAGTAGCAGTAGTGGAAAGAATAATACTAGTAATCATGATTATATAGTAATAATATAGCAGTAGTTATAATAATGAAGATGATAGTGGTAATAAAGTTAATGATAATTATGATAGTCATAACAAAATTAACAATGATCATGATGATAATAGCGATAATAAAATTAAATTCTGAAATGCTTCTAAAAAGAAAATTCTTATTGTGATAAAACAAAAAAATGCTTTAATAGATTGTTTATTATGCGAATTGTACACGACATTTTAATTCTAACGTATATTTAAACATTTATTACTCTGATCATTTGAATGCATCAGTACATATTGTATAAAAAAATCCTTTTTAACTGGATCATCCACTTAACTTGAATTATTCATTGTAAACTAATCAGTGAACATTTAACTTTCATCAGTTAATTTATATAGAAAACCAGTGATATTTAAATATTTATTCACAGAATACATCATATACTCATTCTCTCTCTCTCTCTCTCTCTCTCTCTCTCTCTCTCTCTCTCTCTCTCTCTCTCTCTCTCTCTCTCTCTCTCTCTCTCTCTCTCTCTCTCTCTCTCTCTCTCTGTCTCTCTCTCTCTCAATTTTAACTTCTATACTGAGTATCAAAAAGGGATGCTAGGAAGCAAGGCTGCTTTGATCTGGAGATTTAAAGAAAAAAGAAAGTTAATATAATAATTGGTGTCCATGTTTTCAGTTGACAGGTCGGACTAAATTCCTCGCCGACCCTTGGACTACTGCGCAGTTAACTATTGCATGACCTTATTCAGTGCAGAGTTCAGATGGAAAACAAAACACATCAAGAAAACTAAATTCGTGCCGACTCCTGGACTACTGCATGACTTCTGTTCACGTGTTCGGTAAGTGGTACTAACCAATATATGATACTACTATCACATCCCTGGAATTCTAGTGAAGGTTAAGGTCTGTGTACCAACAATGAGGGAACTATTAAGAATCACACACACACACACACACACAGTCACACACATTTTAAAAATATAGTCTTATGATTGCATTCGTTGTATTGCAAATGGCGTTTTTAACGTAGTTATTGCTTTGTTAGAAAACCGACTAGCATTTCGTTTAAAAAAAAGTAAAGGTATTAATTTATAGCAATAATAATTCATTCATAAGAATAACAACAGTCTGTTAGTAAAATTGTGAAACTGAATTTATAATAGTATTAACAATCTACTGTAATGCATTGATAATAATAATAGTAGTCTATTGTAATACTGTAATATTGCATTAGTATTAATACGTTGTTATTCAAAATACTGGCAAGAATTCTATTAGAGTATCAAAAATGTTTTAAATAATAAAAGTGTGTGTGTGTGTGTGTGTGTGTGTGTGTGTGCACAAAAGGATAATAAGAAAAGTAATAGTAATAACAAAACTAATTTCCAATAATAAAAAACAATAGTATCACAGCAATTTTATTTTATAATTCCATTGAATATATCAAGTCAGATCCAATCATAAACAACCACAGTAGAACTGAGCAGTTATTTCATAATTCTTTGTGTTTTAAACTGAACTTAAATTTTCATCTCTCCCCTAACAATTCCTTATTCAAGATGTTCGTGTGTTTCTCTCAGAGCATATACAGGCCAAAATAGGTTGACTCAGGATCTCTCAAAATTCTGTTCACAAGTGATGTTCTTACCACTACAGTGTCATTGGCTTTCAGGTAGTAAACAGCTCCAATGTAGGAAGCAGCAAAACGTTCATTGTCTCCTCGTACTTTGCATGTTGTTTGAGAATTTGTGTAGAGGACTTCATAATTTGGATATTTTTCAATTGAGTGATATGGCCGATAGTATTCAAGCTCTGTGATTTGGTTGGCATGGAATAAAACGTTGCTGTATATGAAGTAGTAAGCAGCTTCTTTGACTTGAATCCCGTCAGCGACAACAGCTGCAGCTCCTTTCACAAACGATCTTTTACCAGACGAAGTCCATTTGATGAGAGGCTTCGGTGTGTCTGAAAAGTTTGTAAGAAGAAATGACTTTTAAATAATATTTATATTTTAGATTGTCAATAGTTCTAGTTAGTATTACTAATATAGTTGTATAGCTACTACAAACGCCTGCTATTATCTAGTTTACTACCATGACTGGTATTTTTGCTCTTAACACTGCTAATACTACTGTTATCACAATTTGTACAATTATTGCCTAACCACTACTAATAACTAAGTGACACTTTTTAAGAAACTACGACTGTTTTGTCTATTTTACTACTACCAAATTTATTACATGCTCTTCTATTACTTCTACTACTGCTGCTGCTGCTGATACCACTACTACTACTATTTCCTTTCTTACTTTTGTCGTATTTTGCATTCACTTCCATTTGTAGATGAGCCGATGTCTTCACGTTGTTTTTATTATTCAGACGATCAGCGACCTCTCTGATATGCTGAAGATTTTGTTCTGAAATATATATATATACACACACATACATACATACATACATAGACATATATATAAACACACACACACAGACACACACACAGATAGAGACACACATAGCTGTAAACACATCTAGACTCGTACACACGTATATACAAATTCATAATTATAAAAACGTTTGTGCATATTTAAATGTGTGGTTTGTGTTTCTCTGAATGTCTTTTTGTGGGTTTGTTTGTCTGTGTGTTTCTGCTTGTTTGTGTGTCTGTGTTTATGCGACTTTTTACGTATGTCTGTGTCTGTGTATGTGTCTGTGTTAACTTACCACTTTTCTCAGCTTTTGTATGACTTTCACTCAGTTTCTAAAAAGAATGTTAATAACCGCTTTGAATCTCGTCCATTATAATTAGTTTTAAATTTAAAAATATTTTTCAGCATTATTAATGTCTCCTTTTCATAATTGAAATATCATTAAACATATATGAATATTTTTCCTTTTTGTTTTTTCACTTTTTCCTTTTAGTTTCAATTTCTTTTATAATCAACTTAAGTTTTTAATATTTTTATATATAATTTCATATTTTTTTTAATCTTCTATTTAATGTATTTATGGATCTTTTTAGAAGTTAAAACAGAATTTACCTTTTTCATAATTTCACTGATCACTTTTTCTCCATCCCTGTAACAACAATACGTGGTATTGTTCCTGGTTCTGTTCGTAGATTTGTCATCACAACAGTTTTCTCCTGGTTTGCACGAGATTTTCACACACAGTTCCTTGTCAAACAACAAGTTGGTTTCTCTGTTCAGAAATTCGTTTAATGTTACAGATACAATGAAACTGATGAGAATCAAGTTTAGTACCATAAGAGATATGGCAATGACTGGACGAAATGGTACCATTTTGTGTAAATACTTTTATTTCCTTTAGAAGTAGTCTGTAAAACATGAACAAAACAAAAGAAAAAATCAGTAATAAATAATAACAATAAAATGCACACATACGGACACGTACACAATATACATACACTTATATATAACATTATTTCAGCAAAAAAGTAATATGCACATGTACATACGCACAGACATAAAACTTTTAAAGAATGGTTAAATAAATAAATAAAATAATAAATACAATTAATATAACCTATGAAATAAGTGAATTTATAATTTTATTTTAATATAGATAACCTATGAAATCAGTAAAACATTTACATACCTAAATTAGGCTGATTCTGTGTTTATAAAGGAGTGAAGCACGTCTACGCTCTATAACAGGCTTCGTTGATTTTTATACCAGCGACTTTGAAAAGATCTTATCATATTGTCGGCATTCTCATGTGATCATTTTTGATTGGCTAAGAGGAAATGTCGTCTGCTTAATTTGAGTTTAGTGCTTAATGTTTTTTCTTCTGTCGTATTTAGTTTTTCGCTATAGATTTCGTATAGTCATTCAATATACTATTTTTCTTTTCTTTCTGTTATTGCTCTGTATAGTTTATTTATACTGTTATGCAGACATGCACAGTTACTCAACGGGGTGTTTACTTAAGTGATAAAAGTGTTGGCTGTAATCAGTTATATCAAGATAAAAAGACACTTACGCGAACATAAAGCAAAGGGTGCATACAGATACTATTCAAACAACAGACTATTCTATAAAAAAATAAATAAAAGAAGACTAAATGAAAAAAAATGACTTGCGCAGCATAAATATACAATGATTTCTACTTCCTTTTCCTTACCGAAATAATTTATTATATTATGTGTTACAGAGAGCTGCAGTTTAGAAGATAATAATCCTGTACTGAAAACAAACAAAAAATACGTAAGTAAAGTGTCAGAGAAATTGAGTTTTTATCCGATCACCTCTCACCCTTATAATCACACATTGCACGACTACGAGAAAACATAACCTTAACGACAGGATAACACATCTAGAATAAAATGAAATAAAAAAGGTTTCGTGTAAACGTGATACATAATGTTCTTAAATAAACTGCGTGTACTTATTACTGCTGTTATACTGGTTGTTGTTGTAGGTCTTCTTCTTATTGTTATTATTGTTGTTGTTATTATTATTATTATTATTATTATTATTATTATTATTACTGTTGTCGTTGTTAATTAAAGAATACAGCAGGGTCGGCAACCTTTTTGAGAGAAGGGGCCTGACAGTGTTTTGCAGCAGAGTTAGTTAGGTTAACATGCATTGTGGAACATCTACAAAAGCATTTTATACACTCGTACATATTATGTATTATATATATTTAGTCAATCTTCGCAATTAACTGTTGCATGATCTTGTTGGAAAACAACAAAAAACCGAAGTAAAAATGGAAAAAAAAAAACCGAGTAATAATAAAAAAACAAATGCAAATAAGTCACATACTATTATCACATCCACAAACACACAGTGATCTATTTTAAGAATTTTGGCCGTTGTTCAGTTTGTTTTATGATAGAAACTAGACTACGCTAAGTGCATGTGATGTACGTGCATGAACAGAAACAAACGTAACAATTAAATATTAAATAGGTATTTTCTTATTTTTTATTCAATCGCTCTTCAATAGTCGAACACTAAATAAATGATAAAAAATTTAATCCAGAACCTCTACAACATCTAATTTCAAATGTCCTAATACACTCCAGCTATGCGCTTCAGTATTATAACAATAGCTCACTGGACTCATGTTAAAAGTCACCAGTACATTCGTTATCTTTAAAAGTTGTCCTGCCCGTGCAATGTTTATAGATAGTTGTTTAACAAGCTCTAGAGATGACTGAAGCAGGTAGTGAAGTGAGATATCTCGGCAACAACACGGAACGTGAACATTGCCACACTCAGCGATGTTATTGTACTTTGGACTTTGCATTTTCTATCACATGCGTCGATTTGCAAACAGCTATTTTAAACATTGCTCGGGCAGGACTACTTTTAAAGATAACGACTGACAAGGTGATATTTGAAATGAGTCCATTGAGCTACTGTTATTATTAGTTAAATTATTGATTTATTAAATTAATCAATATTTTTGTGTATAGTTTTATTTATTTAATTTATAATTATTATTATTTAATCACTTATCCTTATTAATTATTAATTAATAAATTATATATAATTTTAAAAAACATTTATATATATATACCTTCTCTCTATTCATCTTTTAACAGATCTGGTTTTGTCAGGCTAAGAATAATTTTTGAAACCAGCGAGGATCAGACAATGAAAGATGCATGAAAAGAAATTAAATTAAAACCTAAAAATATTACATTCTGATATTTCCTTCAGGTCATATTATGAAATAGATCGGCGTGTCTGTGTGTGTGTGTGTGTGTGTGTGTGTGTGTGTGTGTGTGTGTGTGTGTGTGTGTGTGTGTGTGTGTGTGTGTGTGTGTGTGTGTGTGTGTGTGTGTGAACACAAGTGGAACACCCTCCTCAATTTTTTAAACAAACGCGCCTGGAAAATCTCATTTGGTATCAATTGTTTTATATTTGCAATGACATCAGATTCTCCGAAATATTTAACTTCGAATATGTATAGAGATTTGTTTCCATAATCAATAAGTTAAATCAGAAATTTAGTTGCGTCATAATAAACTTTTCATTTTCGAAACAAATAATAATAATAATAATAATAATAAGAAGAAGAAGAAGAAGAAGAAGAAGAAGAAGAAGAAGAAGAAGGAAGAAAGAAAGAGAGAATGAAAAAAGAAAGACATATAAACGTGGATCATAAGGAAAAACAAAGGTTGTCATGGCCATCATCCTACGTCATCATCGAAGATTTCATTGTCAGCATAATCATTTAGAATTTCATTGTCAACATCATCATTTAGAATTTCATTGTCAACATCATCAATCAGAATTTCATTATCAGCATCAACATTTAGAATTTCATTGTCAACATCATCAATCAGAATTTCATTGTCAGCATCAACATTTAGAATTTCATTGTCAACATCATCAATCAGAATTTTATTGTCAGCATCAACATTTAGAATTTCATTGTCAACATCATCATTTAAAATTTCATCGTTAACATCACCTATCAGGATTTCATTGTCAGCATCATCATTCAAAAATTCATTGTCAACCTCATCATTCAGACTTTCATTGATGTTCTATGTACAATAGGCGTTCTTCTGCAGTGGATGTTCTGTATACAGTGAATGTTCTTCAGTCTATGTCCTATGTACAAAATACATTGGATGCTCAAGTACAGTAGACGTTCAGTGTACAGTGAATGTTCTTGTATGGTAGATGTTCTGTACACAATGGATATTCTGCTGTAGAAGTTCTGTGTACAAAGATATTTTTGTACAGCTGATATTCTATATATGTACATCTGTGCATGTTGTAAATGTAATTAATGTTATGTGCTCAATGATAATGAATATACCATGCATGGTGGTTTTTCTTTGTACAGTGAATATGTAATGTATGTACCATTGATGGTTTGTGTTCTGTAAATCTGTACAGTGGATGTTCTACAAACAGTGTATATGTTCTAGGGATGTTCTATGTAAAGTGAATGTGTGCAGTATTCAGTGAATAAATATTTACATGCCACTGATTTTCAATATAAAGTGACTGATGAACGATATATGTTCACTGATTCGTTTATAATGAAAAATACAAGTTAAGTGGATGATCTTTATGCAGTCTCTGCTGTTTGCTACCCTCTACAGTGCAGTTGATGTTCATGCCGAGGTTGACCAAGTAGGTGCAGTACGTCTCATTGTGTACAAACTGCAGTGTTGTCAGCTGCTGCTGGTGTAGTTGCAGTGCACGTTCATGACGTTCTATATACGCTGCCATCCAGCTCTGGTACAAAGGAAGTTCCACTGTGTTTATTTGTTCTGCATGAGAAACAAGTCGACTGTTGAACATTTCAGCTTGGATATCTATGAATCCATTTTGAACTTTAAAGGAATTTATATATTTAGATAGACTGTATATTCTACCATTCTAGGACAATTGACCCCCCTGGATAACTGCCCTCCATTTTTTCTTCTAGTAATGATTTTCAAACATAATGACATATATACATGTATACGGACAAGTTGTTTTCTAGAAATTCACAGTAGTCTGTCTATAGTTCTCTAGTAAAGCTTTGTACAGCAACAGTTCATTCACAAGGACAGGTTCAACTATAACCATGTCTTCTTACCAGAGTTCTTTGACACTTTTCAGTTTTCGCACTTTTATGTTGTGTGCTCAAATGGTCTAGGACGTGTCGGTTTTCTCGCTATCTGACCAGAATCGACAAATGCAGTGAAGCTTCTCTGTATTTTTTATCAAGTACTTCCCCGCCAATCATTAAGTTTATTTCCAGTTCATTAGTGCTCGTTCACTCTTTAAAATGTTTACAAACTTCCTGACATTCAGATGGTAGGTGCCAGTGTTTGACTGGAAGCAACTGATCAACCTTTCCACGAAGTTGTTAGTTCACACCAAATTCTTTTCCATCCTCTGGTGCATGTTTCACATGCCAACATTGTATCGTGGATCATGTCTGCGACCAGCTCTGCCATACTGGCAATAAATGAAGTTGTCCTCAAAATACTTCAGCGTCATCACCATCAGCTTCTGATAGTGCTTCAAAAGCTGCCGTTACTTCATCCACTGGAACGAACGCAATTGCAGCTGTCTGACGGATCAGTAAAGCAAACTCTTCAACAGTATTGTAACGAACTGCCAGACTGATGAGTTGAATTTGGCTCGAGATGTATTGGCTGAAATGAAAGAAGCATCCAGTCACAGTGCAGTTTAGCTTTACAGACGTTTTGCCTTCTTCCTTCACACTCGTGCGAAATCTATCCACCACTGAGTTCCTTCTCTCGGAGATACACATAGTTTTCGTTGGTAAGTTTTGAATGACAACGCTCTGGGTCAATGGACTTCATCTTATAGAATATAACATTGTTGCTACAATGCATGACTTAATATACTGTTTAATTCATCACAATTATAAATCACTTGCCAAATCAAAGGAAGTTTTAGCATTTAATTAGCCTGAATCAGTAATTAACTGACTCTAGTTAGCTTTGATGTTAGATGATATTTGATTGGATGTTTTAGCAGATCAATGAATTCCAAATGCCTGTAATTAGCTGACTCTAGTTAGCTTTGATCTTAGATGATATTTTATTGGATGTTTTAGCAGATCAATGAATTCCAAATGCCTGTACTCAAGTTTAATTAGTAATTAGCTGACTCTAGTTAGCTTTGACTAATTTATTGAAATGTTGCTTGAAAATCATTCTGAATGGTATATTTGAGGAAAAATTGAAGTCAGTTGTCCAGGGGGCAATTAATCCAGGAGCAAGAATGTCAGTTTTCTAATATCCTGCACTGACTACATGGTATTTGCTATGCAGAATCTGTAATATTATATACTTTGATTTATAAATTACATGGTATGTAGTGTATTATAATGATCTTTAATATTATATCCTTGGATATACACATTAATGTGTACATTTATACTCTACACTCCTTTATAAAATGATACACAGAATACAAGGTATCTGCATAATCTATCTTTAATAATATACACATTAATCTATGCACTCCAAACGCTACATCATAGGATGATACATAGGATGCATAACATTTGCTACACTGAATCAGTAATATTATATTCTTGGATATATAAAATACATGGTATACATTACACTGGAATAACGTTTAATATTGAATCACTGGATAATTATAAACTACATGGTATGTATTATACTATATTATATAATCTTTAATAGTGTACCGATGGATATATAAATTACATGGTATGTACTGCACTCTATTAATCTTTAATAGTGTCTCACTGAATATATAAATTACATGGTATGTATTGCACTATAATAATCTTTAATACTGTGTCCCTGGATACATATGATATGTACTTTATTAATCTTTAATACTGTGTCCTTACATGGTATGTACTGCACGCTATTAATCTTTAATACTGTATCCCTGGATATATAAATTACATGGTATGTACTGCACTCTATTAATCTTTAATACTATATCCATATAAAATATAT
>CM022666.1:5406206-5426206 GCA_012295275.1 Chrysomallon squamiferum
TCTCATATAAACGTAAATACAACGTGCTTGACACTTCAGAGATAATAAAAACTGAAATTATTAAAACAATTCTTCTTTAAAAAGCAGAGAACAACGTCTGATGAAATGCATGATTATATATATAAATTATGTTAATTAATAACTTCCTGTCACTTGTCCGCGCATGCCTCTTTACAAATATTTGCAGATGTAGGATTAGTTTTGGGACAGCTTTTGTTCTTGGAGTGGACATGACTATGATGATATGTAAGGCAGATTGCCAGAAATATGAATACAGAAATATTGCTTCACAAAATGTTGTCGCGTCACTTTCTTCTTATTTCCCTAACTTTAAAATGCACGAAATACTACTCCTTATGGGTTTGCTCAGACAGCCTGAAAACAGAACCATTTTCGTTGGCTACGCTATATCGGCTAAAACTGAGCGTTGAATCGGGCCTAAATATTAGTGAAACAAACCAGTTTTTCATACATTTTATTTACGGTATAGGACATAATTTTCCAAAACTTTTAATGTCCTTGAAAACACTCTGAAGAATTTCCAAAACTTTCCAAGACTTTCCAAAACGTATACGAACTTGTATATAATAGTATAACATTCTGGTTATTCCAGAAAACAATCAGTATGTATGTCAAAGTAACTATATCAAAGAGAAGAAAGGGAACCATCACATGATTTCAATTTAGCTTTATTGAATCCATGCGCATGTGTATTAACAATAGTTAGGGCATGTTGGTACCTAGAACAGACACTGACATGCACAGTACAGTTAGTTACGCGATAAAATGGAGGTGTACAGGTAAGACAATTTTTATATGTAAGGTTATTCAACTTACTGGATAAAAAGGATTAAGCTGGGTAAATGTGCATTGTGGAACATCTACAAAGTCATTTTATATGTACATACTATTTTGTCAGTTTAGTTAATCTTTGCAGTTAATTGTTGAACTAATCGGAGCAGAGATGAGCCGCAAACACAAACACAATCACACACACACATATTTTTAAAACAAACTTATGAATGGGTGGATTGTGTTGCAAATGGCGTTCGTCACCTAGTAACTCCTTTCTTAATGAACCGACCTAAAATAATAATAATAATAATAGTAATAAAGGTATCGGTGTTCTTATTCATTTTCAACGACTGTAACAACAATATATTTATTTATTTATAACAATAATAATTCATTCATACTTTCTAAATCCGTCTATTAATAATTCGGTTGACAACTTGAAACCGCTGACCTGACAACTATTTATAGCTTAGGTGGAAAGGCCAGTTCCCGAATAAAATTAATATTCATTACTTCTCGTAAATGTTCAAGGTGACAAGCAAACACATCTTGTTAAAATGTTGTTATTTAAATACTGGCAACTGTCCATAGAATTGTATTAGTGTCAAAAACGTTTTAAATAAAAATACAAATGTGTGTGTGAAAATGGTAATAAATAAAGTAATAAAGTAATAGTAGTAACAACAATTATATGCAATAATTAAAAACAATAGCATGAGTTTAAGTATAAGCTGATGAAGTTACGCTGCTGATTTGGGGAAAATAACAAACATTTGTCTTTAAATTTGAAAAAAACAACAATATTATCTATTATGTTTTTATAAATTATATTTTATTCACACTTTCTGGATCTGTCTATTAGTACAGTAGTAGTGACAGAATGTGACAGTCTCAGCCTCATTGTTAATATAATATACTGTTATTCAAAACACACGCGTTGGCAACAATTATATAATCATTCTGAATCATATTCCAATGTTATAATTAATTATTAATGAAAGAACTATAAAAATAAATTAAAAATGTTAGATATACCAACATCACAAATCAAAAACAACCACAAGTTCTAATAATAATAATAATAATAATAATAATAATAATAATAATAATAATGACATTGAAGGCTATAAAGATAGATCAGTGCATGTCTAATATAAACGTTTCAAGATAATGATACGATAAAAGGTTAGTTTGATATATAGAAATCCACGAGTTCTGTCTTTCTGTCAGAATACAGAAAATTATATATTACAGTTTACAACTCAGACCTCTCTTAACAATCTCAAAGCATATACAGGCCAAAGTAGGTTGTCTCAGGATCTCTCAAAATTCTGTTCACAAGTGATGCTCTCACCACTACAGTGTCGTTGGCTTTCAGGTAGTAAACAGCTCCAATGTAGGAAGGAACAAAACGTTCCTTGTCTCCTCGTACTTTGCATGTTGTTTGAGAATTTGTGTAGAGAACTTCATAATTTGGATATATTTCAAATGAGTGAGACGGTTTATAGTATTCAGGCTCTGTGAATTGGTTGTCATGGAATAAAATGTTGCTGTATATGAAGTAGTAAGCAGAGTGTTTGACTTGAATCCCGTCAGCGACAACAGCAGCAGCTCCTTTCACAAACGATCTTTTACCAGACGACGTCCATTTGATGAGAGGCTTCGGTGTGTCTGAAAAGTTTGTAAGAATAAATTATTTTTAAATATTATTTCTATTTTAAATCGTCAACAGTTGTAGTTAATATTACTAATATATTTCTATAACTACTACAAACTCCTGCTATTGACTACTTCAGTACCATCATTGATATTTTTACTACTAACGTGCTAATACTATTGTTATCACAATTTCTTCTATTATTTCCTAACCACTACTAATAACTATGTGAATACTACTACAACTACTTTTACCAGTGCTACTAATACTACTACTTTACTACTACTACTACTACTACTACTACTACTCTAGTACTACTATTACTACTACTACTCTAGTACTAATACTACTACTACTACCACTACTCTACTACTACTACTACTACTACTATTACTACTACTGCTAACACTGCTTCTACTATTTGTTTTCTTACTTTCGTCATATGTTGCATTCACATCCATTTGTAGATGAGCTGATGTCTTCACATTGTTTTTATTATTCAGACGATTAGCGACCTCTCTGATCTGTTTAAGTTTTTGTTCTGAAATATATATATATATATATATACAGACACATGTAGACTACTGATACATGTATAAATATATAGATTCATACATACATACATAGATTCGTACACAATGTTTTTATTATCTGAATTCAAAAGATCAGCGACATCTCTGAGCTGATAATTTATTTTAATTTTGTTCTGAAACAATATTTTACAGAAACACACACACACACACACACACACACACACAGACAGACACAGACAGACACACACACATAAATATACATTTGTACATGTTTATATACTTAGACCATACACAACTATGCACGAACATACAAATACATAATTATATAAACTTTTGTGGATATTTAAATATGAGTGCCTGAATATTTCTGTTTGTGTGTGGATCCTTTTCTGTGTATCTGTCTATTTTGTTGTGTGTATCTGTGTTTTTACCGACTTTGTGTTTTTATGTATGTCTGAGAGTGTATGTGTCTCTGTTAACTTACCACGAATTTCTCAGCTTTTTTGTCTGACTTTCACTCAGTTCCTACAAAGAATAACCAACTTGAAACTAAATAAATATTTTTCAGCACTATTAATTTCTCCTTTTCATAATTCAAATATTATTTCATTTATAAAGAATTTAATTTTTTATTATTTTTATAGAGAATTACCTTGTTTCTTAATTTCATATCTACAGAAAACAATATTTTTTTTCCATTTAATGTATTTATGGAATATAAGTTTTTAGAACTAAATACAGAATTCTAGATATTTTTCATAATTTCACTTATTACTTTTTTTTTTCTCCATCTCTGTAACAGCAATACGTGATATTGTTCCTGGTTCTGGTCGTAGATTTGTCATCACAACAGTTTTCTCCTGGTTTGCACGAGATTTTCACACACAGTTCCTTGTCAAACAACAAGTTGGTTTCACTGTTCAGAAATTCGTTTAATGTTCCAGATGCAATGAAACTGATGAGTATGAAGCTTTAGTACCATAGGAGAAGGAATGGCAAGGACTGGACGAACTGGTACCATTTTGTGTATCAACTTTTATTTCCTTTAGAAGTAATCTGTAAAACAAATCCCAAAGAAAACAAAAAGTTATTAGTAATAAATAATACCAAGATAAATACACACACCCGCACACGTACACAGACACAATATACACACACTTATATAACACATTATTTCAGCAAACCAAAAATATACACTTGTACATACACAAATATGAAACTTAAAAAATTCACATACAATATACACACGTACATATAGTTCTGTATAATATTCTTTCAAAGAAAAAAGTTAAATAAATAATATCAAGATATATTTACATTGATAATATTCTTAGGCGATGTCAAAAAAAAAAAAAAAAAAAAAAAAAATAGCAAAGGTTTCTCTTTTGAAAATGCGAGGCCTGATTTATCAATTTTCAGTGAATGCCTTGTAAGGCACTGTGTACAAATACTCACCACTGAAATCCAATATGACAGCACAGCGATGTCTAATGGAACAGATAATCCTCCTGATGAAGACCTTGGAATCTGATGCCACAAAATTTGTTTCCAATTGTTGAGGAGTGTAAGGAGTAAAGTTTTTCGTCCGAAGTTATTTATATCACTGGAAAGAGGTAGGATTTTAAAGAAATAATTAAAAATATATATATTGTTTTTTCTCTTAAAACAAATGTATAGGCAAAACTTTGATTGTAGATTGTCAATCAAAGATGTAACTTTACAAGAATGAAGACAATGTAACAAAATGAAAGTAAGTGAAAAACAGTTTGAGTTAGCAAAGCGCGCAACAAATACTCAATACCGTGAAGTGGAATCACGGCGCAGTATTTTGATCAGGTGAACCACTGAGTAAAAACATTCACCACTGAAATCCAATATGACAGCACAGCAATATTCAGTCAAGTGGTAGTATTTTGATCAGGTGACTAACCAAGGCGATGATGGCTTATTTGCAGTTTCTCCCGCCAAATCATCTTATTTTTCCAAAAACTTAGAAAACAGTTCGCGCTCGATACATTTTGATGATTTAATTAAATCACTAAAATATATCTTTATTGTGAAAAATTCAAAAACAAACAACAGCACTCGGTGAACTCGGGTAGGGCTTAATAGCGGAAAGTTCTATGTTCTCGTAAACCAGCGGAAACCAAATTTGACAAGCAAGAAGGAAAATACCTTGACTAAAGTAGTGTCGAAGTTTGAATAACACATTTAATCACCTTCGTAGATACATCGCCTGGTTTTTGAAACACTTATGTAGAAAAATTTACTCGGAGGAAAACGAAACTTGAGGTAATGTTCTCTATATCCTTTCCTAAAATCATGTGCTAGATACTTATCGACCTTACCGCCATGTTTTGTTTTTTCAAGTTGATGTAATATCACTTAATATTAAACAAATGAAATTAGGACGTGTAAAAATCCTAAACAGCATTGTTAATTTATAATTTTATATGAATAAATATAACCTATGAAATAAGTGAAATTATACTTTTATATAAATATAGATAACCTACGAAATAACTGAAAATATAATTTTATATAAATCAATATAATCTACGAAATAAGTGAAATTATAATTTTAGATAAAAATAAGTTTACATAAATATAGATAATCTATGAAATAATTGAAATTATAATTTTATATTAATATATATAATCAAAGAAATAAATGAAATTATAATTTTATATAAATGTATATAACCTATGAAATAAGTAAATCATGTACTTACCTAAATTAGGTTGACTCTGTTTCCACAATGGAGTGAAGCACGTCTGCGCTCTATGACAGGCTTCGTTGATTTTTATACCAGCCACTTTGAAAAGATCTTATTATATTCTTTCTACCAGCTCACTCGATCATTTTTGATTGGCTAAGAGGAAATGTCGTCTGCTTTATTTAAATTTATTGCTTAATGTTTTTTCTTCTGTCGTTTTTAATTTTTCGCTATAGATTTCGTATAGTCATTTAATATACTATGAATAATATGAACAAAGTTATTATATGTATTTTTTTGTCTGTTTGTATTGTTTATAAATAAGCTACATATTATTATTTTTATTGCTATAATAGTAGTAGTAATAGTAGTAGTTGTTGTTGTAGTTGTGGTAGTAATAGTAGTAGTTGTTGTTTCGGCTGCTTTTGTCGTTATTCTTAAATAAAGAGTACAGCGTAATTTCTATTCCTGTGTCAACTAAGCCATACACAACAAAAGGAGAACATGTAGTCTGTGTATCACACAGTGGAAAGTTCCAGCCCGGATTTGTCATCTTACACGTAATCGGAATAAATAACTGTAGTCATCCATTTATTACTACAGGGCCAGGAATATAAAATGTCTCAAAAATATCTCCCTGTGACAGAAGAATCTTCTGTTTGTAAATGTCACTTGTAGCATGACTGTTGATTCAGTCATTAAAAAAAATGATCAAAATAAAGTAAAATAAAATAAAAAAATAAATAAATAAAATAAAATAAAATAAAATAAATGAAAATAATTATTTGAAATAAAACAAATAAGAATAAAAATTGTAAAAAGTAAAGTCAAATAAATAAATAAAATAAAATATGCTGAAGTAAAATTAAAAAAATCAAGAAAATAAAATAAAAATGTGATAAAAATAAGATAAAAATACCAAATGATAAAAGTAAAGTAAAATAAATAAAGACAATAAGACACATAAATATAAATGAATTAATTAAAACAATAAAATAAATGAAATAAAATTATAGTAAGATAAAATAAAATAAAATAAATAGAGTAAAATAAAAGTAAAAAAATAAACAAACTAAAAAATAAAAATAAAAATAAACAAACTAACAAACCATAAATAAATAAATAAAAAAGAAGAAAAGAAGAGGGAAACGATATAGTGGGAATAAACCGATTCAGTGGCTGGAAAAAATTCACAATTTGTATATAAAAAATGTATGAATTTATAGAGTATTGAATGTGGCATCATAGTCTACATGGAGTAATTGCTAAGCTTACTGATTATGTCAATTCAGCTAGATTAAAGAAAGAGGTTTCATACTGTGCAGGGGTGGTGACTTGTTACACTTATAAATTAGGCAGGATTAAAGAAAGAGTCTTCATATTGTGATGGGGTGATGCTTTGGGTCCAGCTTACTGATTAGGATAGATTTAAACTAAGAGCTTCCTATTGTAAATGATTTATAAAATGTTCCATGTTAAAATGTGTTTCACTATATATTCTCCAGATTTCAAAAGTATATACTGCTTTTTACTTTCTTTTCGTTAACGAAATGACTTTTATATGATGTGTTAGAGACAGCTGCACTTTAGAAGATAATAATATTGTACTGAAAACAAACAGAAAATTAAGTTTCCCATAAACTGTTGTTTTATTTCCGATAAGGCCTTGTCCTTCAAATCACATTTTGATTGTTTGTGAGAAAATATAACCTTATGGAGAGGATGACATGCTTAGAATCAAAACTGAATACAAAATTAATAATTAAAAGTTGCATAATTTTCACAAATAAACTACGTGCATTTATTGCTGGTTGTTACTGTTGTAGTTCTTGTTATTATTAATATTAACATTGCTGTTGTCATTCAGAGTTCAGGTGGGAAAAAAAGCGCAATAAACAACAAAAAAAAAACGACAATAATAAACAAAAAGACAAACTATACAAATAAGTCACATACTATTAGCGCATACACATACACTCACACACATAAACACACACACACACACACACACACACACACACACACACACCGTGATCTAGTTAAGAATACTGCCTGAGTTGTTTTTATGATAGAAACTACGCCAAGTACCTGTGATCTACAAGCACGAACAGAAACATGGAAACACAAACATAACAACTGACTACTAACCACAGGTATTTTATTATTTTTTATTCAGTCACTCTTCAACAGTCTAACCCTAAATAAATGAACAAAAAGTTAATCCAGAATATCTGTATTATCTGATTTCAAATGTCCTATGCAGTATAACAGGGGTCAGGAAGCTTTTCGAGAGCGGTGTTTTGGAGGAGGGCCAAGTTAATATAATAATTGTTGGTTGACCAAGCGACCCTTGAACAGTAGTAGCGTGATTGAATCAGATAGTGAAATGAGATATCAGTCACGTGTTACGTGTTCATTTTTCAGCGACGTCATTGTAGGCCGGGACTTTACAAACAGCTGTTTATAAACACAGCACTGGTTGAACTACTTTTTAGTATGTGATATGAACATGGTTATATAACAGCAATATTTAACATACTGTCTATAAAGTATACAAATTATGCTTCATAAAATAAAAATTAAATCATGTCACTGACTGGTGTATAAGTGAAAAGTGAGTCGAAAAATATTCTCATTAATTTTACTTGATATTTAAAAAAGAAAAGGGAAAAAAAAGAAGAAAACGATAAATGCAGAGCAAGACATTTGTACTACATTTAAAGTAACTATCCAAGTAATAAAAATTATGAACATCTGACCAGAGGTATCGCTGTAGTCCTTATTTAACAAAAATGACAACAGCAAACAAAACTAATTATAATGATGATGATGATGATAAATTTAATAGTAGTAGTAGCGGTAGCACTAATACAAATAGTAGGAGTAGAAGAAAGAATAATTCTAGTAATCATGATTATATAATAATAATATATCAGTAGTAATAATGATGAAGATAATAGTGGTAATAAAGTTAATGATAATTATGATAGTCATAATAAAATTAATAATGATGATGATGATAATAGTAATAGAAAATAAAATTAATAACCATAACATTTATGATTCTGGAATGCTTCTAAAAAGAAAAGAGTTATTGTGATAAAACAAAAAAAATGCTTTAAATATATTGTTTATTATGCAGATTTCACATACAATTTTAATTGTAACGTATATATAAACATTTATTACTCTGGTAATTTCAATGCTTGAGTACATACTGTATAAAGAACACTTAACTTGTATTACTCATTACTCATTTAACTTTCATCAGTCAATTTATATAGAACACCAGTAATATTTAAATATTTATTCACTGAATACAGTACACATTGTTTCTCTCTCTCTCTCTCTCTCTCTCTCTCTCTCTCTCTCTCTCTCTCTCTCTCTCTCTCTCTCTCTCTCTCTCTCTCTCTCTCTCTCTCTCTCTCTCAATTTTATTGATATAATTGATATAATTTAATTGATATAACACTACTATCAATTTTTTTTCTTCTATCTTGTTTAATTTTTTGCTATAGATTTCGTATATTCATTTAATACACTATGAATAAAATGAGCAAAGTCATTATATGTATTTTTTTGGTGTGTTTGTATTGTTCATAAATAAGCTACATATTATAGTTGTTATTGCTATAATCGTAGTAGTAATGGTAGTAGTTGTTGTTGTCCCGGCTGCTTTTGTCGTTATTGTTAAATAAAGAGTACAGCGTAACTTCCATTCCTGTGTCAACTAAGCCATAAACAACAAAAGGAAAACATGTAGTCTGTGTATCACACAGTGGAAAGTTCCAGCCCGGATTTGTCATCTTACACGTAATCGGAATAAATAAGTGTAGTTATCCATTTATTATTACAGAGCCAGGAATATGAAATGTCTCAGAAATATCTGTCCGTGACAGAAGAATCTTCTGTTTGTAAGTGTCACTTGTATCATGAATGTTTACTATTAAAGGGTAAACATGATACATGTGTGTTTGAATGCGCACGTCTGTAGGTGTATCTATATCAGTATGTGATATGTACCTGGTTATATAACAGCAGTATTTCCATAGTCTATAAAGCATACAAATTTTGCTTTATAAAATAAAAATCAAATCATGTCGCTGACTGGTGTAGAAGTGAAAAGTGAGTTGAAAAATGATCTCATTAATTTTACTTGTTATAACAACAACAACAAAAAAGAAACAAAGAAACGAAGAAACAAAGAAAGAAAAAATAAGAAGAAAATGACAAATGCACAACAAGACATTTTTACTACTTTTAAAGCAAATATAAATTATGAACAGGTGACCAGAGGTATCACTGCAGCCTTTATTTAACAACAATGGTAACAGCTAACAGTAATAATGATGATGATGAAAGTGATAATAAAAAGTAATAATGAGTACGATGATAGTGATAATATAATTAATAATCCTAATATTTACGATTCTGAAATACTTCTAAAAACAAAATTCTTATTCTGATAAAACAAAATGCCTTAAATCTATTATTTATTATGCAAATTTTACAAGAAATTTCAGATGTAACATATATATAAACATTTATTACTCTTATCGTTTCAGTGCATGAGTACAGACTGTATAAAGAATACTTAACTTGTATTATTCATTTTAGACCAATCAGTGAACATTTAACTTTCATCAGTCAGTTTATATAGAAAAACAATAATATGTAAATATTCATTCACGGAATACAGTACACACTCATTTTACACAGAACATCCATAGAACACATTCACTGTTTGTAGAACATCCACTGTACAGATATACAAAACACAGACCATCAGTAGTACATACATTACATATTCACTGTACAAAGAAAAGCCATTATGCATGGAGTATTCATTATCATTTAACATTAATTATATTTACAGCATCCACAGATGTACATGTTTAGATATCAACTGTACAAAAACATCTGTGTACATAGAACTTCTGCAGTAGATAATCTATTGTGAACAGAACATCTACCATACAAGAACATTCACTGTACATGTACATGCTGAATCTTTAATATTATATCCTTTGATTTATAAATTACATGATATGTACTGTAATAATTTTGTATATTATACCCTTGGATATACACATTAATGTATTAATTTATACTCTACACCACAGGACCTCATTTGTTTATAAAATGATACACAGAATACATATTATTTGCAATACTGAATCTGTAATATTATATCTCTGAATATATAAATTACATGGTATGTACTGTATTTTATTATATATTATTTAATACTATATTCCTGGATATATAAATTACATGCAATATACTGCACTCTATTAATCTTTAATACTGGATACATTAATTACATGGTATATACTGCAGTCTATTCATCTTTAATACTGGATACATAAATTACATGGTATGTACTGCAGTCTAATAATCTTTAACAGCCTATCTCTAGACGTATAAATTTCATGGTATGTACTATACTTAATTATATAATATTTAATACAGTCTCCCTGTAAATATAAACTACATGATATATTATTCTGATAAAACAAAATGCCTTATATCGATTATTTATTATGCAAATTTTACAAGAAATTTCAGATGTAACATATATATAAACATTTATTACTCTTATCGCTTCAGTGCATGAGTCCATACTTTATAAAGAACACTTAACTTGTATTATTCATTTTAGACCAATCAGTGAACATTTCACTTTCATCAGTCAGTTTATATAGAAAAACAATATGTAAATATGTATTCACTGAATACAGCACACATTTATTTTACATAGAACATCTCTAGAACATATTCAGTGTTTGTAGAACATCCACTGGACAGATTTACAGAACACAGACCATCAATAGTACATACATTACATATTCACTGTACAAAGAAAAACCACTATGCATGGAGTATTCATTATCACTTAACATTAATTATATTTACAGCATCCACAGATGTACATGTTTAGATATCAACTGTACAAAAATGTCTTTGTACATAGAACATCTGCAGTAGAAAATCTATTGTGTACAGAACAAATACCATACAAGAACATTCACTGTACATGTACATGCTGAATCTTTAATATTATATCCTTTGATTTATAAATTACATGATATGTACTGTAATAATTTTGTATATTATACCCTTGGATATACACATTAATGTATTAATTTATACTCTACACCACAGGACCTCATTTGTTTATAAAATGATACACAGAATACATATTATTTGCAATACTGAATCTGTAATATTATATCTCTGAATATATAAATTACATGGTATGTACTGTATTTTATTATATATTATTTAATACTATATTCCTGGATATATAAATTACATGCAATATACTGCACTCTATTAATCTTTAATACTGGATACATTAATTACATGGTATATACTGCAGTCTATTCATCTTTAATACTGGATACATAAATTACATGGTATGTACTGCAGTCTAATAATCTTTAACAGCCTATCTCTAGACGTATAAATTTCATGGTATGTACTATACTTAATTATATAATATTTAATACAGTCTCCCTGTAAATATAAACTACATGATATATTATTCTGATAAAACAAAATGCCTTAAATCGATTATTTATTATGCAAATTTTACAAGAAATTTCAGATGTAACATATATATAAACATTTATTACTCTTATCGCTTCAGTGCATGAGTCCATACTTTATAAAGAACACTTAACTTGTATTATTCATTTTAGACCAATCAGTGAACATTTCACTTTCATCAGTCAGTTTATATAGAAAAACAATATGTAAATATTTATTCACTGAATACAGCACACATTTATTTTACATAGAACATCTCTAGAACATATTCAGTGTTTGTAGAACATCCACTGGACAGATTTACAGAACACAGACCATCAATAGTACATACATTACATATTCACTGTACAAAGAAAAACCACTATGCATGGAGTATTCATTATCACTTAACATTAATTATATTTACAGCATCCACAGATGTACATGTTTAGATATCAACTGTACAAAAATGTCTTTGTACATAGAACATCTGCAGTAGAAAATCTATTGTGTACAGAACAAATACCATACAAGAACATTCACTGTACATGTACATGCTGAATCTTTAATATTATATCCTTTGATTTATAAATTACATGATATGTACTGTAATAATTTTGAATATTATATCCTTGGATATACACATTAATGTATTCATTTATACTCTACACCACAGGACCTCATTTGTTTATAAAATGACACATAGAATACATATTATATGTACTGCACTCTATTAATCTTTAATACTGGATATATAAATTACATGGTATGTACTGCAGTCTATTAATCTTTAACAGTGTATCTCTAGACGTATAAATTACATGGTATGTGCTGTACTTATTTATATAATATTTAATAATGTCTCCCTGTAAATATAAACTATATGATATGTAATGTACTGAAATAATACTGTATTCTGGATGTTTAAGTTATATTATTCTGCAACTTTTGTCTTATTTCCAGTTAAAATGTGTTTCACTGTATATTCTCCAGCTTATTCTAGTATCAGAAATATGTTTAATATGGAAGTTATTCATACCAATAAGGGTGGTATCAAAATCTGTTATGAAGGGTTCGTGTATGCTGCGGCAGAATGTATTCGTGATATCGGGTGGAACATCAGACTAAACCATCAACATTAAAATCAAAGAACATTAACAAAATACTCTGACAAAATGTGTTTAAACTATCTTTCATTGCTAGTATATTTCTTAATTGAAAATTGTGACTTCTTTTCGGGAATAATTATCATCTGCTGAGTGATAGGTGTAACGGACTCTTGTTTACCAGAAAGATCTGGCGACAGACGCCAAACTGCAAGGTCGGGAACACGTTGACAAATAACGTGAGTCCCTCTTTCATAAAAGGACTGAGATAATTAATTTTTTTTGGTCAGGGTAACGGTCGCTGTCCACTGAACGCACTGTGTAACTAGAAATATATATTGCCTTTTACTTTCTTTTCGTTAACGAAATGATATTTATATTATGTGTTAGAGACAGCTGCACTTTAAAAGATAATAATATTGTAATGAAAACAAACAGAAAATTAAGTTTCCCATAAACTGTTGTTTTATTTCCGATGACCCGTTGTCCTTCAAATCACATTTTTATTGACTCTGAGAAAATATAACCTTCTCGAGAGAATGAGATGCTTAGGATCAAAAATGAAATCAAAATTAATAATTAAAAGTTGCACAATGTTCGTAAATAAACTACATGCATTTATTGCTGGTTGTTACTGTTGTAGTTCTTGTTATTATTAATATTAACATTGCTATTGTCGTTCAGGGTTCAGGTGGAAAAAAGCTAAAAAACAACAACAATAAAAAACAATAATAAACAAAACAACAAACAATACAAATGTGAGATACTATTAGCCCTCCTCCACACACACATACGCACTCACACAGTCACACACACACACACACACACGCACTCACACAGTCTCACACACACACACACACACACCGTGATCTATTTAAGAATATTGCCCCGAGTTGTTTTTATGATAGAAACTACGCCAAGTACCTGTGATCTACAGGCAGGAACAGAAACATGGAAAGAAAAACGTAACAACTGACTACTAATCTCAGATATGTTATTATTTTTTGTTTAATCACTCTTAACAGTCTAACCCTAAATAAATGAACAAAAAGTTAATCAGAATATCTGTATTATCTGATTTCAAACGCCCTATGCAGTATAACAGGGTTCGGGAAGCTTTTGCAGAGATGTTATCAGATAGCACCGCGGTGTTTTGGAGGAGTGGCAAGTTAATGTAATAATTGGTGGCTGACCAAGTGTTGCCGACCCCTGAACAGTAGCAGCGTAAATGAAGCAGACACAGAAATGAGATATCAGTCACACGTTACGTGTACATTTTTCAGCGACGTCATTGTAACAAGGCACTTTACAAACAGCTGTTTATAAACACAGCACTGGTTGAACTACTTTTATATATGTGATATGAACATGGTTATATAACAGCAATATTTAACATACTGTATATAAAGTACACAAATTATCCTTCATAAAATAAAAATTAAATCATGTTACTGGCTGGTGTATAAGTGAAAAATGAGTTGAAAAATGATCTCATTAATTTTACTTTAAAAATAAGAAGAAAATGATAAATGCAGATCAAGACATTTGAACTACATTTAAAGTAACTATCCAAGTAATAAAAATTAGGTGACCAGAGGTATCGCTGTAGTCTTTACTTAACAACAATGACAACAGCAAACAGTAATAATTATAATGATGATGATGATAAATTTAATAGTAGTAGTAGCAGCAGCACTAATATAAATTATAGGAGTAGTAGAAAGAATAATACTAGTAATCATAATTATATAGTAATAATATAGCAGTAGTTATAATGATGAAGATGATAGTGGTAATAAAGTTAATGATAATTATGATAGTCATAACAAAATTAATAATGACATGATGATAATAGCGATAATAAAATTAATAATCATAATATTTATGTTTCTGAAATGCTTCTAAAAAGAAAATTCTTATTGTGATAAAACAAAAAAATGCTTTAAATAGATTGTTTATTATTCAGATTTTACATGAATTTGTAAATGTAACGTGTATATAAACATTTATACTCTGATAATTTCAATGCATGAGTACATACTGTATAAAGAAATCCTTTTTAACTGGATCATCCACTTAACTTGTATTAATCATTACAAACTAATCAGTGAACATTTAACTTTCATCAGTTAATTTATATAGAAAACCAGAAATATTTAAATATTTATTCACTGAATACAAAACACACTCTCTCTCTCTCTCTCTCTCTCTCTCTCTCTCTCTCTCTCTCTCTCTCTCTCTCTCTCTCTCTCTCTCTCTCTCTCAATTTGATCTTCAGTACTGAGCATCAAAAAGGGATGCTAGGAAGAAAGGCTCCTTTGATCTGGAGATTTAAAGAAAATAAAACGTGTAAGTGATACTAACCGATATATAAATAGTACTATCACGTGACTGGAATTCTAGTCAAGGTCAAGGTCTGTGTACCATGAATGAGGAAACTATTATCTGATGTAAATTTAGCTTTCATGGTCAGTCGTATTAACAAGAGTTAAGCACGCGAAATAGGGTGCTATTTGGTCTAGAACAGACACTGACATGCGCAGTTTAGTCAGTGACGTGTCAAAGTGGAAGTGTACTGATAAAAAAATGTTAATATGTAAAGTTATTCAACTTACTGGGTAAAAATAATTAATGTAGGTAAACGTGAATTTTTGAACATCTACAAAGTCATTTTATACACACGTACATACTATTATGTATATTTAGTTAATATTCGCACTTAACTGTTCCATGACCTTATTCAGAGCAGAGTTCAGATGGAAAAAAAACACAAAAAAAAAAAAAAAAGAAAAAAAAAAACACAAACAAACAAAGAAAAACAACAACAAAAACAATAACAAACAAAAAAATAATACAAAACAAGCAAGCCACACACACACACGCACACGCATACACTAATCTATTTTAAATGTTTTGGCTGAGTTGTTTTTATGATAGAAAGATAAAATCTTTTTATTTTTATTCATTTATATTTAAAATCTTTTCAGTTGTTCAACATGCTTATCTGGACTAAAGATAACAGTGATCGCGTGATTCAAGCAGACTGTAAAATAAGATATCGGTGCAATCAAACGTTAGGTACACATTTCCCAGCCTGAAATCAGTGAATATCTTGAACACGTGGGTAGCTTAGAAAATAACTGTTTATAAACACTGCTCGGATAGAATTACTTTTAAAGATAATGTACTGGGCAGGTTTTCCAGTGAGCTACCATTGTTATTATTGTCGTTTTTTTTTTTTTGCAAGACAGCAAATCAAACAGTGAAGGACGAGAGCATAACTATTAAAACTTAATCATGATACATGTGTGTGTGTGTGTGTGTGCACGTATGTAGGCGTATCCATATAAGTATATGAAATGTACATGGTTATATAACAGCAATATTTAACATACTGTCTATAAAATATACAAATTATGCACACATATCACAATGTAATTTTGTTAGGTTTAAATTAATTTCTTTTCATGTATCTTTCATTGTCTGATCCTCGCTGGTTTCGAAAATTATTCTTAGCCTGACAAAACCAGATCTGTTAAAAGATGAAAAGAGGGAATAAAAAAAGGAATTAATTGTATGGGGTAAGATTAGTTCAAATACAATGTGTGTCTGTCTGTGTGTGTGTCTATGTGTGTGTTTGTGTGCGCGTGTAATTAATTTAACAGATCAATAATTTAACTCATAATGATAACACTAATATAACTATAATGATCAGAAACCAAATAAATAAATAAATGAATGAATAAATTAATACAAACAACAGCAGCAACAGCAACATTAACACTAATAATAATAATAATCATAATAATAATAAACATCAGCTTATTTAAAACTGAGCAGAATAATCTGAATGTCTCATTGTGTACAAACTGCAGTGTTGTCAGCTGCTGCTGGTGTAGTTGCAGTGCACGTTCATGACGTTCTAAATACGCTGCCATCCAGCTCTGGTACAAAGGAAGTTCCACTGTGTTTATTTGTTCTGCATGAGAAACAAGTCGACTGTTGATCATTTCAGCTTGGAGGTCTATGAATCCATTCTGAAATTTAAAAAATATATATTCAAATACACTGAATATTATACATCACAGTATGTCAGTTTTATAATATCATACACTGAATAAATGGTATTTGTTATGCTGAATCTTTAATGTTACATCCTTTGATTTGTAAATTACAGGATAATGTAACGATCTTTAAGGATACCGTACTGGAATAATACTTTATCTCTGGATATGTAAATTACATAGTATGTACAGTACCCTATTATATAATCTTTAATATTGTATATTAGAATGTATAAATTACATGGCATGTACTGTACTGGAATAATACCGTATTCCTGCATGTTCAAATTACGTCATTCTGCAACTTTTGTCCTTTTTCCAGTTACATCTAAAAAAGAAATATAAAATTATTTAAACATAAACAAATAAACTCACAGATACCACTCACTAAATCGTAATGGAGACCCAGTCTGTTTAAACTTTGCTAGGTAAGCACGACTTCTGACACATGTATTCTGCTATGAACAAGGAGACTACCGTGACAACTGCATTTGGGATAAAAAGGTTTTGGAATACCTGGATGAAAAATATAATTAAAAGAAAATATTAACTGCCAAAAAATGTCATCAACAACAACAATTACAATAACAATAGTTATAAATAACAACAGCAATAACAATAATAGTAATAAAATAATAATAATAATAATGATATTGCATTAACAACAACAGGCATTTTTTGAGATAAAAGACCTTGAGTATGAAAGAGTTATCTTCCTTAGTATATAAATATATGCAGAACAAGCTCACACTAATACTCATGTATTAATAGACACGAATATATAAACATGGCTACACATATCAGACAGAAATGTATATATATATATATATATATATATATATATATATATATATACACATACATCATACACATACATATATACATACATAATAAATAATAATAATAATAATAATAATAATAATAATAATAATAATAATAATAAGCAAAAGGAGACACACAACTACAGTGACAACAGCATTTGGGATAAACAGTGTTTAGACTACCTGGATGAAAACTAAAATTGAAAAAATGTCATAAACAACAATAATTACAATAACAATAATAATAACAACAACAATAGCGGTAAAATTCTTAAAAAATATAAATAATAATGATGACATTGATATTACAATAACAACAACAATAACGATCATTATTTCAGAAAATGGTCCTTAAGTACGAAAGAGTTATCTTCCTTAATATTCTCTGTCTAGACTTCTGCACTGATATACACTAGTATACATATATAAACACACACGCAAATACACGGAATACAGACGTCTGTTGTAATACATCAGTAAAAACGAGTATTAGCTACGATTAACCTACCTAGTACATAATTATCTATCAAACACAAACATGTAAACACATAGAGACAGGCATAAACATACCAACCATTACCTACAAAACACACATGTATAGAAACATACCACACACACAAACATATAAACACACAGAGACAGGCATATACATACCTACCATTACCTACAAAACACACATGTACAGATACATACCACACACACAAAGATGTAAACACATAGAGACAGGCATACACATACCTACCATTACATACAAAACACACATGTAGAGACACATACCACACACACAAACATGTAAACACATAGAGACAGGCATACACATACCTACCATTACATACAAAACACACATACACATACCACACACACAAACATGTAAACACATAGAGACAGACAGACACATACCTACCATTACATACAAAACACACATGTATAGACACATACCACACACACAAACATGTAAACACATAGAGACAGGCATACACATACCTACCATTACATACAAAACACACATGTATAGACACATACCACACACACAAACATGTAAACACATAGAGACAGGCATACACATACCTACCATTACATACAAAACACACATGTATAGACACATACCACACACACAAACATGTAAACACATAGAGACAGGCATACACATACCTACCATTACATACAAAACACACATGCACAGACACATACCACACACACAAACATGTAAACACATAGAGACAGACAGACACATACCTACCATTACATACAAAACACACATACACAGACACATACCACACACACAAACATGTAAACACATAGAGACAGGCATACACATACCTACCA
Source organism: Chrysomallon squamiferum (assembly GCA_012295275.1). Lineage (NCBI taxonomy): Eukaryota > Metazoa > Mollusca > Gastropoda > Neomphalida > Peltospiridae > Chrysomallon > Chrysomallon squamiferum. The sequence goes on from CM022666.1 coordinate 5,425,757, forward strand.
TTACATACAAAACACACAGACACAGACACATACCACACACACAAACATGTAAACACATAGAGACAGGCATACACATACATACCATTACCTACAAAACACACATACACATACACATACCACACACATACAGACAGGCATACACATACATACCATTACCTACAAAAGACACATACACAGACACATACCACACACACAAACATGTAAACACACAGAGACATGAATACACATACCTACCATTACATACAAAACACACATGTATAGACACATACCACACACACAAATATGTAAACACATAGAGACAGGCATACAGATACCTACCATTACATACAAAACACACATGCACAGACACATACCACACACACAAACATGTAAACACATAGAGACAGGCATACACATACCTACCATCACATACAAAACACACATACACATACACAAACCACACACAGAAAC
>CM022666.1:5428706-5438706 GCA_012295275.1 Chrysomallon squamiferum
GCTTTGTTCAATAAATGCGCATGCGTATTAGCAAGACTTAGGACGCGCAATAGTGTATAGTGTTTTTACTATCATTTACTATCATACTGTGCGCGCGCACACACATATACTCTTATACATTTGTTTTTCTTTAATTTTAATCATTTTTTTTTATTATTTATTTTTTTTTTTACCATTGTTTTTAATTACTTATATTTTTGCTTTTTTTTTTTTCTTCTTTTTCTTGTTGTTTTACAATTTTTATTTATTACTGATTATGAAGTAAAATTTATAGCCTGGATGGAAAGCTCAGTTCTAGAAGAAAGTTATTTATTATTTCTCAGAAACCTTAATCTTAAGAAACACACTCATACACACACATTTTTAAAGCAGTCTTATGAATGGGTGCACTGTCTTGCAAATGGCGTTCGTGACCTAGTTACTGCTTTGTAATTAAAAAATGTATCGGTGTTCATATTCATTTTCAACAACAATAACAACAACAACCACAACAGCAGATCTATTTATTTATATCAATAATAGTGCATTCAAACTTTCTAAATCCGTCTATTAATAATTCGGTTGACAACTTTACCTAGTGACCTGACTACTTATTTATAGCTTGGGTGGAAAACCCAGTGTGTTGCAAAAATATTTTGTAATTTTGTAATTGCAAGCAAGTAACAGAAAATTATCTATTACTTGTTAGTATTCATGACTCACGGGATCCAGTGATACAAATCTGTCCTGGGCAAACTGCGTGACTCAGTGCACTGCAATACAGTAATAATGTCTAATAGTACAGTAATAATGACTCATAGTACAGTAGTACTGACTAATAGTACAATAATAATGCCTCATAGAACAATAATAATGTCTCATAGTACAGTAATAATGACTCATAGTACAGCAGTACTGATTAATAGTACAGTAATAATGACTCATAGTACAGTAGTACTGACTAATAGTACAGTAATAATGACTCATAGTACAGTAGTACTGATTAATAGTACAGTAATAATGACTCATAGTACAGTAGTACTGACTAATAGTACAATAATAATGCCTCATAGTACAATAATAATGCCTCATAGAACAATAATAATGTCTCATAGTACAGTAATAATGACTCATAGTACAGCAGTACTGATTAATAGTACAGTAATAATGACTCATAGTACAGTAGTACTGACTAATAGTACAGTAATAATGACTCATAGTACAGTAGTACTGACTAATAGTACAATAATAATGCCTCATAGAACAATAATAATGTCTCATAGTACAGTAATAATGACTCATAGTACAGCAGTACTGATTAATAGTACAGTAATAATGACTCATAGTACAGTAGTACTGACTAATAGTACAGTAATAATGACTCATAGTACAGTAGTACTGATTAATAGTACAGTAATAATGACTCATAGTACAGTAGTACTGACTAATAGTACAATAATAATGCCTCATAGTACAATAATAATGCCTCATAGAACAATAATAATGTCTCATAGTACAGTAATAATGACTCATAGTACAGCAGTACTGATTAATAGTACAGTAATAATGACTCATAGTACAGTAGTACTGACTAATAGTACAGTAATAATGACTCATAGTACAGTAGTACTGATTAATAGTACAGTAATAATGACTCATAGTACAGTAGTACTGACTAATAGTACAGTAATAATGACTCATAGTACAGTAGTACTGATTAATAGTACAGTAATAATGACTCATAGTACAGTAGTACTGACTAATAGTACAGTAATAATGACTCATAGTACAGTAGTACTGATTAATAGTACAGTAATAATGACTCATAGTACAGTAGTACTGACTAATAGTACAGTAATAATGACTCATAGTACAGTAGTACTGATTAATAGTACAGTAATAATGACTCATAGTACAGTAGTACTGACTAATAGTACAGTAATAATGACTCATAGTACAGTAGTACTGATTAATAGTACAGTAATAATGACTCATAGTACAGTAGTACTGACTAATAGTACAGTAATAATGACTCATAGTACAGTAGTACTGATTAATAGTACAGTAATAATGACTCATAGTACAGTAGTACTGACTAATAGTACAATAATAATGCCTCATAGTACAATAATAATGCCTCATAGAACAATAATAATGTCTCATAGTACAGTAATAATGACTCATAGTACAGCAGTACTGATTGAATGATGCTTCCTCTGCTTCGTTGTTAATTACTCTTATTCAGTTCATGTATCGCCAGCAATTATGTAATCATTTTAAATCATATTCCAATAGCATAACTAATTAGTAATGGAACAAATATAAAAATAAATTTAAAAAGGTTAGATATACCAACATCACAATTCACAAAAAAACACAAATTATTATTATTATTATTATTATTATTATTATTATTATTATTATACCCCCACTGAAGACTTTAAAGAAAGATTCAAGTATGTCTAATATAAATGTTTCAGTATAATGTTAAAGTAAAAGAATCGTTTTATATATACAAGTCCATAGGTACAGTGGGCGTACAGAACATTAAATATGAACAGTTATAATTCAGGCCTCTCGTAAAAATTTTACAGCATATACAGGCCAAAGTAGGTTGTCTCAGGATCTCTCAAAATTCTGTTCACAACTGATGTTCTCACCACTACGGTGTCATTGGCTTTCAGGTAGTAAACAGCTCCAATGTAGGAAGGAACAAAACCTTCCTGGTATCTTCGTAATTTGCATGTTGACTGAGGATTTGTGTAGAGAACTTCATAATCTGGATATATTTCAATTGAGTGACACAGTCTAGCGTATTCTAGCTCTCTAATGTGGTTGGCATGGAATAAAACGTTGCTGTATATGAAGTAGTAAGCAGCTTCTTTGACTTGAATCCCGTCAGCGACAACAGCCGCAGCTCCTTTCACAAACGATCTTTTACCAGACGACGTCCATTTGATCAAAGGCTTTGGTGTGTCTGAAAAGTTTGTAAGAATAAATTATTTTTAAATAATATTTTTATTTTAAATTGTCAACAGTTGTAGTTAGTATTACTAATATATTTATATAACTACTACAAACTCCTGCTATTGACTACTTTAGTACAATCATTCATACTTTTACTACTAACGTGCTAATACTATTGTTATCACAATTTCTACTATTATTTCCTAACCACTACTAATAACTATGTGATTACTATTACAACTACTTTTACCAGACCAACTACTACTATTACTTCTATTTTACTACTACCACATTTATTACCAAATCACCTTTTATACAGAGTATAATTACGTTGCTACTAATAGCTACTACTCTACAACAACTACTACTACTCTACTACTACTATTACTAGTAATCTACTACTACTACTACTACTACTACTACAACTATACTACTACTTCTGCTGCTACCACTGCTACTACTACTACTTGTTTTCATACTTTTGTCATATGTTGCATTCATTTCCATTTGTAGATGAGCTGATGTCTTCGCATTGTTTTTATTATTCAGATTGTAAGCGACCTCTCTGACCTGCTTAAGGTTCTGTTCTGAAAATATATATATATATACATATAGATACAGACACATGTAGACTACTGATACATGTATAAATATATAGATTCATACATACATACATAGATTAGTAGACATTGTTTTTATTATCTCTGATCTGCTTAAGTTTTGGTTCTGAAACACACACACAAATATACACTTGTACATGTTTACATACATAGACTGTATACAAATATGCACATACATACAAATACATAATTATAAAAACTTTTGTGGATATTTAAATATGAGTGCCTGAATGTTTCTGTTTGTGTGTGGGTCTTTTTCTGTATGTTTGTCTGTCTGTGTTTGGGTATGTATGTGTTTATGACTTTCCTTGTGTGAGTCTGTGTTTCTGCGACTTTGTCGTTTTTATGTATGTCTGAGTGTATCTGTATATGTTAACTTACCACTTTTCTCAGATTTTGTATGACTTTCACTCAGTTTCTAAAAAGAATGTTAATATCCAATTTGAAACTAGTCCACAATAATCAATTTTAAATGTATAAATGTTTTTCAGCACTATTAATTTCTGCTTTTCATAATTCAAATATTATTATTTCATTATAATGTATTGTACTTTTGAATATTTTTATAAAGAATTTACCTCTTTCTTAATTTCATATCTACAGAAAAGATTTTTTTTTTTTTTTAAGTTTCTAGAATTAAATACAGAATTTACCTTTTTCATAATTTCACTGATCACTTTTTCTCCATCTCTGTAACAGCAATACGTGGTATTGTTCCTGGTTCTGGTCGTAGATTTGTCATCACAACAATTTTCTCCTGGTTTGCATGAGATTTTCACACACAGTTCCTTGTCAAACAACAAGCTGGTTTCACTGTTCAGAAATTCGTTTAATGTTCCAGATGCAATGAAACTGATGAGTATGAAGTTTAGTACCATAAGAGAAACGGCAAGGACTGGACGAATTGGTACCATTTTGTGTAATAACTTTTATTTCCTTTAGAAGTAATCTGTAAAACATGACGAAAAGAAGAAAAAAATGCTATTAGTAATAAATAATACCAAGATAAATACACACACGCGCACCCGTACACAGTCTCAGTATGCACACACCTATACTGATTCTGCCACACTCGGAGTTACTCCCCCTACTCTCGTTATCTACAGAATCGCCAAACAAAGCCTCTGATAAAATTTCTCTGGTTTGCTCTATCATGTTTGACTGGGCAGTTGAAATGTTTGTTATGAATATTTACAATTCTAATAGCTCAGCCCTCTTGGCTCTTTTGATAAACGTTACACTAGGATTGTTCAATGTATCTTAATCCATAATAATTTCTCCGTTTTGACTTATTTATTTTAATATCGTTATTATTTTGTTGTGTTGTGTTTTCTCAAGTGGATATAAACATAAATTAGCTGTCATTAAACTTAGAAAATACTCAATACATCTAAAGAAATAATTCCATAAGAATTTTAGAAAACGAGCCCCAAAATTAATTATTTGAAAAATCCCGGACGAGAGCCCCAACTTTTATGTTCCTGTCACGTGGTTTACATCTTTAAACACGTTGTATGTTTTATTATGACTCAGTCTAGTGTAACAATGTGTTTTACTGGCCACCTAACAAAGAATATAAACGCTAAATTGACAGCAATCTATATAAATCAATAAGTCTATCTACTCACTAGAGAAATAAACACAACAGTAGATACGATTCACGTTAATTATTTAATTATGATATACAGGTGACTTGATAATAATACATTAAACAATCATGAAACATACGTTTACGTAATTGTGATTAATGATACGAGTACGGTCATACGAGTACGGTCACAAATGTAAAATTAGGTATATCGTCTGGTTCTTGAAACACTTCTGTAAAAATGTTTAGCCGGATGAAAAAAAAAAAAAAAATAGCTGAGGTAATGTTCTCTTTATCCTTTCCTAAAACCTTGGCTAGTTGGTTTAGTGCAAAGTCAGAACAAATCTGTCAAAGCTTGCCAGGTCCTCATTCTACATATCCGCTCTGTTTGCTGATATTGTATCATCCTCGAAAGATCACGTCCAGGGCTGGTTTCCTCTCAGTGCCAGAAATTCAAACTACCGTGAACGTTACTGTTTATAGATCGCAGCGTGATTTTCTGTGGCTGTTATTATTCTTACCTGCCAACGCATGTGCTAGAAACTTATCGACCTTACCGCGATGTTTTGTTTTTTCAAGTTGATGTAATATCACTTAATATTATACAAGTGAAATTAGTGCGTGGAAAAATCCTAAACAGCAAAGTGAACTGGTACATTAAGGTGCCAGTGGCACGGATTCCACGTGCATTTTGTACATTTTCGATGTAATATCACTTTATATTACAGGTCGGTGTAATATCACATAATATTATACAAGTGAAACGAGGGCCTGGAAAAATCCTATACAGCAAATTGAACTGGAAAATTAAGGTTGCACATGCATTTTGCACATTTTCGATGTAATATCACTTAATATTACAAGTCGGTGTAATATCACTTAATATTATATTATACACATGAAATTAGGACGTGCATAAATCCTAAACAGCATAGTGAAATTATAATTTTATATAAATATATATAACCTATGAAATAAGTGAAATAATCCTTTTATATAAATATGTATAATCAATGAAATAAATGAAATTATAATTTTATATAAATATATATTACCTATGAAATAAGTGAAATTATAATTTTATATAAATAAATATAACCTATGAAATAAGTAAAACATTTACTTACCTAAATTAGGCTCAGTCTGTGTTCATAAAGGAGTGAAGCAAGTCTACGCTCTTTGTCAGGCTTCGTTGATTTTTATACCAGCGACTTTGAAAAGATCTTATTATATTCTTTACCAGCTCACTCGATCATTTTTGATTGGCTAAGAGGAAATGTCGTCTGATTTATTTAAATGTATTGCTTAATGTTTCTTCTTCTGTCGTTTTTAATTTTTCGCTATAGATTTCGTATAGTCATTTAATATACTATGAATAATATAAGCAAAGTTATTATATTATTGTTTTTGTCTGTTTGTATTGTTCATAAATAAGCTACATATTATAGTTGTTATTGCTATAATAGTAGTAGTAATAGTTGTAGTTGTTGTTGTAGTTGTGGTAGTAATAGTAGTAGTTGTTGTTGCGGTTGGTTTTGCGGTTATTGTTAAATAAAGAGTGCAGCGTAACTTCTAGTCCTGTGTCAACTAAGCCATAAACAACAAAATGAAAACATGTAGTCTGTGTATCACACAGTGTAAAGTTCCAGCCCGGATTTGTCATCTTACAAGCAATCGGAATAAATAAGTGTAGTGATCAATTATTATTACAGGGCCAGGAATATAAAATGTCTCAGAAATATCTACCTGTGACAGAAGAATCTTCTGTTTGTAAATGTTACTTGTAGCATGACTGTTGATTCAGTCTGCCGAATAAAAAAATAAATAAAGAAATGAGTGAAATAAAGTAAAATTAAAAAAATAAAAAAATAAATGAAAATAATTATTTGAAACAAAACAAATAAGAATAAAAAATTGTAAAAAGTAAAGTAAAGTAAATAAATAAAGTAAAATATGCTGACTAAAATAAAAAATAAATAAAAATAAATAAAAATAAAAATGTGATAAAAATAAAATAAAAATACAAAATGATAAAAGTAAAGTAAAATAAATAAATAAATACAATAAGATATATAAATATAAATTAATTAATTAAATCAATAAAATAAATAAAATAAATAGAGTAAAATAAAAATAAAAACAAACAAATAAACCATAAATAAATAAATATATAAATAAATAAATAAATAAATAAATAAATAATTAAAAAAAGATAAAGAAAAGAGAAACGATATATTCTATGTGTCACATTGTGGACATTTATACATAATCGGGATAAATAACTGAAGTCATCCATTTATTACTACAGGGCCAGGAATATGAAATGTCTCAGAAATATCTGCCTGTTATAGAAGAATCTTCCACTTGTAAACGTTACTTGTATCATGACTGTTGATTCAGTGGCTGCAAAAAACGTCACAATTTTTATATAACAAAATGTATTAATTTATAGAGTATTGAATGTGGCGTCATAGTCTACATGGGGTAATTGTTAAGCTTACTGATTAGGTCAATTAGGTTAGATTAAAGAAAGAGGTTTCATACTGTGCAGGGGTGGTGACTTGTTACACTTATTAATTAGGCAGGATTAAAGAAAGAGTCTTCATTATATTCGTATATTCTCCATCTTCATCTATTATCAGAAGTATGTTTAATATGGAAGTTATTCATACCAATAAGGGTGATATCAAAATCTGTTATGAAGGGTTCGTGTATGCTGCGGCAGAATTTCTTCGTGACATCGGGTGGAACATCAGCCTAAACCATCAACATTAAAATCAAAGAACATTAACAAAATACTCTGACAAAATGTGTTTAATCTATCTTTCATTGCTAATATATTTCTCAATAAAAAATTGTGACTTTTTTCCTGTGACGTCTTTTCGGGATTAATTACCAGCTCGGAGTGGTAGGTGTTACGGACTCTTGATTCAAACAAAGATCTGGCGACACACGTCAAGCTGCAAAGTCGGGAACACGTTGAGAAATAACGTCAGTCCTTTTTCATAAAAGAACCGAGATATTTTTTTTTTTTTTTTTTTTGGTGGGGGGGGAACTATTCGAGCGGAACGCACTGTGTATCCAGTTATGTAGATGTTTGCTCTTCTTACGTGATTGTTGCGACCGATTAGAATCATTCTATCGATCTGTATTATTCTTTATTGCTATATTGAATACAGTTTTAAAGGTGTTTTGTGTTTGTTGTGTTCTAGTGTACAATAAAGGGTGTATACATATATATGCTTTCTTATTAGATTAAGCATGTGCTCAGACTTTTGTTTAATAGATATTACCAATGAGTGGATTTTTTTATGTTTGTCAGGCTTTGAATACTCACAGATGATTGTAGCATTTTATTCTTTAGTACGAAGACACAAAGAACATTTTGTTGCTTCCTACATTTGCGCTGGTGACTATCTGAAAGTCAGTGACACTGTATATACACATACACATACATTACATTTTGTCAATTTAAAAAATGTTAAATTAAATAAAAATGTTTATTATTATCTCATCTCTGTTCTGTTGAAGTTGAGCAGCTTAGATTCACCACCTTACGCATAAAACCGTTATAATAACCGTTATTAATTAATTAATATTATTATTATTATTATTATTATTATTATTATTATTATTATTATTATTATTTTTATATATCAAAATATATGAATTTATAGAGTATTGAATGTGGCATCATAGTCTACATGGGGTAATTGTTAAGCTTACTGATTAGGTCAATTAAGCTAGATTAAAGAAAGAGGTTTCATACTGTGCAGGGGTGATGACTTGTTACACTTATTAATTAGGCAGGATTAAAGAAAGAGTCTTCATATTGTGCAGGGGTGATGCTTGAGTCCAGCTTACTGATTAGGATAGATTTAAACTAAGGGCTTCCTATTGTAAATGATTTATAAAATGTTCAATGTTAAAATGTGTTTTACTATATATTCTCCAGCTTGCTCTAGTATCAGAAGTATGTTTAATATGGAAGTTATTCATAGCAATATGGATGGTAATAAAATCTGTTACACTGCGACAAAATTTCTTCGTGATATCGGGTGGAACATCAGACTAAACCATCAACATTGTAATCAAAGAACATTAACATGTTGAAAAATAAAGCGAGCCCCTTTGCTTTTTCATAAACGATTTTTTGTTTGTTTCCAGGGTAACGGTCGCTGTCCACTGAACGCACTGTGTAACTAGTTATGTAGATGTTTGCTCTTCTGTATTAACTTGTATGTGATTGTTCTGACAGATTACATGTGTGTTTCTGTGTTTGTGTTTGTCTGTCTGTGTTTGTGTATATGTATAAAATATATGTGTATGTGTGCGTGTATGTTTATATTTGTGTTTGTCTATGTGTCTGTGTTAACTTATAACTTTTATCGGCTTTTGTATGACTTTCACTCTGTTTCTAAAAAGAATTTTGATAACGACTTTGAAACTCGTCCATAATAATCAAGTTTAAATTAATAAATATGTGTCACCACAATGAATTTCTCCTTTTCATAATACAAATATTATATTATTAAACGTATATCGATCTTTCTTCTCAGTTTCATTTATAATGAACTTAACCATTTAATATTTTTATATAGAATTTACCCATTTCTACATACAACATTTGTGTTGCTGTTACTGATGCATTTAATGCATTTATGAAACTGATGCTTACAAGTTTAGTACTACAAGAGAAATGACAATGACTGGACGAACTGACTTCATTTTCCTTTAGATGGAGTCTGTGCCAAACATAATAAAAATGTTATTAATAATCAATAATACCAAGATAAAGACACACACACAAATAACATTCTTTCAAAAAATATCAATAAAATATAAA
>CM022666.1:5443706-5467649 GCA_012295275.1 Chrysomallon squamiferum
GAGACAGCTGCACTTTAGAAGATAATAATATTGAATTGAAAACGAACAGAAAATTAAGTTTCCCATAAATTGGGTTTTTTCCGATGACGCGTAGTCCTTCAAATCACATTTTGATTGGCTCTGAGAAAATAAAATATTATCGAGAGGATGACATGCCTTACAAAATTAATAATTAAAAGTTGCACAATATTCATAAATAAACTATGTGCATTTATTACTGGTTGTTACCGTTGTAGTTCTTGTTATTATTAATATTAACGTTCAGAGTTCAGGTGGGAAAAAACACAAAAAACTACAACAATAAAACGACCAAAAAACCCAACAACAACAACAATAATAAACAAAAAACAAAACAGTACAAATAAATCACATACTATTCTAATACGCGAACACAGAGAAGAGAGGGGGCCAGTCAGCTGTGGTGTTTTTGGACGAGGGCCAAGTTAATGTAATAATTGGATTCCAAGTGTTCAGGTAGGATTACTTTTAAAGATAAACAGATGATATTTTAAATTATTACCGTCATCGACGAATATAAAACTATTAAAACTCAGTAATGATATATGTGTGTGTGTGTGTGTGTGTGTGTGTGTGTGTGTGTGTGTGTGTATATGTATCTATGTATGTGATATGAACATGGTTTTATAACAACAATATATAACCTATTGTGTATAAAGTATACAAATTATCCTTCATAAATTAAATCATGTCACTGGTGTATAAGTGAAAAGTCAGTTGAAAAATATTCTCATTAATTTTACTTGATATTTAAAAAAGAGTAGAAGAAAAAGAAGAAAATGATAAATGCAGAACAAGACATTTGTACTACATTTAAAGTAACTATCCAAGTAATAAAAATTATGAACAGATGAACAGAGGTATCACTGTAGTCTTTATTTAACAACAATGTCAGCAGCAAACAATACTAATTATACTGATGATGATGATGATGATAAATTTAATAGTAGTAGTAGTAGCAGCAGCACTAATATAAATAAAAAGAATAATAGAAAGAATAATACTAGTAATCATGATTATATGGTAATAATATAGTAGTAGTTATAATGATGAAGATGATAGTGGTAATAAAGTTAATGACAATTATGACATCATAAAATTAATAATGATGATGATGATAATAGCGAAAATAAAATTAATAATCATAATATTTATGATTTTGGAATGCTTCTAAAAAGAAAAGTCTTATTGTGATAAAACAAAAAAATGCTTTAAATAGATTGTTTATTATGCAAATTGTACATGAAAATTTAATGTAGCATATATGTATATTTGTCACTCTCATAATTTCATTGCATAAGTACATACTGTATAAAGTACACTTAACTTGTATTATTCATTATAAACCAATCAGTGAACATTTAACTTTCATCAGTTAATTTATATAGAAAACCATTAATACTCAAAAATTTATTCACTGAATACAGCACACATTCTCTCTCTCTCTCTCTCTCTCTCTCTCTCTCTCTCTCTCTCTCTCTCTCTCTCTCTCTCTCTCTCTCTCTCTCTCTCTCTCTCTCTCTCTCTCTCTCTCTCTCTCTCAATTTCATCTTCAAAACTGAGCATCAAAACGGGATACTAGGAAGCAAGGCTGCTTTGGTCTGGAGATTTAAAGAAAAAAGAAAGTTAATGTAATAATTGGTGTCCAAGTTTTCAGTTGACAGCCGTACTAAATTCCTCGCCGAACTCTGAACTACACCGTTACTTCTGTTCACGTGTTCGGTAAGTTATACTAACCTATATATAACAGTACTGTCACCGATGTATAATAATACTATCACGTGCCGGGATTTCCAGTAACCAATGACTACGTCAAAGTCTGTGTACGAACAATGAGGGAACTATTATCTGATGTAAATTTAGCTTTCATGAATCTATGCGCAGCCGTATTAACAAGAGGTAAGCACGCGAAATAGGGTGTTATGTTTGTGGTATTGTACTCTAGAATACACACTGACATGCGCAGTTTACTAAATGACGCGATAAATTGGAAGTGTACTGATCAAAAAATGTTAATATGTAAAGTTATTCAACTTACTGGGTAAAAATAATTAAGTTCAGTAATCGTGAATTGTGGTACATCTACAAAGTCATTTTATACACATGTACATACTATTATGTAAATTTAGTTAATATTCGCAGTTTATTACTTTACTGCACAACTTTATTCAGAGCAAAGACCAGCTGGAAAAAAGCCCAATGATGATGATGAAGATGATGATGATAAATTTAATAGTAGTAGTAGCAGCAACAGCAGCACTAATTTCAGTAGTAGTAGTAGTAGTAGTAAGAATAGTACTAATAATGTTGATTAGTAGCAGTAGTAGTAACTATGATGACGATAGTGATAATAAAATTAATGATGATGATGATAGTGATAATAAAATTAATAATGATGATGATAGTGATAATAAAATTAATGATGATGATGATAGTGATAATAAAATTAATAATGATGATGATAGTGATAATAAAATTAATGATGATGATGATAGTGATAATAAAATTAATGATGATGACGATAATGATAATAAAATTAATAATAATATTAATATTTATGTTTTTGAAATGCTTCTAAAAAGAATTTTTTTGTGATAAAACAAAAAAATGCTTTAAATAGATTGTTTATTATGCAAATTTTACATGAAATTTAAATGTAGCACATATAAACATTTATTATTCTCATAATTTCAATGCATGAGTACATACTGTATAAAGAACATTTAACTTGTATTATTCATTATAAACCAATCAGCGAACATTTAACTTTCATCAGTCAATTTATATAGAAAACCAATATTATGTAAATATTTATTCACTGAATACATCTCTAGAACACATTCAGTGTTTGTAGAACATCCACTGTACAGATTTACAGAACACAGACCATCAATAGTACACACATTACGTATTCACTGTACAAAGAAAAGCCACTATACATGGAGTATTCATCATCATTTAACATTAATTATATTTACAACATCCACAGATGTACATGTTTAGATATCAACTGTTCAAAAACATCTTTGTACATAGAACATCTGCAGCAGAACATCCATTTTGTACAGAACATCTACCATACAAGAACATTCACTTTACACTGAACATCTACTGTACTTGAGCATCAATGTACAGTGTATACAGAACATCTGTACAAGATCATCTTTTTACACAGGACAAAGACTGTAGAACAACCACTGTATACAGAACATTCACTGCAGAAGAACACATTTTGTACATAGAATATCATCTGTACTAGAGCATCCACTATACAACGAATATCCAGTGTACAAGAATATCCAGTAAAAAAAAAAAAAAATTCTGAATAATAATGATGACAGTGAAAAATGTAGGATGATGACCATGACAACCTTTCTTCTTACTTATAATATTTTTAGGTTTTAAATTAATTTCTTTTCATGCATCTTTCATTGTCTGATCCTCGCTGGTTTAAAAAAGTATTCTTAGCCTGACAAAAACCAGATCTGTTAAAAGATGAAAAGAGAGAAAGTAAAAAAAAAAAAATAATTTCATGGAGTAAGTTTAGTTCAAATAAAATGAAAGAAATAATTATTTGTTTATCTGTTCTGCATGAGAAACAAGTCAACTGTTGATCATTTCAGCTTGGAGGTCTATGAATCTGTTCTGAACTTTAAAAAAATATATATTAAAATACACTGAATATTCCAGATCACAGCATGTCAGTTTTATAATATCATATACTGAATACATGATATTTGCTTTACTGAATCTTTAATACTACATTCTTTGATTTGTAAATTACAGAATACATACTTTAATGTAACGATCTTTAAGGTTACCGTACTGGAATAATACTGTATCACTTGGTATATAAATTACATGGCATCTAATGCACTCTATTAATCTTTAATACTGTATCCCTGGATATATTAGTTACATGGTATGTACTGCACTGTATTAATCGTTAAGGTCTATGAATCAATTCTGAAATTTAAAACAAATATATATTCAGATACACTGTATATTCTACATCACAGTATTTCAGTTTTATAATATCATACACTGAATATATGGTATTTGTTATGCTGAATCTTTAGTATTATATCCTTTGATTTATAAATTACATGATATGTACTGTAATAATTTTGTATATTATATCCTTGAATATACACATTAATGTATTCATTTATACTCTGCACCACAGGACCTCATTTGTTTATAAAATAATACACAGAATACATATTATTTGCAATACTGAATCTGTAATATTATATCTTTGAATATATAAATTACATGGTATGTACTGTATTTTATTATATATTATTTAATACTATATTCCTGGATACATAAATTACATGGTATGTACTGCACTCTATTAATCTTTAATACTGGATATATAAATTACATGGTATGTACTGCAGTCTATTAATCTTTAATACTGGATACATAAATTACATGGTATGTACTGTACTTAATTATATAATATTTAATACTGTCTCGTCGTAAATATAAACTACATGATATGAAATGTACTGGAATAATACTGTATTCTGCATGTTTAAAATATATTATTCTGCAACTTTTGTCTTATTTCCAATTAAAATGTGTTTCACTGTATATACTCCAGCTTGCTTTAGTATTAGAAGTATATATAATATGGAAGTTATTCATAGCAATAAGGGTGATATCAAAATCTGTTATGAAGGGTTCCTGTATGCTGCCGTACAATTTCTTCGTGATATCGAGTGGAATATCAGACTAAACCATCAACATTAAAATCAAAGAACATTAACAAAATGTGTTTAATCTATCTTTTATTGCTAATATATTTTTTTCGGGATTAATTACCAGCTCGGAGTGCTAGGTGTTACTGACCTTTGTTGTTTATCAGAAAGATCTGGCGACACACGTCAAGCTGCAAGGTCGGGAACACGTTGACAAATAACGTGAGTCACTTTTTCATAAAAGTGCGGAGATTATTATTATTTTTTTTTTTTTGGTCAGGGTAAAGGTCGCTGTCCACTGAATGCACTGTGTAACTAGTTATTTATATGTTTGCTCTTCTGTATTAATCCTGACGTGATTGTTGTGATCGATTACCATCATTCTATTCATCTATATTATTCTTTACTGCTATATTGAATACAGTGTTAAAAGTGTATTGCGTTTGTTGTGTTCTAGTGTATATATACACATATATGCTTTATTATTAGATTATGCATGTGTTCATATTTTTGTTTAATAGATATTACCAGTGAAGGAATTTTTTTTTTTATGTTTGCCAGGCTTTGAATACTCACAGATAATTTTAGCCTATTATTCTTTAGTACGAAGACACCAAAAACATTTTGTTGCTTCATACATTGGAGCTGTTGACTGCCTGAAAGTCAGTGACACTGTATGTAAACAAACACATACATTATATACATACATTATTATATACATACATTATTATACACATACATTATTTTATAAATATGTAAAATTGTTAAATTAAATAAAAAAAATTATTGTTATCTCAACTCTATTCTGTTGAAGTCGAGCAGCTTAGATTAACCACCTTACGCTTAGAACCGTTATAATAACCGTTATTAATTTATTATTATTATTATTTATTTATTTATTTATTTATTTAATTATTAGTTTATTTATTTATTTATTCGTTTATTTAATATTGTTGTTGTTGTTGTTGCTAGTTAGTTATTTTGGTCCATATAAAGAGAGACTATACATTTTTTTCAATTAAATTTGTTAAATTCACACACACACACACACACACACACACACACAGATCCATACCCAGACACACACACACACACACACACACACGCTTTGTTTTTTTCTCCTAAGGATTTTTCTGAGAAGTAATAAATACTCATTTCATTCGTCAACTGGGCTATAAATGGATGTTACGTCAGTCGAATGTGCACGTACGTAGGCGTATCCATATAATCATGTGATAAGTACATGGTTCTATAACAGCAGTATTTAACTTACTGTCTATAAAGTACACAAATTATGCTTCATAAAATAAAAATTAAATCATGTCAGTGACTGGTGTATAAGTGAAAAGTGAGTTCAAAAATATTCTCATTAATTTTACTTGATATTCAAAAAAGAAAAGAAGAAAAAGAAGAAAATGATAAATGCAGAACAAGACATTTGTACTACATTTAAAGTAACTATCCAAGTAATAAAAAGTATGAACAGGTGACCAAAGGTGTCGCTGTAGTCTTTATTTAACAAAAATGTCAACATCAAACAAAACTAATGATTATGATGATGATGATGATAAATTTAATAGTAGTAGTAGCGGTAGCACTAATATAAATAGCAGGAGTAGTAGAAAGAATAATACTAGTAATCATAATTATATAGTAATAATATAGCAGTAGTAATAATGATGAAAGTGATAGTGGTGATGAAGTTAATGATAATTATAACAGTGATAATAAAATTAATAATGATGATGATGATGGTAGTGATAATAAAATTAAAACATAATATTTACAATTCTGAAATGCGTCTAAAAAGAAATGTCTTATTGTGATAAAACAAAAAATGCTTTAAATAGATTGTTTATTATGCAAATTTTACATGAAAATTTAAATGTAAGTATATATAAACATTTGTTACTCTGATCATTTCATTGCATGAGTACATACTGTATAAAAACACTTAACTTGTATTACTCATTATAAACCAATCAGCGAACATTTAACTTTCATCAGTCAATTTATATAGAAAACCAGTAATATTTAAATATTTTTTCACTGAATACAGCACACATTCTCTCTCTCTCTCTCTCTCTCTCTCTCTCTCTCTCTCTCTCTCTCTCTCTCTCTCTCTCTCTCTCTCTCTCAATTTTATCTTCAAAACTGAGCATCAAAACGGGATGCTAGGAAGCAAGACTGCTGCAAGACTGCTTTGGTCTCGAGGTTTGAAAGAAAAAATGTTAATGTAATAATTGGTGTCCAAGTTTTCAGTTGACAGGCCGGACTAAATTCCTCGCGTACCCCTGGACTAACTCGTTACCTCTGTTCACGTGTTCGGTAAGTTATAATAACCTATATATAATAGTACTGTCACCGATGTATAATAATACTATCACATGCCGGGATTTCCAGTAACCAATGACTACGTCAAGGTGTGTGTACCAACAATGAGGGAACTATTATCTGATGTAAATATAGCTTTCATGAATCCATGCGCAGCCGTATTAACAAGAGTTAAGCACGCGAAATATGATACCTGATATTGTGGTATAGAACAGGCACTGACATGCGCAATTTAGTCAATGACGTGATAAAGTGGAAGTGTACAGACAAAAAATGTAATATGTAAAGTTATTCAACTGACTGGGTAAAATAAAAAATAAGTTATGTAAACGTGAATTGTGGTACATCTACAAAGTCATTTTATGCACACGTACATACTATTATGTATATTTAGTTAATATTCGCAGTTTATTAACTTACTGCACAACTTTATTCAGAGCAAAGACCAGTTGGAAAAAATCCCAATGATGATGATGAAGATAATGATGATAAATTTAAGCAACAGCAGCACTAATTTCAATAGTAGTACTAGTAGAAAGAATAATACTAATAATGTTGATTAGTAGCAGTAGTAGTAACTATGATGACGATAGTGATAATAAAATTAATAATAATATTAATATTTATATTATTGAAATGCTTCTAAAAAGAAGATTCTTATTGTGATAAAAAAAAAAAAAAAAAATGCTTTAAATAGATTTTACATGAAATTTTACATTTTACTGTATAAAGAACACTTAACTTGTATTACTCATTAGAAAGCAGTCGGTGAACATTTAACTTTCATCAGTCAGTTTATATAGAAAATCAATATGTAAATATTTATTCACTGAATACAGCACTCATTTATTTTACATAGAACATCCCTAGAACACATTCAGTGTTTGTAGAACATCCACTATACAGATTTACTGAATACAGACCATCAGTAGTACATACATTACATATTCACAGTACAAAGAAAAGCCACTATGCATGGAGTATTCATTATCCTTTAACATTAATTATATTTACAACATCCACAGATGTACATGTTTAGAACATCTACTGTACTTGAGAATCCAATGTACAGTGTACACAGAACATCTGAACAACATCATGTTATACAGGACACAGACTGTAGACTTTCATTGATTACTTTATTAATACAATTTTTGATGATGATGTAGACAATAAAATTCTGAAAGATGAGGTTGTCAGTAAAACTCTGAATGATGAAGCTGACAATGAAATTCTACATGATGATGTTGGCAATGAAGTTCTATATGATGATGTTAGATGAATTATGTTAATCTCTCTCTCTCTCTTTCTCTCTCTCTCTCTCTCTCTCTCTCTCTCTCTCTCTCTCTCTCTCTCTCTCTCTCTCTCTCTCTCTCTCTCTAAAATATATTGATTATAATGAAAAATGTATAGCCTGGATGAAAAGCTCAGCTCTTGAAAACTGTTATTTATTACTTCTCTGAAACCTTAATCTCAAGAAACACACACACACACACACACACACGCACACACACATTTTTTAAATAGTGCTTTGTGTTGAAAATGGCGTTCCTGACCTAGTTACTGCTTTGTTAGTCAACCGATATTCATTTGAATTTTCAACAACAACAACAACAAATGTATTTATTTATAACGATACTTTTCTGAATCTCTCTACTAGTAATATTTTCAACTACTGACTCACATCTATTTATAGCTTTGATGGAAAGTCCTGTTCCCGGAGAAAGAGAGTATTTATTATTAATTCTCGGAAAACGTTAACGTGACAAAAATAAGCCAACATCATAATTTAAATATGTTGTTATTTAAAATACTGGCAACTGTCCAAAGAATGTGTGTGTGTGTGTGTGTGTGTGTGTGTGTGTGTGTGTGTCTGATAAGGTATATTTAACTGTTTATGTTTTGTACTGTACAAATAGACACTGATATGCGCAGTTCACTAAGTTCGCATTAAAATGGGTGTGTACAGACAAAAATGTTCATGTTTGCTTCGAGGAGTATCTACAAAGTCATTATATGTAAAACACATACATAGTATTAAATAATCGAGTAACTGTTTCACGAGTAATTGTTACATACATACAAACGTTTATTACTGTGATAATTTCACTGCCTGAGTACACACTGTATGAAGAACACTTAACTTGTATTATTCGTTATAAATCAATCAGTGAACATTTAACTTTCATCAGTCAATTTACATAGAAAAATGTGATTTGTTACTTCTCGGAAACCTTAATCTCAAGAAACACACACACCCACACATAGACATAACAATACTTTGTTGAATCCGTCTACTAGTAATATGTTTCCCATAAAACTTCAACTACTGACTTTGACGAAAAAATAATTTACTAAGAAAAGTAATCATGATTTTATATAGTAATAATAATATAGTCTTGATTATATAGTAATAATATAGCAGTAGTAATAATGATGAAGATGATAGTGGTAATAAAGTTAATGATAATTATGATAGTGATAATAAAATTAATAATGATGATAGTGATAATAGTGATAATAAAATTAATAATCATAATCTTTACGATTCTGAAATGCTTCTAAAAAGAAAATTCTTATTGTTATAAAACAAAAAAATGCTTTAAACAGATTGCTTATTATGAAAATTTAAATGTAACGTATATATAAACATTTATTACTCTAATTATGTCAATGCATGAGTACATACTGTATAAAGAAAATCCTTTTTATCTGGATCATCCACTTGTATTATTCATTGTAAACTAATCAGTGAACTTTTAACTTTCATCAGTTAATTTATACAGAAAACCAGTAATATTTAAATATTTATTCACTGAATACAGCGCACATTCTCTCTCTCTCTCTCTCTCTCTCTCTCTCTCTCTCTCTCTCTCTCTCTCTCTCTCTCTCTCTCTCTCTCTCTCTCTCTCTCTCTCTCTCTCTCTCTCAATTTTAACTTCTATACTGAGCATCAAAAAGGGAAGATAGGAAGCAAGGCTGTTTTGGTCTGGAGATTTAAAGAAAAAAGAAAGTTAATGTAATAACTGGTGTCCAAGTTTTCAGTTGACAGGCTGGACTAAATTCCTCGCGTACCCCTGAACTACAGCGTGACTTCTGTTCACGTGTTCTGTAAGTGATACTAACCTATATATAACAGTACTATCACGTGAGTGGAATTCTACTTATTCAACATACTGGGTAAAAATAATTAAGTTAGGTAAACGTGAATTGTGGTACATCTACAAAGTCATTTTATACACACGTACATACTATTACACAGAGTTCTTTGTCAAACAACAAGTTGGTTTCTCTGTTCAGAAATTCGTTTAATGTTACAGATACAATGAAACTGATGAGTATCAAGTTTAGTACCATAAGAGAAATGGCAATGACAGCAAGAACTGATTTCATTTTGTGTAACAATTTTTAATTCCTTTAGAAGTAATCTGTAAAACACGACCAAAAAAAAAAAAAATTGTTATTAGTAATAAATAATAACAAGATAAATACACACACACGCACACGTACACAGACACAACACACACACACCTATATAAAATATTATTTCAGCAATCCAAAAATATACACTTGTACATACACACAAATATAAAAGTTTCAAACAATGGTTATATCAATAAATAAAATAATAAATATTACCAAGACAAACTCACACAAAATATACACACGTACATATAGTTCTATGTAATATTCTTACAAAAAAAAAAAAAAGTAAAATAAATAATACCAAGATATATTTACATTGATGATGAACCTATGCGATGTCAAAAAAAAGAAGAAAAAAAGCAAAGGTTTCTCTTTTGAAAATGCCAAGTTTGATTTATCAAATTTCACGGATGCTTAGTAAACCACTGTATACAAATACTCACCACTGAAATCCAATATGACAGCACAGCGATGTGTACTGGAACAGATAATCCTCCTTGCTATCTGATACCACGAAATTTGTTACACACACACACACACACACTCACACACACTCACACACATACATACGCATCCATACCCAGACACACACACATACATATTATTTAAAATAAGTTTGATAGTCTAATAGGTTTCTTTGACTACTTGCGAGTGTTTTTGAATAAGTATACATTATCGCTATGTACAGCTTTGTTTTTTCCTCCAAAGAACATTTCAGATGTGAAATAAATTCTCATTTTATTCCTCAACTGGGCTATAAATGGATCTTACGTCAGCCGAATTACTAATAGACGGATTTACAAAGTTTGAATCCATTATTATTATTAAATAAATAAATTTGTTGTTGTTGTTGTTGTTACTATTGTTGAAAATGAAAATGAACACGAATACCCTTCTT
The DNA here is from genome assembly GCA_012295275.1 of Chrysomallon squamiferum. Lineage (NCBI taxonomy): Eukaryota > Metazoa > Mollusca > Gastropoda > Neomphalida > Peltospiridae > Chrysomallon > Chrysomallon squamiferum. The sequence continues at coordinate 5,455,089 of CM022666.1, forward strand.
TTTTTTTTTAATGTCTAGCTAGGTGGGTTCATTTGCAAGGTAATAGCTTTTATTTTATAAAACGAAAAATATAGAAAAATTAAAATTCAGTTTAAAACACAAAGAAATATGAAATATTAATTGTTTAGTTAAATAAATAAATAAAGTAAAATACCGTAAAATAAATAAAAAGTGATAAAAAGTAAAGTGAAATAAATAAATTAATTAACAAAAAATAATAATAAAATGAAATGAAATAAAACAAATACAGTAAAATAAACAAATAAAAATAAAGAAACAAATAAACAAATAAAAATAAAGAAACAAATAAACAAATAATTAAATAATTAAATAAATAAATAAATAAATAAAGTTTATAGCAGATGTTTGCTCAATTCATCGATATTACCAGTGAAGGGATTTTTTATGTTTGTCAGGCTTTGAATACTCACAGATCATTTTAGCATATTATTCTTTAGTACGAAGACAGCAAGAAAGTTTTGTTCTTTTCCATATTGGAGCTGTCGACACTGCATAGACACATAGACATATATTACATACATTTTATAACCTTAAATTAAATAAAAATATTTATTATTATCTCAGGTATATTCTGTTATTAAGTTGATAAAGTTATGTCACCCGTATTACTAACAGACAGATCGAGAAATTACGAATGCATTATCATTGTTATAAATAAATAAATCTGATGTTGTGGTTGTTGTTATTGTTGCCTCTAATGTATAGAGTTACTTCTGTTCACGTGTTTGGTAAATTTTACTAAGTGATATAATACTACTATCACATGCTGAGATTTTTAACCTACGAACTTTTTGACATTGGAGAATGCGCTGGAAGTCATCCACTGCCAATCCCACGGAAAAACATATAAAGAAGAGAGTGGTGTGTAGGATTGTCAAAAACATCGTAGTGAAAATAATAGTGGCGCCGGCATTCATGTAAGCAGTCAACAAAAAAATGCTATAAATTGATTGTTCATTATAAAAATTGTACATCATTTTCCTTACCGAAACAGAAAATTAAGTTTCCGAGAAACTGGGTTTTTTCCGATGACGCGGTGTACTTCAAATCACATTTTGATTGGTCGCGATTGTAAGAAAAAAAGAAAAAAAAAGTTACATAGTGTTCACAAATAAACTTCGTGCATTTATTACTTGTTTTTATTGTTGTACTTCTCGTTATTATTAATATTACGATTGCTGCTCTCTCTCTCTCTCTCTCTCTCTCTCTCTCTCTCTCTCTCTCTCTCTCTCTCTCTCTCTCTCTCTCTCTCTCTCTCTCTCTCCGTCCGGTGAAAGTAAATTATAAAAACAGATTATTAAAATTTAAACAAATATAACAAAAAATATTACTTCTATTAGTGTCTTAAAGGTTATTAAACACACTCAGTTGTGTACAAATATAATTTGCGTTCTCACATCAACACAACTCAGACAAAAGCACTAACAATTATAAAATTATATTTGATAAAACCTTTTCTCATAATTGGTTAAATTCTTTCTTTTTCTACCTTCTTTTTTTTTCTTCTCTATTTTTTCTTTCTATTATTCCATCATCTCTATTTTTCATGTCTGTCATTCTCTCTCTCTCTCTCTCTCTCTCTCTCTCTCTCTCTCTCTCTCTCTCTCTCTCTCTCTCTCTCTCTCTCTCTCTCTCTCTCAGTGTTGATTCAGTGGCTGGAAAAAAAGTAACAATTTTTAGATAACAAAATGTATGGATTTATAGAGTATTAAAAACATAAAAAACAACAACACACAAACAAACAAAAACCAAAAAAAAAAAAAAAAAAAACAATAATAACGAAAAAACAATACAATACAAGCAAGTCACTCACACACACAAACGCACGCACACGCACGCACACACACAAACGCACACTAATCTATTAAATTTGTTTCGCTTTGTTCAGTTTGCCGTGAGTTGTTTTTATGACAGAAACTAGACTACGTCAAGTACATGTGATGTACGTGCAAGAACAGAAACAAAGAAAGGAAAACTTAACAACTGACTATTAACTAGTCACTATTCAATAGTCTAACCCTAAATAAATTATAAAGAATTTAATCCAGAACATCTACATTATCTAATTTCAAATGTCCTAATACACTCCAGCTATGCACTACAGTATATATCTACACAAGATCCACGAAGGAGCACAGTTATAAAAATTGGATTATTCCCTGACAGAAAAAAAAACCTATTTATTTGTATTCGTTTATGTTTATAATCGTTTCAGTTGTTGAACGTGTTTATTTGGACTAGAGATGACAGTGATCGCGTTATTGAAGCAGGTTGTGAAATAAGAGATTGGGACAAACACACGTTAGGTAACTCGAGAACTCGTGGCCCTGCATTCTGTATTACTAGGAAACATTTAGTAAACAGCTATTTATAAACACTGCTCAGGTAGAAACTACTTTTAAAGATAACGAGTGTACTGGGGATTTTAAAAGTTTTCCAGTGAGCTACCATTTTGTTATTGTCCGGGTTTTTAGACAGCAAATCAAACAGTCAAGGACGACTGCACAACTATTAAAACTGAATCATGATATTTGTCTGTCTGTCTGCATGTATGTAGGTGTGTGTGTAATTATATATATGTGAGTGTGTGTATGATTACGTAGAAATAGTAGCAGCAAAAGTAATAATGACGATGATGATCGTGATAATGAAATTTTATAATTATCATAAGATTTATGATTCTGAAGTGCATATACATTGCGTATTCACTGTACAAAGAAAAGCCACTATGCATGGAGTATTCATTATCATTTAACATTAATTATATTTACAACATCCACAGATGTACATGTTTAGAATACAAAGAAAATCCTTTTTGAGTGGAACATCCACTTAACTTGTATTATTCCTTATAAACCAATCAGTGAACATTTAACTTTCATCAGTCAATTTATATAGAAAATCAGTAATATGTAAATATTTATTCACTGCATACATCACACATTTATTTTACATAGAACATCTCTAGAACATATTCACTGTTTGTAGTACATCCACTGTACAGATTTACTGAACACAGACACTCAATAGTACACACATTACATATTCACTGTACAAAGAAAAGCCACTATGCATGGAGTATTCATTGTCATTTAACATTAATTATATTTACAACATCCACAGATGTACATGTTTAGAACATCAACTGAACAAAAACATCTTTTCACACAGAACATCTACAGCAGAACATCCATTGTGTACAGAACATCTACCATACAAGAACATTCACTGTACACTGAACATCTACTGTACTTGAGCATCCAGTCTATACAGAACATCTGTACAAGATCATTTTTTTACACAGGACATAGACTGTAGAACAGTCACTGTATACAGAGCATCTACTGCAGAACAACGCCTACTGTACTTAGAACATTAGAGCATCTACTGCACGAAGAATATCCAGTGTACAAGAACATCCATTGTACATAGAACATATATTGTATAATGTGAGAAAAAACCTAAAATAAACTCACAGATAACATTTACCATATCATAATGCAGACCCAGTCTGTTGAAACTTTGCTTGGTTAGTACAACCTCTGACACGTGTACACCGCCATAAACAAGGAGACACACAACTACAGTGACAACAGCATTTGGGATACAAAGTGTTTAGACTACCTGGATGAAAAATAAAGTTAGAAGAAAATATTAACTGCCCAAAAATTTCATCAACAACAATAATTACAATAACGATAGCCATAAATAACAACAGCAATAACAATAATAGTACAAATAATTCTAATAATGGTATTACATTAACAACAACAAAAACAATACTAATAAATATAATAATAATAATGATATTATATTAACAACAACAAGCATTTTTTGAGATGAAGGTCCTTGAGTATGAAAGAGTTGTCTTCCTTAGTATATATATTCTCAACAAGCTTACACTAATACTCACGTATTAATAGACACGAATATATAACCATGGATACACATATCAGACAGAAACATATATATACTCTTAAACACATACATATATACATACATAAATAATAATAATAATAATAATAATAATAATAATAATAATAATAATAATAATAATAATAATAATAACAATAAACAAGGAGACACACAACTACAGTGACAACAGCATTTGATATAAAAAGTGTTTAGACTACCTGGATGAAAAATAAAACTGAAACAAAATATTAACTGTGTGATAATCAGATAAATGACTGTAATATATTTAATTTTCCATTGATTTATTAAAAAGTTATTTTTCTTGTACTGTTTATTTATTTCATATAAAAATAAACATATATATATATATGCATATCAATTATTCCTAGCTTTTTTCAAAACAGAGTAGCCTGCATTGTTTTTCGGTGTAGAATTTTATCTTACGATATATGTCTATCTGGTCTTTAACAGTAAATGTGGGGTTATATAACGGTTGATTAAAAATGTACTTAGTGATGTCGTTAAAGTCAACGATCACTCCATCGCATAATATTTACTACACTAGGACCAGCCAAGCGAATCATGTAACCAATAACTTATTTTTGACAGCAGTGTGTAAATTTCATTCTACGTTGGTGATATTTCCATCTCATATAAACGTAAATACAACGTTCTTGACACTTCAGAGATAATAAAAACTGAAATTATTAAAACAATTCTTATTTAAAAAGCAGAGAACAACGTCTGATGAAATGCATGATTATATATATAAATTATGTTAATTAATAACTTCCTGTCACTTTTCCGCGCATGCCTCTTTACAAATAGTTGCAGATGTAGGATTAGTTTTGGGACAGCTTTTGTTCTTGGAGTGGACATGACTATGATGATATGTAAGGCGGATTGCCAGAAATATGAATACAGAAATATTGCAAAACAAAAAGTTGTCGCGTTACCTTCTTCTTATTTCCCTAACTTTAAAATGCCCCAAATACTACTCCTTATGGGTTTGCTCAGACAGCCTGAAAACGGAACCATTTTCGTTGGCTACGCTATATTGGCTAAAACAGGGCGTTGAATCGGGGCTAAATATTAGTGAAACAAACCAGTTTTTCATACATTTTATTTACGGTTTGGACATAATTTTCAATAAATGCGCATGCGTATTAGCAAGCGTTAGGACGCGCAATAGTGTATAGTGTTTTTAATATCATTTACTATCATACTGTGCGCGCGCACACACACATATACTCTTATACATTTTTTTAACTTTAATTTTAATCATTGTTTTTTTGAATATTTATTTATTTTTTACCATTGTTTTTAACTAATTATACATTTGCCTTTTTTTTATTTTTTTTTTCTTGTTTTTTTTTATGTTTTACAAGCTTTATTTATTACTGATTATGAAGTAAAATTTATAGCCTGGATGGAAAGCTCAGTTCTAGAAGAATGTTATTTATTATTTCTCAGAAACCTTAATCTTAAGAAACACACTCATACACACACATTTATAAATCAGTTTTATGAATGGGTGCACGCACTGTCTTGTGAATGGCGTTCGTGACCTAGTTACTGCTTTGTTAATGAACAGACCTGAAAAATAATAATAATAAAAATTGAAAAATGTATCGGTGTTCATATTCATTTTCAACAACAATAACAACAACAACCACAACAGCAGATCTATTTATTTATATCAATAATAGTGCATTCAAACTTTCTAAATCCGTCTATTAATAATTCGGTTGATAACTTTACCTAGTGACCTGACAACTTATTTATAGCTTGGGTGGAAAACCCAGTGTGTTGTAAAAATATTTTGTAATTTTGTAATAGCAAGCAAGTAACACAAAACTATCTATTACTTGTTAGTATTCATGACTCACGGGATTCAGTGATACAAATCTGTCCTGGGCAAACTGCGTGGCTTTGTGCACTGCAATACAATAATAATGCCTCATAGTACAGTAATAATGTCTCATAGTACAGTAATAATGTCTCATAGTACAGCAGTACTGATTGAATGAGGCTTCCTGTGCTTCGTTGTTAATTACTCTTATTCAGTTCATGTATCGCCAGCAATTGTATAATCATTTTAAACCATATTCCAATAGCATAACTAATTAGTCATGGAAAAAATATAAAAATAAATTTAAACACGTTAGATATACCAGCATCACAATTCACAAAAAAACACAAATTATTATTACTATTACTATTACTGTTATTATTATTATTATTATTATTATTATTATTATTATTATTATTATTATTATTATTATTATTATTATTATTATAATGCCCCTACTTAAGACAATAAAGAAAGATTCAAGTATGTCTAATATAAATGTTTCAGGTTAATGTTAAAATAAAAGGTTCCTTTTATATATACAAGTCCATAGGTACAGTGGGCGTACAGAAAATTATATATGAACAGTTATACTTAAGGCCTCTCGTAACAATTTTACAGCATATACAGGCCAAAGTAGGTGGTCTCTGGATCTCTCAAAATTCTGTTCACAACTGATGTTCTCACCACTGCAGTGTCATTGGCTTTCAGGTAGTAAACAGCTCCAATGTAGGAAGGAACAAAACCTTCCTGATATCCTCGTACTTTGCATGTTGTTTGAGGATTTCTGTAGAGAACTTCATAATTTGGATATTTTTCAATTGAGTGACACAGCCTAGCGTATTCAAGCTCTCTGAGTTGGTTGGGATGGAATAAAACGTTGCTGTATATGAAGTAGTAAGCAGCTTCTTTGACTTGAATCCCGTCAGCGACAACAGCTGCAGCTCCTTTCACAAACGATCTTTTACCAGACGATGTCCATTTGATGAGAGGCTTCGGTGCGTCTGAAAAGTTTGTAAGAATAAATGACTTTTAAATAATATTTTTATTTTAAATTGTCAACAGTTGTAGTTAATATTACTAATATATTTCTATAACTACTACAAACACCTGCTATTGATTACTTTAGTACCATCATTGATATTTGTACTACTAACGCGCTAATACTAATGTTATCACAATTTCTTCTATTATTTCCTAACCACTACTAATAACTATGTGATTACTACTACAACTACTTTTACCAGACCAACTACTACTATTACTTCTATTTTACTACTATCACATTTATTACCAAATCACCTCTTTTAACAGACTACAATTACTCTGCTACTACTACTCTACTACTACTACTACTACTACACTACTACTACTACTACTACTCCTACTACACTACTCCTACTACTAATACTACTCTACTACTACTACTACTACTACTACTACTACTCTACTACTACTACTACTACTACTACTACTCTACTACTACTACTACTACTACTATACTACTACTAGTACTCTACTACTACACTACTACCACTACTACTACTACTACTCTACTACTACCCTCCTCCTCCTACTACTACTACTACTACTCTACTACTACTACTACTACTCTACTACTACACTACTACTACTACTACTCTTTTACTATTACTACTACTTTACTACTACTACTACTCTACTACTACTCTACTACTACTACTACTACTCTACTACTACTACTACTACTCTACTACTACTCTACTACTACTACTACTCTTTTACTATTACTACTACTTTACTACTACTACTACTACTACTGCTACCACTGCTACTACTATTTGTGTTCTTACCTTTGTCATATGTTGCATTCACTTCCATCTGTAGATGAGCCGATGTCTTCGCATTGTTTTTATTATTCAGACGATCAGCGACCTCTCTGATCTGTTTAAGTTTCTGTTCTGAAATATATATACACACAGACACACGTAGATTACTGATACATGTATACATATATAGATTCAAACATACATACATAGATTCGTACAGAGTTTTTATTATCTAAATTCAAAAGATCAGCGACATCTCTGATCTGCTTAAGTTTTGGTTCTGAAACACACACACATACATATAAATATACACTTGTAAATGTTTACGTACATAGACTGTACACAAATATGCACGTACATACAAATACATAATTATAAAAACTTTTGTGGATATTTAAATATGTGTGCCTCAGTTTTTCTGTTTGTGTGTGGGTCTTTTTCTGTGTGTTTGTCTGTCTGTGTTTGTGTATGTATGTGTTCATGACTTTTCTTGTGTGTGTCTGTGTTTCTGCGCCTTTGTGGTTTTACGTATGTCTGAGAGTGTGTGTGTGTGTCTGTATTAACTTACCACTTTTCTCAGCTTTTGTATGACTTTCACTCAGTTTCTAAAAAGAAAAACCAATTTGAAACTAGTCCACAATAATTAAATTCAAATTTATAAATATTTTTTTAGCACTATTAATTTCTCCTTTTCATAATTCAAATATTATTATTTCATTTATAAAGAATTTAACTTTTTATTATTTTTATAGAGAATTACACTCTTTCTTAATTCATATCTACAGATATCAATATCTTTTTTCATTTAATGTATTTATGGAATATAATTTTTTAGAATTAAATACAGAATTTACCTTTTTCATAATTTCACTGATCACTTTTTCTCCATCTCTGTAACAGCAATACATGGTATTGTTCCTGGTTCTGTTCGTAGATTTGTCATCACAACAGTTTTCTCCTGGTTTGCACGAGATTTTCACACACAGTTCCTTCTCAAACAACAAGTTGGTTTCTCTGTTCAGAAATTCTTTTAATGTTACAGATACAATGAAACTGATGAGTATCAAGTTTAGTACCATAAGAGAAATGGCAAGGACTGGACGAATTGGTACCATTTTGTGTAACAACTTTTATTTCCTTGAGAAGTATTCTGTAAAACATGAACAAAAGAAAAAATCAGTAATAAATAATAACAATAAAATACACACATACGCACACGTACACAATATACATACACTTATATATAACATTATTTCAGCAAAAAAGTAATATGCACATGCACATACACACAGATATAAAACTTTCACTTATTTCATATATATATTTATATAAAATTATAAATTCACTTTGCTGTTTAGGATTTTTCATAATTTTATATAAATATATATAACCTATGAAATAAGTGAAATTATAATTTATATACGTTTAATGTTAGATACAATGAAACTGATGAGTATCAAGTTTAGCACCATAAGAGAAATGGCAATGACTGGACGAATTGGTACCATTTTGTGTAACAACTTAATTCCTGTAGAAATAGTCTGTAAAACATGACGAAAAGAAAGAAAAAATGTTATTAGTAATAAATAATACCAAGCTAAATACACACACCCGCACACGTACACAGACACAACACACACACACCTATATAAAATATTATTTCAGCAAACCAAAAATATACACTTGTACATACAGATAAATATAAAACTTTCAAACAGTGGTTATATCAATAAATAAAATAAAAATTACCAAGACAAATTCACACACAATATACATACGTACATATAAGTGCAATAAATATCCAGTCAAGTGGGTGTATTTTGATCAGGTGACTGACCAAGGCCATGATGGCTTATTTGCAGTTTCTACCGCCAAACCATCTTATTTTTCCAAGAATTTAGAAAACAGTTTCGGATCCATAGATTTTGAAGATTTAATTAAATCACTAAAATGTGTTTTTATTCTGAAAAATTCAAAAACAAACAACAGCACTCGGTGAACTCGGGTAGGGCTTAATAGCGGAAAGTTCGATGTTCTCGTAAACCCAGCGGAGATCAGATTTGAGAAGCAGGAAGGAAAATACCTTGACTAAAGTACTGTCAAAGTTTGAATAACACATTTAATCACCTTCGTAGATAGATCGTCTGGTTCTTGAAACACTTCTGTAAACATTTTTGCTCCGATCAAAAAAAACAAAAACAGCTGAGGTAATGTTCTCTTTATCCGTTCCTAAAACCTTAGCTAGTTGGTTTAGCGCAAAGGCAGAACAAATCTGTCAAAGCTTGCCAGGTTCTCATTCTACACATCCGCTCTGTTTGCTGATATTGTATCATCCTCGAAAGATCACGTCCAGGGCTGGTTTCCTCTCAGTGCCAGAAATTCAAACTACCGTGAACGTTATTGTTTATAGATCGCAACGTGAATCTGATAACTCAGTTTTCCTGCTTTATAACAACAGACCTGTTACATTAAGGTGCCAGTGGCAAGACTTGCCCGTGCATTTTGCAGATTTTTTCGAGATACCAGGCAAATAAATGAGTGCTGTATTTTCTGTGGCTGTTATTATTCTTACCTGTCAACGCATGTGTTAGATACTTATCGACCTTACCGCGATGTTTTGTTTTTTCAAGTTGATGTAATATCACTTAATATTATGCAAGTGAAATTAGGGCGTGGAAAAATCCTAAACAGCAAAGTGAAATTATAATTTTATATAAATATATATAACGTATGAAATAAGTGAAAATATAATTTTATATAAATATATATAACCTATAAAATAAGTAAAACTTTTACTTACCTAAATTAGGATGCCTCTGTGTTCACAATGGATTGAAGCACGTCTACGCCCTATGATCGATTTCCTTGATTTTTATACCAGCGACATATTCTCACGTAATCATTTTTGATTGGCTAAGAGGAAAGGTCGTCTGCTTTATTTAAATTTATTGCTTAATGTTTTTTCTTCTGTGGGTATTTAATTTATCGCTATAGATTTCGTATAGTCATTTAATATACTATGAATAATATGAGCAAAGTCATTATATGTATTTTTTTTTTGTGCTGTTCAATAAATAAGCTACTTATAATAGTCGTTATTGCTATAATAGTAGTAGTAATAGCAGTAGTTGTTGTTGTAGTTGTGGTAGTAATAGTAGTAGTTGTTGTTCCGGTTGCTTTTGTCGTTATTCTTAAATAAAGAGTACAGCGTAATTTCTAGTCCTGTGTCAACTAAGCCATAAACAACAAAAGGAAAACATGTAGTCTGTGTATCACACAGTGGAAAGTTCCAGCCCGGATTTGTCATCTTACACGTAATCGGAATAAATAAGTGTAGTCATCCATTTATTATTACAGGGCCAGGAATATAAAATGTCTCAGAAATATCTCCCAGTGACAGAAGAATCTTCTGTTTGTAAATGTCACTTGTAGCATGACTGTTTATTCAGTCTGCCGAATAAAAAAATAAAGAAATAAATAAAGAAAAAAATAAATGAGCGAAATAAAGTAAAATAAAATAAAAACAAAAATAAAATAAAAACAAAACAATTGAAAATAATGTTTTGAGATAAAATAAATAAGAATACAAAATTGCAAAAAATAAAGTAAAATAAATAAATAAATAAAGTAAAATATGCCGAATTAAAATTTTAAAAATCAAATCAAATAAAAATAAAAATGTGATAAAAATAAAATAAAAATACAAAATGATAAAAGTAAAGTAAAATAAATAAATACAGAAAGATATATTAATATAACTTAATTAATTAAAACAATAAAATAAATGAAATAAAATTGTAGTAGGTTAAAATAAAATAAATAAAGATAGTATAAATAAAAATAAAAATAAGCAATCAAACAAAGCATAAATAAATAATTAAAAAGAAGAAAAGAAAAGGGAAACGATATATTCTGTGTGTCACATGGTGGACATTTATACATAATCGGGATAAATATCTGAAGTCATCCATTTATTACTACAGGGCCAGGAATATGAAATGTCTCAGAAATATCTGCCTGTGACAGAAGAATCTTCCACTTGTAAACGTTACTTGTATCATGACTGTTGATTCAGTGGCTGGAAAAAAAGTAACAATTTTTGTATAACAAAATGTATGTATTTATAGAGTATTGAATGTGGCATCATAGTCTACATGGGGTAATTGTTAAGCTTACTGATTAGGTCAATTAAGGTTAGATTAAAGAAAGAGGTTTCATACTGTGCAGGGGTGGTGACTTGTTACACTTATTAATTAGGCAGGATTAAAGAAAGAGTCTTCATATTGTGCAGGGGTGATGCTTGGATCCAGCTTACTGATTAGGATAGATTTAAACTAAGGGTTTCCTATTGTAAATGATTCATAAAATGTTCCATGTTAAAATGTGTTTGACTATATATTCTCCAGCTTGCTCTAATATCAGAAGTATGTTTAATATGGAAGTTATTCATAGCAATAAGGGTGATATCAAAATCTGTTATGAAGGGTTCGTGTATGCTGCGACAGAATTTCTTCGTGATATCGAGTGGAACATCAGACTAAACCATCAACACTGAAATCAAAGAACATTAACAAAATGTGTTTAATGTATCCTTCATTGCTAATGTATTTCATAATTAAAAATTGTAACTAGTTATGTATATGTTTGCTCTTCTGTATTAAACCCGTATGTGATTGTTGTGATCGATTACAATTATTCTATCCATCTATATTATTGTTTACTGCTATACTGATTACAGTTTTAACGGTGTCTTGTGTTTGTTGTGTTCTAGTGTACAATAAAGGGTGTATACATATATATGCTTTCTTATTAGATTTTGCATGTGTTCATACTTTTGTTTAATAGATATTACCACTGAAGGGTTTCTTTTTTATGTTTGTCAGGCTTTGAATACTCACAGATAATTTTAGCCTATTATTCTTTAGTACGAAGACACAAAAGAGGGCATTTTGTTGGCTACCTACT
>CM022666.1:5467849-5477849 GCA_012295275.1 Chrysomallon squamiferum
CTAATAGTATGTGACTTATTTGTATTGTTTGTTTTTGTTTATTATTGTTGTTTTTGTTTTTAATAATTGTTATTGCCTTTTTCCCCATCTGAATGCCAACAGCAATGTTAATATTATGTAAGAACTACAACAACAACCAACAATAAATGCACGTAGTTTATTTGTGAACATTATTGCAACTTTTAATTATTAATTTTGTTTATTTTCATTCTAAGCATGTTATCCTCTCATTAGGCTTTATTTTCTCACAGCCAATCAAAATGTAATTTGAAGTACAACGTCATCGGAAAAAACCAGTTTATGAAACTTAATTTTGTGTTTGTTTCAATTCAGTATTATTATCTTCTAAAGTGCAATGTCTAACACATAATATAAAATCATTCCGTAAACGAAAAGGCAGTAAAGCAATACATATTTTCGCAGGATATGTCATTATTTTCCTATAGTCTTATTTTAACTGTTCGAACGAATATTCTGTTGTTTGTGTTGTATCTGTTGCGTGCGCGTGTGTGTGGTTTTATTTATTATTTTACTTTTATTTTATTTTTTGAAAGAATGTTATTTATCTGTGCATCTTTATCTCAGTATTACTGATTACTAATAACATTTGTATCCTGTTTGGCACAGACTGCATCTAAAGGAAATGAAGTCAGTTCGTCCGATCATCGCCATTTCTTTTATGGTAGTAAACTTGATACTCATCAGTTTCATAAATACATTAAATGCAACAACAACTACAACTACAAAAAAAAAAAAATGTTTTATGTAGAAATGGGTAAATTCTATATCAAAATATGATATAGTAAAGTTCATTATAAATGAAATTGACAAGAAAGATCCATAAACGTTTAATAATATAATATTTGTATTATGAATAGGAGAAATTCATTGTGCTGAAACATATTTATAAATTTAAAACTGATTATTATGGACGAATTTCAAAGCGGTTATTAACATTCTTTTTAGAAACTGGGTGAAAGTCACACAAAAGCTGAGAAAAGTGGTAAGTTTACAGACCCATACACAAGCACAATCATAAACGTACAAATATGCATTCATAAAACCCATGTTTAATTTCCACTACTCTTTCTGGAATCGTTGTCAAAGTATCTTTTTAGGAAGACTCATTTCAACAAGAATGGTCAACTGGACGTTGAGATACATTGTCATTAGAATGTAAATGTTACATTTTTATAAGAATTTGCGAATTTGAGAAGTTTGTTGCTAGGAAACCGCTTGTCTGATCATGTTTATATCAACATTTTGTCACTGTCTGAACTGATGGTGCCAGTAGTTGTTCAGTCGCAGTAAACAGTGTAATGTTTCAACATGTTTTTGGGAGATATTTCTGACACATTTTTGATACCTGGCCCTGTAATAATAAGTGGAAGATTACAGTTATTTATTCCGAATACGTGTAAGGTAACAAATCCGGGCTGGAACAAAATAAATAAATAAATAAATAAATAAATAAATAAATAAATAAATAAATAAATAAATAAAATTAAAATAAAGCAAAATAAAATTTTGTTTTAGAAAATGGTTAAAAAATAAAACAAATATTTTGACGTGTGATCTACGCGATGCAGTGATCTACACTGATCAAATTATACTCGCTTATTTTAGTTATTATTTTGTTTATTCTTGGTTTTGTATTGCCTCGGTTTAACGATGTAATTGGTTCCAAATTTCCGACCGTTAAGTGAGGTATCGTTAAGCGGGAGACTAATTTACACAGAACTGATGTTAATAACAGTGGTTCTCGCTGATGAGATTTGACTTAAAACATTTTTTTTTTTTTTATAAGGAGAAATAAATAATTTTAAAAAGAAAAGATCGTTAAAGCGGGATGCACCTAGCTAAACATTAAAAAAAAAGACAAAAGGGTATCGGTGTTCATTTTAATTTTCAACAACAGTAACAACAACAACAACAAAACATTTATTTATCTATAATAATAATAATAATGTATTCAAACTTTGTGAATCCGTTTATTAGTAATCTGGTGACGTAACATCTATTTATAGCCCATTTGCCGAATAAAATGAGTATTTATTACACCTCTGAAATCTTCAAGGGAGGTAAAAAGAAGCCAATAACATAGTGTTAATATGCTGTTATTCAAAATACTGGCAACTATTCAAAGAATCCGATTACAGTGTCAAAAATATTTTAAATAATATGTATGTATGTGTGTCTTGGTATGGATCTGTCTGTGTGTGTGTGTGTGTGTGTGTGTGTGTGTGTGTGTGTGTGTGTGTGTGTGAAAATAACTAACTAGCAACAACAACAATAATAATAATAAATAAACGGATAAATAAATAAATAAATAAAAATAATAATAATAATAATAATAATAATAATAATAATAATAATAATAATAATAATAATAATAATAATTAATAAATAAATAAAAACAGTAGTATTATAATGGTTTTAAGGGTAAGGTGGTGATAATAATAAACATTTTTATTTAATTTTACAATTTTTATATATTTATAGAATGTAATGCATGTGTATGTGTATATACAGTGTCACAGATTTTCAGCTAGTCAACACCTCCAATGTAGGAAGCAACAAAACTTTCTTGGTGTCTTCGTACTAAAGAATAACATGCTACAATCATCTGTGAGTATTCAAAGCCTGACAAACATGAAAAAAATCCTTTCACTGGTAATGTCTATTAAACAAAAGTATGAACACATGCAAAATCTAATAAGAAAGCATATATATATTCCTCTGGAATTGTTCCATAGTTCTTTCCTAACAAAAAAAAAAAAATATCTCCGTACTTTTATGAAAAGGGACTCAGCTTATTTGTCAACGTGTTCCCGATCTTGCAGTTTGACGTCTGTTGCCAGATCTTTCTGGTAAACAATAGTCCGTTACACCTACCACTCAGCACATGATAATTATTCACGAAAAGAAATCACACATTTTAATTAAAAAATATATCAGCAGTGAAAGATAGATTAAACACATTTTGTCAGAGTATTTTGTTAATGTTCTTTGATTTTAATGTTGATGGTTTAGGCTGATGTTCCACTCGATATCACGAAGAAATTCTGCTGCAGCATACACGAACCCTTCATAACAGATTTTGATATCACCCTTATTGCTATGAATAACTTCCATATTAAACATACTTCTGATACTAGAGCAACCTGGAGAATATATAGTGAAACACATTTTATAAATGGAACATTTTATAAATCATTTACAATAGGAAGCTCTTAGTTTAAATCTATCCTAATCAGTAAGCTGGACAGAAGCATCACCCCTGCACAATATGAAGACTCTTTCTTTAATCCTGTCTAATTAATAAGTGTAACAAGTCACCACCCCTGCACAGTATGAAACCTCTCTCTTTAATCTAACCCGTTTATTCCCGATTCGGCCAGTGAGATTTTTTTATTTATTTATTTTTTTATTTTTTTATTTATTTATTTATTTATTTATTTATTTATTTATTTATTTATGTATTTATTTATTCGGCAGACTGAATCAACAGTCATGATACAAGCGACATTTACAAACAGAAGATTCTTCTGTCACAGGGAGATATTTTTGAGACATTTTATATTCCTGGCCCTGTAATAATAAATGGATCACTACACTTATTTATTCCGATTACGTGTAAGATGACAAATCCGGGCTGGAACTTTACACTGTGTGATACACAGACTACATGTTTTCCTTTTGTTGTTTATGGCTTAGTTGACACAGGACTAGAAATTACGCTGTACTCTTTATTTAAGAATAACGACAAAAGCAGCCGCGACAACAACAACAACTACCACAACTGCCACAACAACTACTACTACTACCACAACTACAACAATAACTACTTCTATTATAGCAATAACAACTATAATATGTAGCTTATTTATGAACAATAGAAACACACAAAAAAATTACATATAATAACTTTGCTCATATTATTCATAGTATATTGAATGACTATACGAAATCTATAGCGAAAAGTTAAATACGACAGAAGAAAAAACATTAAGCAATAAATTTAAATAAAGCAGACGACATTTCCTCTTAGCCAATCACAAATGATCGAGTGAGCTGGTAGAGAATATGATACGATCTTTTCAAAGTAATACGGTTGACTGATATCTACATACAGCTTGGGTGGAAAGCCCAGTACCCGAAGAAAATTTCGTCATACGATCTTTTCAAAGTCGCTGGTATAAAAAGTCAACGAAGCCTGTCATACAGCGTTTCTGTCGTAGACGTTCTTCACGTGAACACAGAGGCAGCCTAATTTAGGTAAGTACTTATTTCATAGCTTATATATATTTATATAAAATTATAATTTCACTTATTGCATAGGTAATATATATTTATATAAAATTATAATTTCACTTATTTCATAGGTAATATATATTTATATAAAATTATAATTTCACTTATTTCATAGGTTATATATATTTATATCAAATTATAATTTCACTTATTTCATAGGTTATATATATTTATATAAAATTATAATTTCACTTATTTCATAGATTATATATATTTATATAAAATTATAATTTCACTTACAATTTCACTATTTCATTTGTATAATATTATGCGATATTACACCAACTTGAAAAAACTGAATATCGCGGTTAAGAAAGTCACGGAATTCAAATTTGTTACTTCAATCAGAACTCCGCTCCTTTTATTTTTAAGCGATGAATTCAGATTGCGTAACTTTAATTGTCACTTCAAATGACATCCGCTCTTTTATATTTAAGCTTTGGAATTGAACTTGCGTAACTTTAATTATTACTACAATCACATCCGCTCCTTTTATTGTTTCCGCTAAGTTTTTAACTCCATGGCGTTGTTATAAAAAGGGCTGCATTTTGGTAATTATACACGTGTTTCACAACAGCTAGCTCTGATTAGCACGTTAATTTTCTTCAAGGTTCCAGGTTCAAAGGTAATTAAAGAGAGACGTAAGCAGTCAAGACGAAATATCAGTCAGGCGGGGAAACCAATATTTTGTCTTCTTTCCCCGTATGACCGTACTCGTATCATTGATCAGAATTACTTAAACGTATGTTTTATGATTGTTTAATGTATTATTATCAAGTCACCTGTATATCATAATTAAATGAACCTTAACTGGTGTTGTGTTTATTTCTCTAGTGGATAAATAGACATCGGTTTATAGAGATTCCTGTCAATTTAGCGTTTATATTCTTTGTTAGGAGGCCAGTAAAACACATTGTTACCCTAGACTGAGTCATAATAAAACATACAAGGTGTTTAAAGATGTGAGCCACGTGACAGAAACATAAAAGTTGGGGCTCTCGTCCGGGATTTTTCAAATAATTAATTTGGGGTCTCGTTTTCTATCATTCTTATGGAAATTTCTTTAGATGTCTCGAGTATTTTCTCAATTTAATGACATCTAATTTATGTTGATTTCCACTTGAGAAAACACAGCACAACAAAATAATAACGATATTAAAATAAATAAGTCAAAACGGAGAAATTATTATGGATTAAGATACATTGAACAATCCTAGTGTAACGTTCATCAAAAGAGCCAAGAGGGCTGAGCTACTAGAATTGTAAATATTCATAACAAACATTTCAACTGCCCAGTCAAACAAGACAGAGCAAACCAGAGAAATTTTAACAGAGGCTTTGTTTGGCGATTCTGTAGATAACGAGAGTGGGGGGAGTAACTCCGAGTGTGGCAGAATCAGTATAGGTGTGTGCATATTGAGTCTGTGTACAGGTGCGTGTGTGTGTATTTATCTTGGTATTATTTATTACTAATAACATTTTCTTCTTCGTTTCGTCATGTTTTACAGACTACTTCTGAAGGAAATAAAAGTTGTTGCGCAAAATGGTACCAATTCGTCCAGTCATAGCCATTTCTCTTATGGTACTAAGCTTCATACTCATCATTTCCATTGCATCTGTAACAATAAAAGAATTTCTGAATAGAGAAACCAGCTTGTTGTTTGACAAGGAACTGTGTGTGAAAATCTCGTGCAAACCAGGAGAAAAGTGTTGTGATGACAAATCTACGAAGAGAACCAGGAACAATACCACGTATTGCTGTTACAGAGATGGAGAAAAAGTGATCAGTGAAATTATGAAAAAGGTAAATTCTGTATTTAGTTCTAAAAACTTATATTCCATAAATACATTAAATGAAAAAAAATTATGTTTTCTGTAGATATGAAATTAAGAAAGAGAGAAATTCTCTATAAAAATAATAAAAATGTTAAATTCATTATAAATGAAATAATAATATTTGAATTATGAAAAGGAGAAATTAATAGTGCTGAAAAAGATTTATAAATTTAAAATTGATTATTGTGGACTAGTTTCAAATTGGTTATTCTTTTTAGAAACTGAGTGAAAGTCATACAAAAGCTGAGAAAAGTGGTAAGTTAACACAGACACATATACTCACTCAGACATACATAAAAGCACAAAGTCGCAGAAACACAGATACACAAGAAAAGTCACAAACACATACATACACAAATACAGACAGACAAACATACAGAAAAAGACCCACACACAAACAGAAACACTCAGGCACACGTATTTAAATATCCAGAAAAGTTTTTATAATTATGTATTTGTATGTACGTGCATATTTGTGTACAGTCTAGGTATGTAAATATGTATAAGTGTAAATTTATGTGAGTGTGTGTGCGTGTGTGTTTCAGATCCAAAACTAAAGCAGATCAGAGACGTCACTGATCTTTTGAATTTAGATAATAAAATCAGTTTACGAATCTCTGTATGTATGTATGAATCTATATATTTATACATGTATCATTAGTCTATATGTGTCCATATATATATATATATTTCAGAACAAAAACTTAAGCAGGTCAGAGAGGTCGCTTACAAACTGAATAATAAAAACAATGTGAAGACGTCAGCTCATCTACAAATGGAAGTGAATGTAACATATGACAAAAGTAAGAAAACAAATATTACTAGTAGTAGTAGTAGAATACTAGTAATAGTAGTAATAGTGTAGTAGTTGTACTAGAGTAGTAGTAGTAGAGTAGTTGTAGTAGTAGTAGTAGTAGTAGTAGTACAGTAGTAGTAGTAGTAGCAGAGTAATTGTACTCTGTTAAAAGAGGTGATTTGATAATAAATGTGGTAGTAGTAAAATAGAAGTAATAGTAGTAGTTGGTCTGGTAAAAGTAGTTGTAGTAATCATATAGTTATTAGTAGTGGTTAGGAAATAATAGAAGAAATTGTGATAACAATAGTATTAGCACGTTAGTAGTAAAAATATCAATGATGGTACTAAAGTAGTTAATAGCAGGAGTTTGTAGTAGTTATAGAAATATATTAGTAATACTAACTACAACTGTTGACAATTTAAAATAAAAATATTATTTAAAAATCATTTATTCTTACAAACTTTTCAGACACACCGAAGCCTCTCATCAAATGGACGTCGTCTGGTAAAAGATCGTTTGTGAAAGGAGGTGTGACTGTTGTCGCTGACGGGATTCAAGTCAAACACTCTGCTTACTACTTCATATACAGCAACGTTTTATTCCATGCCAACCAAATCATAGAGCTAGAATATGCTAGGCTCTGTCACTCAATGGAAAAATATCCAAATTATGAAGTCCTCTACAGAAATCCTCAAACAACATGCAAAGTGCGAAGATATCAGGAAGGTTTTGTTGCCTCATACATTGGAGCTGTTTACTACCTGAAAGCCAACGACACTGTAGTGGTGAGAACATCAGTTGTGAAGAACATTTTGAGAGATCCTGAGACGACCTACTTTGGTCTGTATATGCTTTGAGACTGTTACGAGAGGCGTGAATTATAACTGTTAATATATAATTTTGAATGCTGTGAAAAAATATATATATATTTGGGGTTTTTTGGGTGTGTTTCTTTAGATTAATGTTTCTCAGAAGTAACAAATAAGATTGTTGAAGAACTGAGCTTTTCACCCAGGCTGTAAATAGTTTGTCAAAATCAACAGACTAAGCCGACCGGATGGGAACATTTCTCATCATACAAAAAAAAACATAATTTTTCATTAATCAACCATTTTTACTACAGAAAAACATACGAGTAAGATCTGCTTTTGAGACAGGGACTTTTTTTTTCTCTCTTCGGTAAATATACCTTTTCTGTAAAAAAAAAATGTTGGAGTCTTGGTTTAATATTATCATTTATATCAACATGACTAGAACAGCTGCTGCCCTTGTACTTTATAAAATAATTAGGACAAAACACCCATGGAAATGAATACTTGAAAAACTTGATGTATTCAAAATGAATATGTATCTATTTTCTCTAAATAACAGACATTCATGTCAAATAAATAATTTCAAATTTGCAAAAGTAATAATAATAGTCTCTAATTTATTCATCTGATTATATGAGAAAAAAATAAAATAAATAAAAATGAGCGTGCACTTCACGAAACCACGCTGTTTGTCCAGGACTGATTTGTATCACTGGATCCTGAGATCATGAATACTAACAAGTAACAGATCATTTTGTGTTACTTAGCTCCAATAACAAAGTTACAAAATATATTTACAACATATACACACAGACACATATACTTTCATATATTTATTATTTAAAACGTTTTTTATACTTTAATAACATTCTTTGGACAGTTTCCAGTGTTTTGAATAATAACATATTAACACTATATGGTTGGTTTGTTCCAAACTCCTTGAAGATTTCCGAGAATTAATGAATGTTAATTTAGTTCGGGAACTGGGCTTTCCACCCAAGCTATAAATAGTTGTCAGGTCACTAGTTGAAGTTGTCAACCGTATTACTGTTAGAGAGATTTAGAAAGTATGAATGCTTTATTATTTTTAAGAATAAATAACTCTGTTCTTGTAGTTGTGGTTGTTGTTGTTGAAAATGAATATGAACACCGATACTTTTTTATTATTATTATTATTGTTGTTGTTGTTATTATTATTATTTGTTTTTGTTTTGTTTTTGTTTACATCAGTTCATTAAGAAAGCAGTAACTAGGTCACGAACACCATTTGCCACACTCTACACGCATTCATTATACTTTTTTAAAAATGTGTGTGTGTGTGTGTGTGTGTGTGTGTGTGTGTGTGTGTGTGTGTGTGTGTTTCTTAACATTAAGGTTTCTGAGAAATAATAAACAACATTCTTCTAGAACTGAGGCTATAAATAGTAATAAATAAAGTTTGTAAAACAACAAAAGATAAAAAAAAATAAATAATTAAATTTTTTTTTTTTTTTAAAATAAAAATAAAAAATAATAAAAAAAATGATAAAATTAAAATTAAAAAAAAAAATGTATAAGAGTATGTATGTGTGTGCGCGCAGTATGATATAGTAAGTGATATATTTGTTTTGTTTTGTTTTTTGTTTATTTTTTGCATCTTTGATCTTTGAAATAAGGTCATACATAATTAACTGCAAAGATTAACTAAACTGACATAATAGTATGTACCTGTGTATAAAATGACTTTGTAGATGTTCCACAATTCATGTTTACCAAACTTAATTCTTTTTATTCAGAAAAGTTGAATAACTTTACATATAAAAATCTTCTTAGCTGTATATCTCCATTTTATCGCGTCACTAACTGAACTGCGCATGTCAGTGTCTGTTCTAGGTCACCAGCATGCCCTAACTTGTTAATACACATGCGCGTGGTTTTCAAGAAAGCTAAATTTATATCACGTGATAGTTCCTCTTGAAAACTTATGGAAAATCATGTCCTAGCCGTAAATAAAATGTATGAAAAACTGGTTTCTTTCACCAGTATTTAGCCCCGACCCAACGCCCTGTTTTAGCCATTATAATGAGGTGCCGTTATAGGCTGTCTGAGCAAACCCATAAGGAGTAGTATTTGGGGCATTTTAAAGTTGTGGGAATAAGAAGAGAGTAACGCAACAACTTTTTGTGAAGCAATATTTGTGTATTCATATTTCTGGCAATCTGCCTTACATGTCATCATAGACATCTCCATTCCAAGAACAAA
>CM022666.1:5482849-5544233 GCA_012295275.1 Chrysomallon squamiferum
GTTAAAAGATTAAGGCGTGTCTTCCTCCTTAAACAGTAGAAACGTGGCCTGTATAAACAGAAAGAAAGAAAGAAGATAGAGAAGAAAAATAAAGAAGATGAAAAAACAGAAAATGAAAGAATTTATCCAATCATGACACAAAGTTCTATCAAATATAATTTTAAAAGTGAAAGTGCATTTGTCTTAGTTGTGTTTATGTGAGAACTCAGATTATGTTTGTATATATCTGAGTGTGTTTAATATCCTTAAAGAGAATAATAAAAGGAATATTTTTTCTTATATTTGTTTAAATTTTAATTTTATTTGATATGAATTGTTTTATATTCACAGTGGCATCAGATTCTCTGAGATATTATTTACATATGTGTATAGAGATTTGCTTCCATAATCTATAAGATATAACTGGAATTTAGTTGTGTCATAAGAGGACTTTTCATTGCAATAAGATAAAATAAAAATCTGAGTTTTTAAAAAAAAAAAAAAAATAGACATGGATATTAGTAAAAGTAAATATTGTCTTTCACAATCACTGGTTCTTACCTCTCTTCGAGTCAAATCAAGGGGAGGTAATCCATGCTGCGAAACAGCGAAAACGTCAAAGCGGGGTGAAGGGAAATTCAGTGACAGCGTTCTGTGTGATATTCAGTTTGATGTTTGTGGTTGATATTTTGTTGTTTGCTCATCGGATGGCCAAGACAATCTCGTTCGCTAAGCTTCTCCTGTACGGGTACCTGAGTATGTGGATTATAAGGAAACAGGTAATTAATTATTTGTTTATGGACACTTCAGTGCATATTATTATTAGTAATTAATGAAAGATATTTAATTTTTTATTGAAGTTGTAACACATTTATTGTGTATGATTAGGTCAAAGATATGTAAATTAATTTTTTTAATAATAATAATAAATAATAATAATAAATAATATAATTGATGATGATTAATAACAACAACAACAACAACATTTATAATACTACTACTACTAATAACAGGTAGTAATGGTTTTATTTTGATGAAATTATTTTTTATATCATTTATTTTAATACGTAATTTGATCATTCAATTAGTCAACAACAACAACATTTACTAAATTACTACTACTACTACTATAACAGGTTGACATTTTATTAGTTGAGCCATTTTATTATTTATTTTTTACTACTACTGTTAAATTTATTTTTATATTAGATATTTTAATTGCGTAATTTGCTCATTCTCATTATTATTAAGTCTTATTATTATTACTAATATATTATATTTTATTATTATTATTATTAGTTGTAGTAGTAGTAGTGTTATAGTTTAGTTGTTGTTATAGTGTTGTTTGTTGTTGTTGTTTGTTTATTTACATACACTATTAGTCACCCAGTATTTCTATAATACAAACTATGAATTATCTTGACAGCTGATGATGAAGGTGATGACGATGATGTATTTAGAGAGAAAAACTGAAAAACCTAAAACTCTGTTTGAAAATATTCGACTACGTGTTAAGAAATTCTGTATTCAGGTGAGTATTACGTTTACCTGTCTCCGCATATATATATATATCAGAGAATGCTAAGGAAGACAACTCTTTCATACTCAAGGACCTTTATCTCAAGAAAAGCTTGTTGTTGCTATTGTTGTTAATGTAATATCACTATTATTATTATTATTATTATTTATTGTTGTTATTTATAACTATTGTTATTGTACCATTGTTGTTGATGAACTATTTTCGCAGTTAATATTTTGTTTCAGTTTTAGTTTTCATCTAAACACTTTTTATATCAAATGCTGTTGTCACTGTAGTTGTGTGTCTCCTTGTTTATGGCGGTGTACACGTGTCAGACGTTGTGCTAACCAAGCAAAGTTTCAAAAGACTGGGTCTCCATCACGATATGGTAAGTGTGATCTGTGAGTTTATTTATTTATTTTTAAATACTTTTTTTTAATCCATATGTAACTGGAAATGAAACAAAAGTTACAGAATTACGTAATTTGAACATCCAGGATACAGTATTATTCCAGTACAGTACATACCATGTAATTTATATATCCAGGTAGGGATACATTATTAAAGATTAATAGAGTACAGTACTTACCATGTAATTTATGTATCCGGGGATAGATAGAAAATGAAAGAATTTAACAAGTCATGACAGAGAGTTTTATCAAATATAATTTTAAAACTGTAAGTGCATTTGTCTTAGTT
This sequence comes from Chrysomallon squamiferum, assembly GCA_012295275.1. Lineage (NCBI taxonomy): Eukaryota > Metazoa > Mollusca > Gastropoda > Neomphalida > Peltospiridae > Chrysomallon > Chrysomallon squamiferum. The sequence goes on from CM022666.1 coordinate 5,485,047, forward strand.
GTGTTTATGTGAGAACTCAGATTATATTTGTACATATCTGAGTGTTTAACAACCTTAAAAACACTAATAGAAGTAATATGTTTTCTTATATTTGTTTAAATTTTAATTATCTGTTTTTATAATTTACTTAATTTACTGGATCTACATAAGAAGGTAAATTATTTCTGTCTAAGATGGTCTCTTGAATATTAATATTCTTTTAATTTCAGTTGTAAAGAATATTTTATTTGTTTGTTTGTGTTCATTATAGTTAGTTTATTGTTATCATTATTAGTTAAACTATTGATTTATTAAATTAATTAATGAATATTTTTTGTGTATAGTTTTATTTAATTTATAGTTGTTATTATTTAATTACTTATCCTTATTAATTATTAATGAATTAATTATACATATATATTTTATTTCTTTCATACATATATATGAACTAAACTTATTCCATGAAATTAATTCTTTTTTTTACTTTCTCTCTTTTCATCTTTTAACAGATCTGGTTTTGTCAGGCTAAGAATAATTTTTGAAACCAGCGAGGATCAGACAATGAAAGATACATGAAAAGAAATTAATTAAAAAACCTAAAAATATTACATTCTCATAAGTAAGAACAAAGGTTGTCATGGTCATCATCCTACATCATCATTCAGATTTTCACTGTCAACATCATTATTCAGAATTTTACTGTCTACATCATCATTCAAAAATTCAGTGTCAACTTCATCGTTCATAATTTTATTGTCTACATCATCATCCAGAATTTTATTAACAAAATAATCACTGATAGTCCTCATCATTCACAAAAGATGGACTCTGCTTCTGGTTTTATTTACTATTATTTTAGGTTTTACTCACATTATACAATGGATGTTCTTGTACAATAGATGTTCTATGTACAATGGATGTTCTTGTATAATGGATGTTCTGTGTACAATGTATGTTCTTGTACACTGGATATTCTTTGTACAGTGGATGTTCTAGTACAGTTGATATTCTATGTAAAATTGGCATTCTTCTGCAGTGGATGTTCTTTTTACAGTGATTTTTCTACAGACTATGTCCTGTGTAAAAAGATGATCTTGTACAGATGTTCTGTATACACTACACATTGATGCTCAAGTACAGTAGATGTTCAGTGTACAGTGAATGTTCTTGTTTGGTAGATGTTCTGTACAGAATTGATGTTCTGCTGTAGACGTTTTTGTACAGCTGATATGCTAAACATGTACATCTATGGATGTTGTAAATATAATTAATGTTAAATGATAATGAAAACTCCATGCATAGTGGTTTTTCTTTGTACAGTGAATACGTAATGTATGTACTACTGATGGTCTGTGTTCTGAAAATCTGTACAGTGGATGTTCTACAAACAGTGAATGTGTTCTAGGGATGTTCTATGTAAAATAAATGCGTAATGTATTCAGTGAATAACTATTTACATATTGATTTTCTCTATAAAATGACTGTTAAAAGTTAAATGTTCATTGATTGGGTTATAATGAATAATACAAGTTAAGTGGATGTTCCTTATACAGTATGTACTCATGCATTGAAATTATCAGAGTAATAAATGTTTATATAGATGTTAAAACTAAAATGTCATGAAAAATTTTGATTTTTCAGAACAAGAAACATTTTTAGAAGCATTTCACAATCATAAATACTATTATTAATAATTTTATTATCATCGTGATCATTAATTTTATTATCACTATCATCATCATAATTACTACTACTGCTACTACTATTAGTATAACTAAATAATTAATATTATTAGTATTATTCTTACTACTACTACTACTATTTATATTAGTGCTGCTGCTGCTACTACTACTGCTATTTTATTTATCATCATCATCATTATTATTGTTTGATGTTGACATTGTTGTTAAATGAAGACTACAGTGATACCTCTTGTCACGTATTCATTATTTTTATTACTTGAATATTTACTTTAAAAGAAATACAAATGTCTTGTTCTGAATTTGTGATTTTCTTCCTTTCTTTTGTTTTCTTTTTTTTTTTCTTTTTTCTTTTTTTAATGTTCTACACCATTCAGTGACATCATTTAAATTTTTACTTTGTAAAGCAAAATGTGTAACTTTATAGACAGTATGTTAGATATTGCTGTTATATAACAATGTACATATCACATACTTATATAGATACACCTACATGCGTGCAATACATACACACACACACATACACACACACACACACACACAATCACATATATCATGATCCGAGCAATGTTGATAAATAGCTGTTTGCTAAGCGGGGCAGGTCATACAAAATGCACGGCCCTCGTATTTACGACCTACAATGACATCGCAGGCTGGGAAATGTATAGCTATCTTCGACTGCCCCGATATCGTATTTCTCAATGTTCACAACTTGTTTCAGTGACTCAGTTACTGCTACCTCTAGTCTATATAAACACGCTGAACAACTGACACAATTTTCGATTGACTGAACCACGCGTGTCAGTGTCTGTTGTAAGTCACAGAATAAAAGCAGTCTGATATTTCGCGTGCCCTAACTCTTGTCAATACGCCTGCGCATGGATTCATGAAAGTCAAAAGCTAAATTTATATTAACTAAATTTACATAATTGTACGTGTGTACAGAATGACTTTAGATGTACACATAATTTTACGTCACATATCACATAATAGTTCCCTCATTGTCGAAACGTGAACAGAATTTTAACATTAACTTCGTTGTTTTTTTCTTTAAACCTCCAGACCAAAGCAGCCTTCCTTCCTAGTATCCCTTTTTGGTGCTCAGTATTGAAGATAAAATTGAGAGAGAGAGAGAGAGAGAGAGAGAGAGAGAGAGAGAGAGAGAGAGAGAGAGAGAGAGAGAGAGAGAGAGAGAGAGAGAGAGAGAGAGAGAGAGAGAGAGAGAGAGAGAGAGAGAGAGAGAGAATTTGTGCTGTATTCAGTGAACAAAATATTTATATATTACTGATTTTCTATATAAATTGACTGATGAAAGTTAAAAGTTCACTGATTAGTTTACAATGAATAATACAAGTTAAGTGGATGATCCAGTTAAAAAGGATTTTCTTTATACAGTATGTACTCATGCATTGAAATGATCAGAGTAATAAATGTTTATATATACGTTACATTTAAAATTTGATGTACAATTTTAATAATAAACAATCTATTTAAAGCATTTTTTTTTGTTTTATCACAATAAGAATTTTCTTTTTATTAATATTATGATTATTAATTTTATTATGTCCATCATCATCATCATCATCATCATTAATTTTATTATGACTATCATAATTATCATTAACTTTATTACCACTATCATCTTCATCATTATAACTACTGTTATATTATTACTATATAATCATGATTACTAGTATTATTCTTTCAGTATAAATACAGAAAAATAAATAACTTTATAGATCATAGATATTAAACAAACAGTAAATCATTTACAAATCAATTTATACAAATACATTAAGAAATAATTATATGCCACTCATTTGTGGGTTTTGTGTTCATTTAAAATATCGTGTTTTCTTTCTAAAGTTATTGTCTTCCGTTTCGTTTTATCATCAGCATATCTATTCGTGATACATAGACTACATGTTTTCCTCATTTTGTTTATGGCTTAGTTGACACAGGAATAGAAGTTACGCTGTACTCTTTATTTAACAATAACGACAAAAGCAGCCACAACAACAACAACAACTATTATTACTACCACAACTACAACAACTACTATTACTACTACTATTATAGCAATAACTACTATAATATGTAGCTTATTGATGAACAATACAAACAAACAAAAAAAAATACATGTAATAACTTTGCTCATATTATTCATAGTATATTAATTGACTATACGAAATCTATAGCGAAAAATTAAAAACGACAGAAGAAAAAACATTATGTAATAAACTTAAATAATTCAGACGACATTTACTCTTAGCCAATCAAAAACGATCGAGTGAGCTGGTAGAGAATATGATACGATCTTTTCAATATGCTTGACTGATATCTACATACAGCTTGGGTGGAAAGCCCAGTACCCGAAGAAAATTATTTTTCTCTGAACGGAGGTAGACGACGTCATACGACTTTTTCAAAGTAGCTGGTATAAAAATCAACGAAGCCTGTCATAGAGCGTAGACGTGCTTCACGTGAACACAGAGGCAGCCTAATTGAGGTATGTAGATGTTTTACTTATTTCATAGGTTATATATATTTATATAAAATTATAATTTCACTTACTTCATAGCATATATATATTTATGTAGAATTATAATTTCATTTATTTGATAGGTTATATATATTTATATAAAATTATAATTTCACTGATTTCATAGATTATATATATTTATATAAAGTATAATTTCACTCATTTCACAGGTTATATTTAATTATATAAAATTATATTTTCACTTATTTCGTAGGTTATATATATTTATATAAAATTATAATTTCACTTATTTCATAGGTTATGTATATTTATATAAAATTTGAATTTCAGTTATTTCATAGGTTATATATATATATTTATATAAAATTATAATTTCAGTTATTTCATTGATTATATATATTTATATAAAAGTATTATTTCACTTATTTCATAGGTTATATATATTTATATAAAATTATAATTTCACTATGCTGTTTAGGATTTATGCACGCCCTAATTTCATGTGTATAATATAATATTAAGTGATATTACACCGAAAATGTGCACCTTAATGTACCAGTTCATTTTGCTGTTTAGGATTTTTCCACGCCCTAATTTCATTTGTATAATATTAAGTGATATTATCTTAATTTGAAAAAAAAAAAAAAAAAGAATCCCCGTAAGGTCGATACGGTCTGGCTTGTCAAATTTGTCCGCTGAACGTAGAACTTTCCGCTATTAAGCCCTACCCGAGTTCACCGAGTGTTGTTGTTTGTTTTTTAATTTTTCACAATAAAAACACATTTTAGTGATTTAATTAAACCATCAAAATCTATCGAGCCCGAACTGTTTTCTAACTTCTTAGAAAAATAAGATGTTTTGGCTGTAGGATACTGGAAACGAGCCATTATCGCCTTCATTAGTCACGTGATCAAAATACTGCGTCTTGATTGGATATTTATTCCACTTCACGGTATTGAGTATTTGTTGCGCGCTTTGCTAACTCAAACTGTTTTTCACTTACTTTCATTTTGTTACATTGTCTTCATTCTTGTAAAGTTACATCTTTGATTGACAATCTACAATCACAGTTTTGTCTATACATTTGTTTTAAGAGAAAAAACAATATATATATTTCTAATTATTTCTTTAAAATCCTACCTCTTTCCAGTGATATAAATAACTTCGTACGAAAAGCTCTACTCCTTACACTACTCAACAATTGGAAACAAATTTTGTGACATCAGATTCCAAGGTCTTTATTAGGAGGATTATCTGTTCTATTAGACATCGCTGTGCTGTCATATTGGATTTCAGTGGTGAGTATTTGTACACAGTGGCTTACAAGGCATTCACTGAAAATTGATAAATCAGGCCTCGCATTTTCAAAAGAGAAACTTTTGCTTTTTTTTTTGTTTGTTTTTTTGACATCACATAGGAACATTATCGATGTAAATATATCTTGGTATTTTTTTCTTTTTCTTTTTTTTTTCTTTGAAAGAATATTATATAGAACTATATGTACGTGTATATATTCTGTGTGAATTTGTCTTGGTAATATTTATTATTTATTTATTTATATATCCATTTTTTGAAAGTTTATATTTGTGTGTATGTATAAGTGTATGTTTTCGGTTTGCTGAAATAATGTGTTATATAAGTGTGCGTATATTGTGACTGTGTACGTGTGCGTGTGTGTGTATTTATCTTGGTATTATTTATTACTAATAATATTTTGTTTTCTTTTGGTCATGTTTTATAGATTACTTCTAAAGGAATTAAAAGTTGTTACACAAAATGAAATCAGTTCTTCCGGCCATTGCCATTTCTCTTATGGTACTAAACTTCATCCTCATCAGTTTCAATGTATCACTAACATTAAACGAATTTCGGAACATAGAAACCAACTTGTTGTTTGACAAGGAACTGTGTATGAAAATCTCGTGCAAACCAGGAGAAAACTGTTGTGATGACAAATCTACGAACAGAACCATGAACAATACCACGTATTGCTGTTACAGAGATGGAGAAAAAGTGATCAGTGAACTTATGAAAAAGGTAAATTCTGTATTTAATTCTAAAAACTTATATTCCATAAATACATTAAATGAAAAAAAAAAATTGTTTTCTGTAGATATGAAATTAAGAAAGAGGGTAATTCTCTTTAAAAATAATAAAAATTAAATTCTTTATAAATGAAATAATAATATTTGAAGTATGAAAAGGAGAAATTAATAGTGCTGAAAAATATTTATAAATTTAAAATTGTTTATTAGGGACAAGTTTCAAAATGATGATTAACATTTTTTTAGAACCTGAGTGAGATTCACAGAAAAGCTGAGAAAAGTGGTAAGTTAACATACACCTATACACACAGAAATACATAAAAACACAAAGTCGCAGAAACACAGACTCACACAAGAAAAGTCATGAACACGTACATACAGAATCACAAACAGACAAACATACAGAAAAAGACCCACACAGAAAAGGTACATTGAGGCACGCACATTTAAATATCCACAAAAGTTTTTATAATTATGTATTTGTATGTACGTGCAGTCTATGTACAGTCTATATATGTAAAGATGTAAACATGTACAAGTGTATATTTATGTATATGTGTGTGTTTCAGAACCAAAACTTAAGCAGATCAGAGATGTCGCTGAGCTTTTGAATTTAGATAATAAAAACAGTGTGTACGAATCTATGTATGTATGAATCTATATATTTATACAGGTATCAGTAGTTTACATGTGTCTGTATGTATATATATATTTATATTTCAGAACAAAAACTGACGCAGATCAAAGAGGTCGCTGATCGTCTGAATAATGAAAACAGTGTGAAGACGTCGGCTCATCTACAAATGGAAGTGAATGCAACATATGACAAAGGTAAGAACACAAATAGTAGTAGCAGTGGTAGCAGTAGTAGTAGTAGTAGTAGTAATAGAGTAGTAGTAATAGTAGTAGTAGAGAAACAGTAGTAGTAGTAGTAGAGTAGTAGTATTGGTAGCAGAGTAATTGTACTCTGTTAAAAGAGGAGATTTGGTAATAAATGTGGTAGTAGTAAAATAGAAGTAATAGTAGCAGTAGTTATTTAAGACGTTGTCTGGTAAAATGAGTAGTAGTTGTAGCCTCTTAGTTATTAGTAGTAGAAATTGTGATAACATTAGTGTTAGCAGTGATAATATCAGTTATTGTAGCAAAGTAGTTAATAGCAGGAGTGTGTAGTAGTTATAGAAATATATTAGTAATACTAGCTATAAACTTTTCAGACATACCGAAGCCTCTCATCAAATGGACGTCGTCTGGTAAAAGATCGTTTGTAAAAGGAGCTGCTGCTGTTGTCGCTGACGGGATTCAAGTCAAAGAATCTGGTCTCTACTTCATATACAGCAACGTTTTATTCCATGCCAACCAAGTCAGAGAGCTAGAATACGCTAGACTGTGCCACTCAGTTGAAAAATATCCAGATTATGTCGTCCTCTACAGAAATCCTCAAACAACATGTAAAGTACGAAGATATCAGGAAGGTTTTGTTACTTCTTACATTGGAGGTGTTTACTACGTGAAAGCCAACGACACTGTAGTGGTGAGAACATCAGTTGTGAACAGAATTTTGAGAGATCCTGAGACAACCTACTTTGGCTTGTATTTGGTTTGAGAGGACTGAATTATAATTGGCAATATATATATATATATTTGGGGTTTTTTTTGTTGTGTTTCTTTAGATTAATGTTTCTCAGAAGTAACAAATAACCTTGTTGAAGAACTGAGCTTTTCGCCCAGGCTGTAAATAGTTCATCAAAATCAACAGACTAAGCGGACCGGATAGGAACATTGCTCATCTTACAAAAAAACTTCATTTTTCATTAATGAACCATTTTTACTACAGAAAAACATACGAGTAAGAGCTGCTTTGGAGACAGGAACTTTTTTCTCTTTGTTCGGTAAAAAGACATTTTCTATAAAAAAATGTTGGAGTCGTGGTTTATTATTATCACTGATATCAACATGACTGGAATCGCTGCTGGCTTGTACTTTATGAAGAAATTAGGACAAAACACCCATAGAAATGAATCCTTGAAAAGCTTAATGTATTCAATAGGAATATGTACCTATTTTCTCTAAATAACAGACATTCATATCAAATAAATAATTTCAAATTTGCAAAAGTAATAATATCAGTCTCTAATTTATTCATCTGATTATATGAGAAAAATAAATAAATAAAAATGAGCGTGCAGTTCACGAAACCACGCAGTTTGTTCAGGACTGATTTGTATCACTGGATCCTGAGATCATGAATACTAACAAGTAACAGATCATTTTATGTTACTTGCCTCCAATAACAATATTACAAAATATATTTACAACATATACACACAGACACATACACTTACATATATTTATTATTTAAAACGTTTTTTTATACTTTAATAACATTCTTTGGACAGTTGCCAGTGTTTTGAATAATAACATATTAACACTATATGGTTAGTTTGTTTCAAACTCCTTGAAGATTTCCGAGAAGTAATGAATATTAACTGGGCTTTCCACCCAAGCTATAAATAGTTGTCAGTTCACTAGCTGAAGTTGTCAACCGTATTCTATTAGACGGATTTAAAAAGTATGAATGCTTTATTATTTTTAAGAATAAATAACTTGTGGTTGTTGTTGTTGTTGTTGTTGTTGTTGTTGTTGTTGAAAATGAATATGAACACCGATACTTTATTATTGATATTATTATTATTATTATTATTATTATTATTATTATTACTTTTTAGGTCGGTTCATTAAGAAAGCAGTAACTAGGTCACGAATGCCATTTGCAAGACAGTGCACGCATTCATTAGAGCTTTTAAAAAATGTGTGTGTGTGCGTGCGTGTGTGTTTCTTAAGATCAAGGTTTCTGAGAAATAATAAATAACATTCTTCTAGAACTGAGGCTATAAATAGTTCGACATAATCAGTAATAAATAAAGTTTGTAAAACAACAAAGATACAAAAATATAATAATTTTTTTTTTTTTTAAAGGATACAAATATAATTCATTAAATAAATGATAAAATCTATATAAAAATAAAAAATGCTTAAAATTAAAGTAAAAGAGAATGTATAAGAGCATATGTGTGCGCGCACACAGTATGATAGTAAGTGACATATTTGTATTGTTTTGTCATACAATTAAATGCAAAGATTAACTAAACTGACATAATAGTACTTACCTGTGTATAAAATGACTTTGTAGATGTTCCACAATTCATGTTTACCAAACTTAATTCTTTTTATTCAGAAAAGTTGAATAACTTTACATATAAAAATGTTCTTAGCTGTATATCGCCATTTTAACGCGTCACTAACTGAACTGCGCATGTCAGTGTCTGTTCTAGGTCACCAGCATGACCTAACTGTTGTTAATACACAAGCGCATGGATTCAAGAAACCTAAATTTATATCACGTGATAGTTCCTCTTGAAAACTTATGGAAAATTATGTCCTAGCCGTAAATAAAATGTATGAAAAACTGGTTTGTTTAACTAATATTTAGCCCCGACCCAACGCCCTGTTTTATCCAATATAATGAGGTGCCGTTATAGGCTATATTTCTGGCAATTTGTCTTACATGTCATCATAGCTATGTCCACTCCAAGAACAAAATCTGTTTAAAGACTGTTCCTGTAATAGTGTATTGAATTTTCTCTGTTTGTTTTCCAGATTAAAAACTTTTCGTTTCTTTCTCGTACTCTGTACTCTGACTCTGTGTCTCACTCAAACGCACGTACGCACACACACACTAGGTGTTAAGAAATTCGACTAGGTGTTAAGAAATTCTGAAATTCTCTTTACGTTTTCCTTCTGAAAACTAATCTTTGTTTTCTCTTTGTGTTTAATAGTTTTCAGGTATTCTCGACTTTTGTACGTTTGAGAAAAACCTGTTTGCATGAACTTATAATAGAAAAGAAATTAGAAACAAAAACATTTCATATGAAAATGCTGTTGTCACTGTAGTTGTGTGTTTCCTTGTTTATCATCATTATTATCATCATCATCATCATCATTATTTATGTATGTATGTATATATGGATGTGTCTAAGTGTATATATATATATTTCTGTCTGATATGTGTATCCATGGTTATATGTCCGTGTTTATTAATACATGAGTATTAGTTGTGCATATATATATATATACTAAGGAAGATAACTCTTTAATACTCAAGGACCTTTATCTCAAAAAATGCTTGTTGTTAACGTAATATCATTATTATTAATATCTTTACTATTATTGTTATTGCTGTTGATATTTATGGTTATTGTTATTGTAATTATTGTTGTTGATGAACTTTTTTCGCAGTTAATATTTTGTTTCAGTTTTAGTTTTCATCCAGGTATTCCAAACACATTTTATCCCAAATGCTGTTGTCACTGTAGTTGTGTGTCTCCTTGTTTATGGCGGTGTACACGTGTCAGAGGTTGTGCTAACCAAACAAAGTTTCTACAGACTGGGTCTCCATTATGATATGGTAAGTGCTATCTGTGAGTTTATTTATTTATTTTTAAACACTTCTTCTTTAGTAGATCTCTTTTTACAATCCATATGTAACTGGAAATGAAACAAAAGTAACAGAATGACGTATTTTGAACATTCAGGATACAGTATTATTCCAGTACAGTACTTACCATGTAACTTATATATCCACGTAGGGATACATTATTAAAGATTAATAGAGTACAGTACATATCATGTAATTTATATATCCAGGTAGGAATACATTATTAAAGATTAATTGAGTACAGTACTTATCATTTAATTTATATTCCAAGGAAACAGTATTAAACATTAATAGATTCCAGTACACACCATGTATTTTATATATTCAGGGAGAAAGTATTAAAGATTATATAACAGAGAATACAGTACATCCATCCAGGGAAACGGTATGAAAGATTAATAAACTACATACCATATATATCCAGGGATTAAAGGTTAACAGAGTGCAGAACATACCATGTAATTTATATATCCAGGGATACAGTACTAAAGATTATATAATAGAGTACAATACATACCATGTAATTTATATATCCAATGATTTAGCATTACATTTTATTCCAGTAAATACACAGATATAATTTATATATCGAAGAATATAATATTACAGATTCAGTATAGTAAATATTATGTATCCTGTCTATCATCCTATGGTGTAGAGTTTACTGTGTATATATTAGTGTGTATATTAATAAAACCAGATTATTTTAGATAGCTTGTATCCTGTGTATCATCCTATGGTGTAGAGTTTACTGTGTATATATTAGTGTGAATATTAATAAAACCAGATTATTTTAGATAGCTTGTATTCTGTGTATCATTTTATAAATGAGGTCCTATGTATAAATGAATACCTTAATGTGTATATCCAAGGATATAATATTAAAGCAGGGGTGGCCAAACTTTTTTACCAGAGGGCCAAATTTGCAACTTTCTTGCCACTGGAGGGCCGGATTAAATGAAATTTACGTAAAATTTGTCGTAACTGGTTGCCATCTTTATTAAAATATATATTATTGTAGTAGAATAACAATAAATAACACCATCTTGTTTACACTTGTATTTAATAAAAGGTTTATATATCAATGAGATAAATGCAATTGTCCATAATTTTGAACAAGCCTTTTAAAGTCTGGAGTAAAACTAGTTGTCGAAACTTTCATAATTGCTTGTAAATTTGCATCTGACAATACTGATCTGTTTTTTGACTTTGTTTGATTTAAGCATGAAAAAGTCTGTTCACAAATATAAGTTGATCCAAATATACACAGCATCCTAGTAGCAAAACCTCGTAGATTGATAAACTTTTCAGCAGGCAAATATTTGAAAAATTCAAACAAAGGCATATTCCTAAACTTCATTTTCAGCTCATTATTAGCTTGTAGATCTATTAGTTCCAGCTGAAGAACATCAGGGGCTGTCTCAATTTCTGTACTGAAGGGTGAAACAAGTATATTAAATGATGAATCCATTACTCTGAAGTCTGAAAATCTTCTTTGGAATTCTTGTTTCAAGATGCAGAGTTGATTGCTGTATTTTTCAGCAAGTTTACTATCTACTGTTGCCTTCCTTAGCAAAGCAAAATGAATAAAATTACATTCTGATATCTGTTTGGCAAAAAGTGAGAGCTTTGCCTCAAAAGCTTTTACTTTGGTGTACATATCATGCACAAATAATCCTTTTCCTTGCAATTCCAAATTTAGAGAATTGAGCTTTTCAAACATTTCAGTGGCAAACATAAAATCACAAAGCCAGTAATCATTTTTCATCTTCTCTATAAAATCACATTTCATTTGTTTGATATCAAGGAAAAGGAGAATTTCGTCTCTTAGTTCAAAGACTCTTCTTAGAACTTTCCCATGACTAAGCCACCGAACACTATTGTGATATAGCACATCTTTATATTCAGTCTCAATATCATCCAGTAATGTCTTGAATTGTCTGTGTGATAATGGTCTGGATCTGAGTAGATTAACTACTTCAACTACAGGACGTATCACATGATTAAAATCCAGAGCTGACTTGCATAAACTTTCTTGATGAATGATACAATGAAATTTCCATATTTCATGCTGAGGACAGTTTTCTTTAATCTTCTTTTGTAGGAGGCTAATCATGCCTTTGTTTTTTCCAGTTAGAGCAGGTGCACCGTCAGTAGTGATACTCACAAATTTATTCCACGGCAGGCCAGCCTCCTCCACACACTTTATTACACATTTACACAGGTCTTCCCCCGTAGTTGTGCCTTTTAAAGGTTCAACTGATAACAACTCCTCTGAAATTGTAAAATCTGACTTGATACCACGTATAAATATTATGAGTTGTGCAATGTCCTGAACATCATTGCTTTCATCCAGAGCTAATGAAAACCACATGAAATCAGTGCAAGCAGTGTGAAGCTGTTGGGACAAATCTTTGCTGATATCTTGTACCCTTCTCATAACTGTATTCCTTGATAGTGCAATATTCTCAAATTTATTCTGTGCTTCTGGACAAAGTATGCGTGCCGCATCCACAATGCAGTCTTTTACAAATTCTCCATCAGAAAAAGGTTTTTTGCATTGTGCAATTTTGTAACTAATATAAAAACTAGCTTCTGTTGCTGAAATGTGAATGGATTGTGTCTTTGAAAAAAGCTACTGTTGCTTTATTAGATTGTTCACCATATCAGCAGCTTTATTAACCTTTTGCTCTGTTGATAGTCCTTCACTGTATCCAGCGTGTTTTGTATTATAGTGTCTTTTCAAATTATATTCTTTAAAAACTGATATTCCCTCATTACAAATTAAACACGCTGCTTTCCCATTTACCGCAGTGAAAAATATTGATATGTCCATTCCTCCTTAAAACTCGGCATTCATCATCTACTTTTCTTTTTTCGTTGGAGAGCATTTTAACTGATAAGGTAGAGAAAAAAATAAAATTATTGCTGCTTCTGAGAAGAAAATCCAATGTGCGTATTGTCTCTTACATGCTCAGTAAAATACTGAAAGTCAAAGCTGGAACAATTAACTTCCTGATTTCTTACAAAGTAGGCTAGTAGGCCAAAGGGATATGAAAAAGAGCACATACAGGCTATGTTAGCTACTTACGTCATGGTTGGCAGACTGTTCTAAAAATAACGCTGCAAGGGCATTTATTCTAAAAATAACAACGCTTGCCACAAGCTACTGCTAGTAGCAGCCAGCGCTGTTGCACTGCTTGTTCACAGTGGTAAATATGGTGCTTGGAAAAAAACAAGGCAAGGTGTTTGGCGGGCCGGATGAAACAGGACTGGGGGCCGGATGCGGCCCGCGGGCCGTAGTTTGGCCACCACTGTATTAAAGATTATTACAATACAGTACATACTATGTAATTTATAATTCGGTTTAAAATAAAACATTATTATGAAATATTAACTGTTCACTTCCCGAAAGAAATATTTAGTTCGTTTGTCAAAAGTAAAAGTTCACAAATTAATTTACTGTCAGAGTATTTTTAAAGTTAAAATTAACAGGTCACAGAATGTTTACCGCTGTCTGGTGACCTCATCAAACGATTCTTTATCCGACTTTCCAGTGATAACGTGCAGAGTTTCGCTTGTCATTCTACTTTATCTGACTTTCCAGTGATAACGTGCACAGTTTCGCTTGTCGTTCTACTTTATCCGACTTTCCAGTGATAACGTGCACAGTTTCGCTTGTCATTCTACTTTATCTGACTTTCCAGTGATAACGTGCACAGTTTCGCTTGTCGTTCTACTTTATCTGACAACTTTTCACTTGACAATGTTTCGTTAGACGCTAAAATGTGTATGAGATGAAACCAAAAGAAACGAAAACAGTTTCAGTGATGTTCACGTTGTTAAAAGATTAAGGCGTGTCTTCCTGCTTAAACATTAGAAACATGGCCTGTATAAACAGAAAGAAAGAAAGAAGATAGAGAAGAAAAATAAAGAAGATGAAACAACAGAAAATGAAAGAATTTATCCAGTGATGACACAAAGTTCTATCAAATATAATTTTAAAAGTGAAAGTGCATTTGTCTTAGTTGTGTTTATGTGAGAACTCAGATTATATTTGTATAAATCTGAGTATGTTTAATAGAATAATAGAAGTGATATTTTTTCTTATATTAGTTGAAATTCAAATTTCATTTGATACGAATTGTTTTATATTCACTGTGGCATCAGATTCTCTGAGATATTATGTACATATGTCTATAGAGATTTGCTTCCATAATCTATAAGATATAACTGGAATTTAGCTGTGTCATAACAGGACTTTTCATTGCAATAAGATAAAATAAAAATCTGAGTTTTTAAAAAAAAACTAAAAAATAGACTTGGATATTAGTAAAAGTAAATATTGTCTTTCACAATCACTTGTTCTTACCTCTCTTTGAGTCAAATCAAGGGGAGGTAATCCAGGCTGCCAGACAGCGAAAACGTCAAAGCGGAGTGAAGGGAAATTCAGTGACAGCGTTCTGTGTGATATTCGGTTTGATGGTTGTGGTTGATATTTTGTTGTTTGCTCATCGGATGGCCAAGACAATCTCGTTCGCTAAGCTTCTCCTGTACGGGTACCTGAGTATGTGGATTATAAGGAAACAGGTAATTAATTATTTGTTTATGGACACTTCAATGCATATTATTATTAGTAATTAATTAAAGGTATTTAAATGTTTATAGAAGCTGTAACACATTTATTATGTATGATTAGTAGGTTAAAGATATGTAAATTAATTTTTTAATAATAATAATAATAATAATAATAATAATAATAATAATAATAATAATAACGATGATGATGATGATAACAACAACAATATTTACAAAGTACTACTAATAATAACAGGTTAACATTTAAATAAAATTAGTTTCATTTTATTTGTTATACTGTTAAATTACTTTTTATATCAGTTATTTTAATACGTAATTTGATCATTCTCATTATTACTGCAAGTACTGTTATTACTAAAACTAGTAATACTACAATTATTATTGTTATTATTATTATTTATTATTATTATAATTATTATAAATTATTATTATTATTATTATTAATATAATTATTAATTATTATTATTATTAGTAGTAGTAGTAGTGTTATAGTTGTTGTTGTTTATTTACACACACTATTAGTCATCCAGTATTTCTATAATACAAACTATGAATTATCTTGACAGCTGATGATGAAGGTGACGATGATGTATTGAGACAGAAAACTGAAGAGGTGTAGAGGTGTCAGATGTTGTGCTAACCAAGCAAAGTTTCAAAAGACTCCATAACGATATGGTAAGTGTGATCTGTGAGTTTATTTATTTATTTTTAAATACTTCTTTTTTAGTTGGTTTCTTTTTTTTTAATCCATATGTAACTGGAAATGAAACAAAAGTTACAGAAAGACGTAATTTACATTCTCATAAGTAAAAACAAAGCTTGTCATGGTCATCATCCTACATCATCATTCAGATTTTCACTGTCAACATCATTATTCAGAATTTTACTGTCTACATCATCATTAAAAATTCAATGTCAACCTCATCGTTGATAATTTTATGGTCTACATCATCATCCAGAATTTTATTAACAAAATAATCACTGACATTCCTCATCATTCACAAAAGATGGACTCTGCTTCTGGTTTTATTTACTATTATTTTAGGTTTTACTCACATGATACAATGGATGTTCTTGTACAATAGATGTTCTGTGTACAATGGATGCTATTGTACAGTGGATATTCGTTGTACAGTGGATGCTCTAGTACAGTTGATATTCTATGTAAAATAGGCGTTGTTCTGCAGTAGATGTTCTACAAACTATGAGCTGTGTAAAAAAAATGATCTTGTACAGATGTTCTGTGTACAGTCCACATTGGATGCTCAAGTACAGTAGATGTCCAGTGTACAGTGAATGTTCTTGTTTGGTAGATGTTCTGTACACAATTGATGTTCTGCTGTAGACGTTTTTATACAGATGATATGCTAAACATGTACATCTATGGATGTTGTAAATATAATTAATGTTAAATGATAATGAAAACTCCATGCATAGTGGTTTTTCTTTGTACAGTGAATACGTAATGTATGTACTACTGATGGTCTGTGTTCTGAAAATCTGTACAGTGGATGTTCTACAAACAGTGAATGTGTTCTAGAGATGTTCTATGTAAAATAAATGCGTAATGTATTCAGTGAATAACTATTTACATATTGATTTTCTCTATAAAATGACTGTTAAAAGTTAAATGTTCATTGATTGGTTTATAATGAATAATACAAGTTAAGTGGATGTTCCTTATACAGTATGTACTCATGCATTGAAATTATCAGAGTAATAAATGTTTATATAGATGTTAAAACTAAAATGTCATGAAAAATTTTTTTTTTTCAGAACAAGAAACATTTTTAGAAGCATTTCACAATCATAAATACTATTATTAATAATTTTATTATCATCGTGATCATTAATTTTATTATCACTATCATCATCATAATTACTACTACTGCTACTACTATTAGTATAACTAAATAATTAATATTATTAGTATTATTCTTACTACTACTACTACTATTTATATTAGTGCTGCTGCTGCTACTACTACTGCCATTTAATTTATCATCATCATCATTATTATTGTTTGATGTTGACATTGTTGTTAAATAAAGACTACAGTGATATCTCTGGCCACCTGTTCATTATTTTTATTACTTGGATAGTTACTTTAAAAGAAATACAAATGTCTTGTTCTGCATTTGTGATTTTCTTGCTTTCTTTTGTTTTCATTTTTTTTTTTTAAAATTTCAAACCAAAATTAATGTTCTTTCACCATTCAGTGACATCATTTAAATTTTTACTTTGTAAAGCAAAATGTGTATACTTTATAGACAGTATGTTAGATATTGCTGTTATATAACAATGTACATATCACATACTTATATAGATAAACCTACATGCGTGCACACACACACACACACACACACACACATATCATGATCCGAGCAATGTTGATAAATAGCTGTTTGCTAAGCGGGGCAAGTCATACAAAATGCAAGGCCCTCGTATTTACGACCTACAATGACATCGCAGGCTGGGAAATGTGTAGCTATCTTGCTATTGCCCCGATATCGTATTTCACAACGTTCACAACTTGTTTTATTGACGCAGTTACTGCTACCTCTAGTCTGTATAAACATGCTGAACAACTGACACAATTTTCGATTGACTGAACTGCGCGTGTCAGTGTCTGTTGCAAGTCACAGAATAAAAGCAGTCTGATATTTCGTGTGCCCTAACTCTTGTCAATACGCCTGCGCATGGATTCATGAAAGCTAAATTTACATCACATGATAGTTCCCTCATTGTTGGTACACAGACCTTACTTAACCTTGACTGATTGCTTACCCAGGCATTAGATTTTAGTATCATATGTAAGTTAGTATGTCTTGTCGAAAACATGAACAGAATTATAATATTAACTTCGTTGTTTTTTTCTTTATACCTCCAGACCAAAGCAGCCTTGCTTCCTAGCATTCCTTTCTGGTGCTCAGTATTGAAGATAAAATTGAGAGAGAGAGAGAGAGAGAGAGAGAGAGAGAGAGAGAGAGAGAGAGAGAGAGAGAGTGTGTGCTGTATTCACTGAAACAATATTTATATATTACTGGTTTTCTATATAAATTGACTGATGAAAGTTAAAAGTTCACTGATTAGTTTACAATGAATAATACAAGTTAAGTGGATGATCCAGTTAAAAAGGATTTTCTTTATACAGTATGTACTCATGCATTGAAATGATCAGAGTAATAAATGTTTATATATACGTTACATTTAAAATTTGATGTACAATTTTAATAATAAACAATCTATTTAAAGCATTTTTTTTTTGTTTTATCACAATAAGAATTTTCTTTTTATTAATATTATGATTATTAATTTTATTATGTCCATCATCATCATCATCATCATCATTAATTTTATTATGACTATCATAATTATCATTAACTTTATTACCACTATCATCTTCATGATTATTACTACTGTTATATTATTACTATATAATCATGATTACTAGTATTATTCTTTCAGTATAAATACAGAAAAATAAATAACTTTAAAGATCATAGATATTAAACAAACAGTAAATCATTTACAAATCAATTTATACAAATACATTAAGAAATAATTATATGCCACTCATTGTGGGTTTTGTGTTCATTTGAAATATCGTGTTTTCTTTCTAAAGTTATTGTCTTCCGTTTCGTTTTATCATCAGCATATCTATTCGTGATACACAGACTACATGTTTACCTTTTGTTGTTTATGATTTAGTTGACACAGGAATGGAAGTTACGCTGTACTCTTTATTTAACAATAACGACAAAAGCAGCCACAACAACAACAACAACTATTATTACTACCACAACTACAACAACTACTATTACTACTACTATTATAGCAATAACTACTATAATATGTAGCTTATTGATGAACAATACAAACAAACAAAAAAAATGCATGTAATAACTTTGCTCATTTTATTCATAGTATATTAAATGACTATACGAAATCTATAGCGAAAAATTAAAAACGACAGAAGAAGAAACATTAAGCAATAAACTTAAATAAAGCAGACGACATTTCCTCTTAGCCAATCAAAAACGATCGAGTGAGCTGGTAGAGAATATGATACGATCTTTTCAATATGCTTGACTGATATCTACATACAGCTTGGGTGGAAAGCCCAGTACCCGAAGAAAATTATTATTCTCTGAACGGAGGTAGACGACGTCATACGACTTTTTCAAAGTAGCTGATATAAAAATCAACGAAGCCTGTCATAGAGCGTAGACGTGCTTCACGTGAACACAGAGGCAGCCTAATTTAGGTAAGTACATGTTTTACTTATTTCATAGGTTATATATATTTATATAAAATTATAATTTCACTTGCTTCATAGCATATATATATTTATGTAGAATTATAATTTCATTTATTTGATAGGTTATATATATTTATATAAAAGTATAATTTCACTGATTTCACAGGTTAAATTTATTTACATAAAATTATAATTTCACTGATTTCATAGATTATATATATTTATATAAAGTATAATTTCACTCATTTCACAGGTTATATTTAATTATATAAAATTATATTTTCACTTATTTCGTAGGTTATGTATATTTATATAAAATTATAATTTCACCTATTTCACAGGTTATCTATATTTATATAAAATTTGAATTTCACTTATTTCATTGATTATAAATATTCATATAAAATTATAATTTCAGTTATTTCATAGGTTATATATATATATTTATATAAAATTATAATTTCAGTTATTTCATTGATTATATATATTTATATAAAAGTATTATTTCACTTATTTCATAGGTTATATATATTTATATAAAACTTTAATTTCACTTATTTCATAGGTTATATATATTTATATAAAATTATAATTTCACTCTGCTGTTTAGGATTTATGCACGCCCTAATTTCATGTGTATAGTATAATATTAAGTGATATGACACCGAAAATGTGCACCTTAATGTACCAGTTCATTTTGCTGTTTAGGATTTTTCCACGCCCTAATTTCATTTGTATAATATTAAGTGATATTATCTTAATTTGAAAAAAAAAAAAAAAAAAAAAAAAAAATCCCCGTAAGGTCGATACGGTCTGGCTTGTCAAATTTGATTTCCGCTGAACGTAGAACTTTCCGCTATTAAGCCCTACCCGAGTTCACCGAGTGCTGTTGTTTCTTTTTTAATTTTTCACAACAAAAACAGATTTTAGTGATTTAATTAAACCATCAAAATCTATCGAGCCCGAACTGTTTTCTAACTTCTTAGAAAAATAAGATGTTTTGGCTGTAGGATACTGGAAATGAGCCATTATCGCCTTCATTAGTCACGTGATCAAAATACTGCGTCTTGATTGGATATTTATTGCACTTCACGGTATTGAGTATTTGTTGCGCGCTTTGCTATCTCAAACTGTTTTTCACTTACTTTCATTTTGTTACATTGTCTTCATTCTTGTAAAGTTACATCTTTGATTGACAATCTACAATCAAAGTTTTGCCTATACATTTGTTTTAAGAGAAAAAACAATATATTTATTTTCAATTGTTTCTTTAAAATCCTACCTCTTTCCAGTGATATAAATAACTTCGGACGAAAAACTCTACTACTTACATTCCTCAACAATTGAAGATAAACTTTGTGGTATCACGTGTCCAAGGTTTACATCAGGAGGATTATCTGTTTCATTAGACATCGCTGTGCTGTCATATTGGATTTCAGATATGAAATTAAGAAACACGGTAATTCTCTATAAAAATAATAAAAAGTAAAATTCTTTATAAATGAAATAATATTTGAATTATGAAAAGGAGAAATTAATAGTGCTGAAAAATATTTATTTAGTTTCAAGTTGGTTATTCTTTGTAGAAACTGAGCGAAAGTCACACAAAAGCTGAGAAAAGTGGTAAGTTAACAGAGACACATACACTCTCAGACATACATAAAAACACAAAGTCGCAGAAACACAGATACACACAAGAAAAGCCATAAACACATACATACACAAACACAGACAGATACACAGAAAAGGATCTACACACAAACAGAAACATTCAGGCACTCATATTTAATTATCCACAAAAGTTTATATAATTATGTATTTGTATGTACGTGCATATTTGTGTATAGTCTAAGTATGTAAACATGTACAAATTTATATTTATGTGTGTGTGTGTCTGTGTGTGTGTGTGTGTGTGTTTTAGAACCAAAACTTAAGCACATCAGAGATGTCGCTGATCGTTTGAATTCAGATAATAAAAACATTGTGTACGAATCTATGTATGTATGAATCTATATATTTATACATGTATCAGTAGTCTACATGTGTGTGTATATATATATATATTTTTCAGAACAAAAACTTAAACAGATCAGAGAGGTCGCTAATCGTCTGAATAATGAAAACAATGTGAAGACATCAGCTCATCTACAAATGGATGTGAATGCAACATATGACGAAAGTAAGAAAACAAAAAGTAGAAGCAGTGTTAGCAGTAGTAGTAATAGTAGTACTAGAGTAGTAGTAGTAGTAGTAGTAGTAAAGTAGTAGTATTAGTAGCACTGGTAAAAGTAGTTGTAGTACTAACCACATAGTTATTAGTAGTGGTTAGGAAATAATAGAAGAAATTGTGATAACAATAGTATTAGCACGTTAGTAGTAAAAATATCAATGATGGAACTAAAGTAGTTAATAGCAGGAGTTTGTAGTAGTTATACAAATATATTAGTAATATTAACTACAACTGTTGACAATTTAAAATAAAAATAATATTTAAAAATAATTTATTCTTACAAACTTTTCAGACACACCGAAGCCTCTCATCAAATGGACGTCGTCTGGTAAAAGATCGTTTGTGAAAGGAGGTGTGGCTGTTGTCGCTGACGGGATTCAAGTCAAAGAAGCTGCTTACTACTTCATATACAGCAACGTTGTATTCCATGCCAACCAAGTCAGAGAACTGGAATACTATTGGCTTTGTCACTCAATTGAAAAATATCCAAATAATGAAGTCCTCTACGAAAATCGTCAGTCAGTATGTAAAATACAAAGCAATGCAGGTTTTGTTCCTTCCTACATTGGAGCTGTCTACTACCTGAAAGCCAACGACACTGTAGTGGTGAGAACATCAGTTGTGAAGAACATTTTGAGAGATCCTGAGACAACCTACTTTGGCCTGTATATGCTGTAAAATTGTTACGAGAGGCCTCAATTATAACTGTTCATATATAATTTTCTGTACGCCCACTGTATCTATGGACTTGTATATATAAAACGAACCCATGACTTTAACATTATCGTGAATTATTTATATTAGACATACTTGAACCTTTCTTTAAAGTCTTCAGTCGGGGATATAATAATAATAATAATAATAATAATAATAATAATAATAATAATAATTTCTTGTTGTTTGTGATTTGTGATGTTGGTATATCTAACCTTTTTACATTTATTTTTATATTTGTTCCATTACTAATTAGTTATGCTATTGGAATATGGTTTAAAATGATTACATAATTGCTGGCGACACATGAACTGAATAAGAGTAATTAACAACGAAGCGGAGGAAGCCCCATTCAATCAGTACTGCTGTACTATGAGGCATTGTTATTGTACAAATGGAGTATTACTGTTGTAAATAAATAAATGTGTGTTCTTGAAGTTGTTGTCACTGTTGTTGTTACTGTTGTTGTAAATGCAAATGAGCACCGATACCTTTTTTGTTTTTAAATGAAATGCGAGATCGGTTCATTAACAAAGCAGTAACTAGGTCACGAACGCCATTCACAAGACAGTGCACCCATTCATAAGACTGTTTTAAAAATGTGTGTGTATGTTTGTGTGTTTCTTAAGATCAAGGTTTCTGAGAAATAATAAATAACTTTCTTCTAGAACTGAGCTTTCCATCCAGGCTATAAGTTGTACGTCATAATCAGTAATAAATAAAGTTTGTAAAACAACTAGAAATAAGAAATAATAATTAAATTTAAAAAAAGGAAAAATTATAATTAATTAAAAACAACGGTAAAAAATAAATAAATAATTTTAAAAAAATGATTAAAATTAAAGTAAAATAACATGTATAAGAGTATATGCGCGCATAGTATGATATTGACATATTTGTCGTAAGAGTCGTTTTGGTTTTTTTTTTTTTGTGTGTGTTGTTGTTGTCTTTATTATTCCAGCTGAACTCTGCTCTGAATAAGGTCATACAGTTAACTGCAAAGATCAATTAAACTGACATAAAAGTACGTACTTGTGTATAAAATGAATTTGTAGATATTCCACAATGAACATTTACCCATCTTAATTGATTGTATCCAATAAGTTGAATAACTTTACATATTAACATTTTCCATAGCGTCACTGACAGTGTCTGTTCTACGTGACAGCATAAAAACTCTATACACTGTTACGCGTCCTAATTCTTGTTAATACGCATGCGCATGTATTGAACAAAGCTAAAATTTATATCACGTGATGGCTCCCCTTTCGTCTGTTGGATACAGTGACCTTGACATACTGAGTGTTTACTGGAATAACCTGAATGTTATACTATTATAAACAAGTTCGTATGCGTTTTGGGAAGTCTTGGAAATTCGTCACTGTGTTTTTAAGGACATTAAATCTTTTGGAAAATTATGTCTAAACCGCAAATAAAATGTATGAAAAACTGGGTTTTTTCCACTAACATTTAGCCCCGATTCAACGCCCTGTTTTAGCCAATATAGCGTAGCCAACGAAAATGGTTCCGTTTTCAGGCTGTCTGAGCAAACCCATAAGGAGTAGTATTTCGGGCATTTTAAAGTTATGGAAATAAGAAGAAAATAATGCGACAACTTTTTGTTTTGCAATATTTCTGTATCTATATTTCTGGCAATCTGCCTTACATATCATCATAGTCATGTCCACACCAAGAACAAAAGCTGTCCCAAAACTAATCCTACATCTGCAAGTATTTGTAAAGAGGCATGCGCGGAGAAGTGACAGGAAGTTATTAATTAACATAATTTATATATATAATCATGCATTTCATCAGACGTTGTTCTCTGCTTTTTAAATAAGAATTGTTTTTAATAATTTCACTTTTTATTATCTCTGAAGTGTCAAGAACGTTGTATTTACGTTTATATGAGATGGAAATATCACCAACGTAGAATGAAATTTACACACTGCTGTCAAAAATACGTTATTTTATACTATTCGTAGTTTATTAGTATGATAACTGTCTCTTTTACTTTAACGACGTCATTAAGTAAATTTTTAATCAACCGTTATATGACCCCATAGTTATTGTTAAAGACCACATAGACATATACCGTAAGGTAAAACTCTACATCGCAAACAATGCAGGCAATTCTATTTTTGAATAATACCGAGGAATATCAGATATATATATATATATAAAACAATTATTGCTGGCTGTTGTGCGATAGCAGAGTAGCCTTTATTGTTTTGAGGTGTAGCGTTTTGTCTTACGATATAGATCTAACAGTAAAACTGGAGATATTCAACGGTTGATTAAACAAGTATTTAGTGACGTCATTAAAGTAAAACACCACACCTTCCCACATATAGTGCTGAATACATTAGGTTACATAAATATATAACAATATCTGCACCTGTGTGTATGTGTGTGTGTGTGTGTGTTGTATTTACGTTCTTATGAGATGGAAATATCCATGTCTGTCTGCCTGCTGTCTCTGTCTGTCTGTCCTAATGTATAAATATTATGTAAATATTGTATATATTAATATGATTACTGTGTTTTTTAATTTAACGACGTCAATAAATACATTTTTAATCAACCGTTATATGACTAAATATTTACTGTTAAAGACCACATAGACATATATCGTAAAACTCTACACAGCAAACAATGCAGGCTACTCTATTTTGAAAAAAGCTTTCAATATATATATATATTACATAGCTTGATCTACTTTTGTAATTAAAATAAATGGAAAATAAAATATATTACAGTCATTTATCTGATTATCACACCTCTTTTCTTCAAAGGCTTGCTTCATAGGAAAAGTTTCGAAAACTAACAGACGGATAGAGTTCTCTGAAAAAAAAAAAAGAAATAATAATAAAAACAATAATGACAATGATGAGGATGATGGTGAATACTCAGGACATATCGTTGGAGCTACTAAGAAAATTCGATTAAATGAAATACAAATATTAAACGTATTTTAAAATATTGGTAATTATTTTTATTTTTATCTCTTTCTCTGCTCATCCAGTCTTTCCCCAGTTCCGTTGTTTCTCTGTGTAATCTATGTAAATTGTCTCCCTTTATTAGTGCTAGTTTAAGTATGCTCTCTCTCTCTCTCTCTCTCTCTCTCTCTCTCTCTCTCTCTCTCTCTCTCTCTCTCTCTCTCTCTCTCTCTCTCTCTCTCTCTCTCTCTCTCTCTCTCTCTCCATGTGTCCCTGTTATGTACACTGTCTGCAGTTTTCTAACGAAAGTACAATTTGTTATTAAGAATAACGATATAATTTACACATAAATTATCAGAGGATTCATCGTGAAAAGAAACAGTAGTATATGATACCACTGCCCGGTCACAGCTCATTCTCTTTATGTACATATAATAACTTGTGGTTAAACAACACTTACACATTCCACCAGCAGTAGATACCAATGTCTATAACTAACACAACTGTTCCTGAAACTATTCCAATAGTTACGTACAAAACATCTGAAATCAACAACAACAAATCATATAAATCAATAAATCAATCAATCACTAAAAAATAAATAAATAAATAATAATAATAATAATAATAATAATAATAATAATAATAATAATAATAATAATAATAATAACAATAATAATAACAATAATAGTAATAATGTTGAATAAAATTTAGGAAATAAAGATATGATCTTGAAAACTTTAGATTTGCTGTGTTTGTTTTCCAGACTGAAAACCTTTCGTATCTTTCTCGTACTCTGACTATCCATCTCACACAGAGGCACGCACAAACACACGCACACACACACACACACACACGCGCGCACACACACACATCGAACAGTGAATACCTTTCTTCGCCTTTTACCTATTTATTTATTTATAGTGGACTAAATCAGCTGTAGAGTGTTTATAATTATAATCAATTCTGTTACAATTAGTAGTATCTCTCTGAAATACTCTTTACGTTATCCTGTTGAAAATTAACCTTTGTTTTCAGTTTGTGTTAAATAGTTTTCAGGTATTCTCGACTTTTGTAAGTTTGAAAAGAGAGAGAGAGAGAGAGAGAGAGAGAGAGAGAGAGAGAGAGAGAGAGAGAGAGAGAGAGAGAGAGAGAGAGAGAGAGAGAGAGAGAGAGAGAGAGAGAGAGAGAGAGAGAGAGAGAGATGAAATACTGAGAAGATTTATTTGCATACATTATCACACACACAGTATTTCTATAATAGAAACTATGAGTCATCTTGACAGCTGGTGATGAAGGTAACGATGACGTATTTAGAGAGAAAACTGAAAACCTAAAACTCTGTTTGAAGATATTCGACTAGGTGTTAAGAAATTCTTTATTCAGGTGAGCATTAAGTTTACCTGTCTCTGCACAGGTGTGTGTTGAAATGTTGGGTACTGGTTTGGAATGTGTGAATGCATGTTTGTGAGTATGTCTATGCATGTGTGAGTGTACATGCATATGCACATGGTGTTTGTGTGTCTGTGTATTTGTGTGCATGTTTGTGTGTGTCGTATGTGTCTGTGCATGTGTTTTTTATACGTAATGGTAGGTATGTGTATGCCTGTCTCTATGTGTTTACATGTTTGTGTGTGTGATATGTGTCTATACATGTGTGTTTTGTATGTAATGGTAGGTATGTGTTTGCCTGTCTCTATGTGTTTACATGTTTCTGTTTGATAGATAATTATGTACTAGGGAAGTTAATCGTTGCGAATACTCGTTTTTATTGATGTATTACAACAGACGTCTGTATTCCGTGTATTTGTGTGTGTGTTTATATATGTATATTAGTGTATATCAGTGCAGAAGTCTAAACAGAGAATATTAAGGAAGATAACTCTTTCGTACTTAAGGACCATTTTCTCAAATAATGATCGTTGTTGTTGTTGTTATTGTGATATCTTTGTCATCATTATTATTTATATTTTTAAGGATTTTACCGCTATTGTTGTTGTTATTATTATTGTTATTATAATTATTGTTGTTTATGACATTTTTTGGCAGTTAATATTTTGTTTCAATTTTTATTTTTCATCCAGGTAGTCCAAACACTTTTTATACCAAATGCAGTTAACACTGTAGTTGTGTGTCTCCTTTTGCTTATTATTATTATTATTATTATAATTATTATTATACTTATTATTATTATTTTTATTATTATTATACTTATTACTATTATTATTATTATTATTATTATTATTATTATTATTATTATTATTATACTTATTACTATTATTATTATTATTATTATTATTATTATTATTATTATTATTATTATTTATGTACGTATGTATATATGTATGTGTATGAGAGTGTATATATATATATATATATATATATATTTCTGGTTGATATGTGTATCCATGTTTATATGTCCGTGTCTATTAATAAATGAGTATTAGTGTAAGCTTGTTGTGCATATATATAT
Organism: Chrysomallon squamiferum; assembly: GCA_012295275.1. Classification (NCBI taxonomy): domain Eukaryota; kingdom Metazoa; phylum Mollusca; class Gastropoda; order Neomphalida; family Peltospiridae; genus Chrysomallon; species Chrysomallon squamiferum. The sequence continues at coordinate 5,512,985 of CM022666.1, forward strand.
ATATATATATATACTAAGGAAGATAACTCTTTAATAATCAAGGACCTTTATCTCAAAAAATGCTGGTTGTTGTTAATGTAATATCATTATTAGAATTATTTTTACTGTTATTGTTATTGCTGTTGTTACTGATAACTATTGTGATTGTAATTATTGTTGCTGATAACATTTTTTGGTAGTTAATATTTTCTTTTAATTTTATTTTTCATCCAGGTATTCCAAACACTTTTTATCCCAAATGCTGTTGTCACGGTAGTCTCCTCGCTCATGGCAGAATACACGTGTCAGAAGTCGTGCTTAGCTAGCAAAGTTTAAACAGACTGGGTCTCCATTACGATTTAATAAGTGGTATCTTTTTTAGATGTAACTGGAAAAAGGACAAAAGTTGCAGAATGACGTAATTTGAACATCCAGGAATACGGTATTATTCCAGTACAGTACATACCATGTAATTTATACATTCTAATATACAATATTAAAGATTATATAATAGGGTACAGTACATACCATGTCATTTACATATCCAGGGATACCGTATTAAAGATTAATAGAGTGCAGTAGATATCATGTAACATATATACCAAGTGATACAGTATTATTCCAGTACGGTAACCTTAAAGATCGTTACAATACACTATGTATCCTGTAATATTAAATATTCAGTATTGCAAATACAATGTATTCAGTGTATGATATTATAAAACTGAAATACTGTGATGTAGAATATACAGTGTATTTGAATATATATTTTTTTAAATTTCAGAACGGATTCATAGACCTCCAAGCTGAAATGATCAACAGTCGACTTGTTTCTGATGCAGAACAAATAAACACAGTGGAACTTCCTTTGTACCAGAGCTGGATGGCAGCGTATTTAGAACGTCATGAACGTGCTCTGCAACTACACCAGCAGCAGCTGACAACTCTGCAGTTTGTACACAATGAGACATTCAGATTATTCTGCTCAGTTTTAAATAAATTGATGTTTATTATAAATTATTATTATTATCATTATTATTATTATTATTATTATTATTATTATTATTATTATTGTTGTTGTTAATGTTGTTGTTGTTGCTGTTGTTTGTATTAATTTATTCATTCATTTATTTATTTATTTGTTTTCTGATCATTATAGTTACTTTAGTGTTATCATTATGAGCTAAATTGTTGATTTGTTAAATTAATCACACACACACACACACACACACACACACATACACACATTATATTTGAACTAATCTTACCCCATGAAATTAATTCATTTTTTTACTCTCTCTTTTTCATCTTTTGACAGATCTGGTTTTGTCAGGCTAAGAACAATTTTCGAAACCAGCGAGGATCAGACAATGAAAGATACATGAAAAGAAATTAATTTTAACCTAACAAAATTACATTGTGATATCTGTGCATAATTGGTATATTTTATAGACAGTATGTTAAATATTGCTGTTATATAACAATGTACATATCATATACTTATATAGATACGCCTACATACGTGCACATCCACACACACACACACGTGTATCATGATTAAGTTTTAATAGTTATGCTGTCGTCCTTCACTGTTTGATTTGCTGTCTAAAAAAAAAAAACGACAATAATAACAATGGTAGCTCACTGGAAACCTGCCCAGTAAATTATCTTTAAAAGTAATTCTACCCGAGCAGTGTTTATAAATATTTATTTTCTTAGCGACGCGGGTAATAAAAAATACCCGGCCCACGTGTTCAAGATATTCACTGATTTCAGGCTGGGAAATGTGTACCTAACGTTTGATTGCACCGATATCTTATTTTACAGTCTGCTTGAATCACGCGATCACTGTTATCTCTAGTCCAGATAAGCACGTTGAACAACTGAAACATTTTAAAAAGAAATGATGAAAAATAAAAATATTTTTTCTGTCAGAGAGTAATCATAGATAATGTAGATATTCTACATTAAATTTTTTATAATTTGTTTAGGTTTAGACTGTTGAATAGTGACTAGTTAATAGTCAGCTGTTACTTTTTCCTTTGTTTCTGTTCATGCACGTACATCACATGTACTTGGCGTAGTCTAGTTTCTGTCATAGAAAAACATCTCACGGCAAACTGTAGAAAGGAAAATTCTGAAAATAGATTAGTGTGTGTGTGTGTGTGCGTGTGTGTGTGGGTGTGTGTGTGTTTGACTTGCTTGTATTGTATTGTTTTTTGTTTGTTATTGTTGGTTTTTTTTTTCTTTTTGTTTGTGTGTTTTTTTTTTTTTATGTTTTTTTTTTTCCATCTAAACTCTGCTCTGAATAAGGTCGTACAACAGTTAAGTGCGAATATTAACTAAATATACATAATAGTATACACGTGTGTATAAAATGACTTTGTAGATGTACCACAATTCACGTTTACCTACATTAATTATTTTTACCCAGTAAGTTGAATAACTTTACATATTAACATTTTTTATCAGTACACTTCCACTTTGCCATGTCACTGAGTAAACTGCGCATGTCAGTGTCTGTTCTAGACCACATAGCACCCTATTTCGCTTGCTTAACTCTTTTTAATACGACTGACCATGAAGGCTAAATTTACATCAGATAATAGTTTCCTCATTCATAGTACAAAGACCTTAATCGTGACTAGAATTCTAGTCACGTGATAGTACTATTATATATAGGTCAGTATGACTTGTCGAAAACGAGAACAGAAGTCACGCTGTAGTTCAGGGGTACGCGAGGAATTTAGTCCAGCTGTCAACTGAACACGTGGACACCAATTATTACATTAACTTTCTTTTTCCTTTAAATATCCAGACCAAAGCAGCCTTCCTTCCTAGCATCCCTTTTTGATGCTCAGTATAGAAATTAAAATTGAGAGAGAGAGAGAGAGAGAGAGAGAGAGAGAGAGAGAGAGAGAGAGAGAGAGAGAGAGAGAGACAGAATGAATGTGTGTTTTTCTTTTTAGAAGCATTCCAGAATCATAAATATTATGGTTATTAATTTTATTTTAACTATTATCATCATCATCATTATTAATTTGAAATAGTGTGTACCTGAACTCTGAACGTTAATATTAATAATAACAAGAACTACAACGGTAACAACCAGCAATAAATGCACGTAGTTTATTTATGAACATTATGCAACTTTTAAATATTAATTTTGTAAGGCATGTCATCCTCTCGATAAAATTTTATTTTCTCATAGCCAATCAAAATGTGATTTGAAGGACAACGCGTCATCGGAAAAAAACCAGTTTATGGGAAACTTAATTTTCTGTTTGTTTTCAATTCAATATTATTATCTTCTAAAGTGCAGCTGTCTCTAACACATAATATAAATATCATTTCATTAACGAAAAGGAAGTAAAAGGCAATATATATTTCTGAAAGATCTGTCATTATTTTCCTATAGTCTTATTGTAACTGTTTGAAAAAAAGATCCTGTTGTTTGTGTAGTATTTGTTGCTCTCTCTCTCTCTCTCTCTCTCTCTCTCTCTCTCTCTCTCTCTCTCTCTCTCTCTCTCTCTCTCTCTCTCTCTCTCTCTCTCTCTCTCTCTCTCTGCTTTATTTCTTTTACTACGGTTTTTTAGATATCATTACTGTTGTTGTGAACACATTAATATAGTTACTTTTACCATTTTACACAATTATCAGAATCAACATATCATCATCGTAATTACTAATTGTACTACTACTACTATTATTATTATATATATATATTATTATTAATATAATATTAATATTAATATTATTATTATTAATATAATTATTATTATTATTATTATTATTATTATTATTATTATTATTATTATTATTATTATTATTCATTAATGTTATAATAACTACCTGGATTAACTAAAACACAGATTATCGCTCCTAATCCAGCAGCCAACGCGTTGGTACAGTTGATGAAGATGAAAGCAGTGAGGCTGATTTTACCGTTAGACTTTGGTTCTAGCGATGAAGTCCCTTAAACGTATAAAATATATTCTTTAATTACTGAGCTAATTAGTAAGAGACATAGAGAGAACCAGTTAAACAGTATGTATGTATATTTGTGTTTATATTACGAGAGATGGTATCTGTGTACGTGTTTTTGTATAAGTTTAATTCAAATCTGCACTGTCCCTCTCTCTCGCGTTCTTTCTGTCTCTCTCTCTCTCTCTGTCAATCTCTCTCTCTCTTTCTGTCTCTCTCTCTCTGTCTCTCTTTCTCTCCCTCTGTCAGTCTCTCTCTGTCAGTCTCTCTCTCTTTCTGTCTCTCTGTCTCTCTTTCTCTCTCTCTGTCTCTCTTTCTCTCTGTCAATCTCTCTCTCGCTCGCTTTTTCTCTCTCAGTCTGCCTCTCTCTGTCTCTGTCTGTCTCTCTCTCTGTCTGTCTCTGAGTCTCTCTCTGTTTACTCAATGCAATCACCTGATATCAGACTGAATATGACAAGAGGAAGAACCATCAAGCGAAGAACTCTCAGAAACAATTCTCCTGGCATTCCTGTTAAAATAAAAAATAAAAATATCGTATTTCATTTCATTAGATATTAACAGGCACATACACAGCATGCAGGCATACATACATTCATACACACACACACACACACACACATACACACACACACACACTCTCTCTCTCTGTGTATGTGTGTGTGTTATTTCTTGGTTTTATTTATTATTTTACATTTATTTTTTTAAAGAATGTTATTTATGTGTACGCTTTTTTATCTTGGTATTATTGTTTGACACAGACTGTCTAGTAAAATGAAATCAGATAGTTCAGTTATTGTCATTTCTCTTATGGTACTAAATTTGATACTCATCAGTCTCACTAAAATATTAAATGCACAAAAAAAAAAAAAAAAGTTAATGTACAATTGGTTAAATTCGATATAAAATTTTAAAAAGTTGAGTTCATTACGAATTAAATTGAGAAAGAAGATCCATATAATAATATAATATTATGAAAAGGAGAAATGTATTGGGCTCTAAAATATATATATCAATTTATAATTAATTTAATATGGACGAAATTAAAATGGTTATTAATATTCTTTTCAGAAACTGTTTGAAAATCATACAAAAGCAGAGAAAAGTGGCAAGTTAGCACAGACATATACAAAAGCAAATCATAAACTTACACACACAGACACACAAACACACAAAAAGACACTCACACAAAAACACATAGCCACTCATATTTATGTATGCACAAACTTTTTCATAATTAAGTATTTGTATGAAGGGCCGGATTTCCCATACAGGCTTTCTAGACTCGTGCCTAGGACGGCAGTTTATGTTACATAAATTAGAATTTCACATTTGATTTATTAATAATTCATTATGTAAATGTAAAGCCATGTTTTTGCTTTCAACTAGATCATAAGTTATAACCCATTCATATTATATAAACTAAGTGGGAAGGGTGAGGGGGACTTAAGCATTGAGGAGGGGGCGAACCCTGTTTGTATGTGTGTACGAGTCTCTGCGTGTATATAACAGTATGTGTGTGTGTGTGTGTGCGCGTATGTGTGTGTGTAACAGTATGTGACTTATTTGTATTGTTTTGTATTTTTTGTTTATTATTGTTTATTATTTTTTTTATTTTGTTATCGTTTTCTTGATGTGTTTTGGTTTCCATCTGAACTCTGCACTGATTAAGGTCATGCAGTAGTTAACTGCGAGTTCTAACTCAGTATCTGTAACAGTATGAACGCGTGTGTAAAATGACTTTGTAGATGTTCCACAACGCACGTTTACCTAACTTAATTTTGTTCTTACGCAGTAAGTTGAATACCCTTACCTATTAGGATTTTCCACCCGTTTACTTCCATTTGAGCGCGTCATTGACTGAACTGCGCATGTCAGTGTCTGTTCTAGGTCACAGCATAAAATCACGACAAAACCACCCAAATAGTATCATATTTCGCGTGCTCTAAGTCTTGTTAATATGAGTACGCACGGACTCATGAAAACTAAACTTACATCAGATAAGAGTTCCTTCTCTACTGGTACACAGACCTTGACACACTAATTGCTTACTGGAAATCCCGGCACGTGATAGTACTATTATACATCGGTCTTACCGAACACGTGAACAGAAGTGACGCTGTAGTCCAGCGCTCCGCGAGGAATTTAGTCCAGCTGTCAACTGAACACTTTAAGACCAAAGATTATCATGCATTGAAATGATCAGAGTAATAAATGTTTATATATGCTTTACATTTAAAATTATATAATCTGTAAAAAAGAAAAGATCGTTAAAGCGGAATATTTTGTTTTCATTATATATTTATAATTTTATCGATGAACTGAGCGAACATCTGCTATAAACTTTATTTATTTATTTATTGATTTATTTATTGAGTTATTTAATTATTTAATTATTTGTTTGTTTTTTACTTTTATTTGTTTATTTTACTGTGTTTTATTTCATTTCATTTTATTTATTTTCTCTTAATTAATTAATTTATTTCACTTTACTTTTCATAACTTTTTATTTATTTTACGGTATTTTATTTTACTTATTTACTTATTTATTTATTTAACTAAACGGTTAAAATTTCATAATTCTTTGTGTTTTAAACCGAATGTTAATTTTTCTTTATTTTTCGTTTTGTAAAATAAAAGATGTTGCCTCGCTAATGAAAAATAAGAAAATAAAAAGGTATCGGTGTTCAATTTTATTTTCACCAACACTAACAACAACAACAACAACAAATTTATTTATCTTTAATAATAATAATGTATTCAAACTTTGTCAATCCGTCTATTAGTAATTCGGTGACATAACATCTATTTATAGCCCAATTCCCGAATAAAACGTGGATTTATTAAACATCTGAAATCTTCTTCGAAGGAAAAAACAAGTCAACAACATAGTGTTAATATGCTGTTATTCAAAATGCTGGCAACTGTTCAAAGAATGCTATATTACAGTGTCAAAAATATTTTAAATAATATTGATGTGTGTGTGTGTATGTGAATTTAACAAATTTAATTGAAGAAAATGTATAATCTCTATTTATACCTAATTAGCAACTAACTAGCAACAACAACAGCAATAATAAGAAATAAACGAATAAATAAATAAATAATAATAATAATAGTAATAATAATAACAACAACAACAATAATAATTAATTATAATAACGGTTATTATGATGGTTTTAAGAGTAAGGTGGTGAATCTAAGCTGTTCATCTTCAACAGAATAGAGTTGAGATAATAATAAACATTTTTATTTAATTTAACATTGTTTAAGTTGATAAAATGTAATGTATGTGTATGTGTATATACAGTGTCACTGACTTTCAGGTAGTCAGTAGCTCTAATGTAGGAAGCAACAAAACTTTCTTTGTATCTTCGTACTAAAGACTAATATGCTAAAATTATCTGTGAGTATTCAAAGCCTGACAAACATGAAAGAAATCCCTTCACTGGTAATATATATTAAACAAACGTATGAACACATGCATAATGTAATAAGAAACCATGAGGAATTGTTCCACAGTTCTTAACTAACCAACAAAAACAACAAATGTACTTTTATGAAAAAGTGGCTCATGTTATTTGTCAACGTGTACCCGACCTTGCAGCTTGATTTGATAAAAAAAAATTCCACTGTGTGATACACAGACTACATCTTTTCCTTTTGTTGTTTATGGCTTAGTTGACACAGGACTAGAAATTACGCTGTACTCTTTATTTAACAATAATGTCAAAAGCAATCGTAATAATAATAACAACAACAACAACAACAACAACTACTGTTAGTAATACGCTTGACTAATATCTACATACAGCTTGGGTGGGAAGCCCAGTTCCCGAAGAAAATTATTTTTCTCTGAAAGGAGGTCGACGACGCCATACAACCTTTTCAAAGTAGCTGGTATAAAAATCAACGCAGCCTGTCAGAAAGCGTTTCTATCGTAGACGTGCTTCACTCCATTGTGAACACAGAGGCAGCCTAATTTAGTAAGTACATGTTTTACTTATTTCATAGGTTATAAATATTTATATAAAATTATAATTTCACTTATTTCACAGGTTATATTTATTTATATAAAAGTATAATTTCACTTATTTAATATGATATATATATTTATATAAAATTATAATTTCACTTATTTCATAGGTTATATATATCTATATAAAATAATAAATTCACATTGCTGTTTAAGATTTTTCCACGCCCAAATTTCGCTTGTATAATACTAAGTGATATTACATCAACTTGAAAAAACAAAACATCGCGGTAAATTCGATAAGTATCTAGCACATGCGTTGGCAGGTAAGAATAATAACAGCCACAGAAAATACAGCACTCATTTATTTGTCTGGTATCTCGAAAATGTGCAAAATGCACGTGCAAGTCGTGCCACTGGCAGCTTAATGTGACAGTTCTATGGTTAAAAAGCAGGAAAACTGACTTACAGATTTACGTTCCGATCTATAAACAATAACGTTCACGACAGTTTGAATTTCTGGCACTGAGAGGAAACCAGCCCTGGACGTGATCTTTCGAGGACGATACAATATCGGCAAACAGAGCGGATATGTAGAATGAGGACCAGGCAAGCTTTGACAGGTTTTTTTCTGCGTTTGCACTAAACGAACCAGCCAAGGTTTAAGGAACGGATAAAGAGAACATTACCTCAAGTTTCGTTTTCCTCCGAGTCAATTTTTCTGCAGAACCAGACGATCTGCCTACGAAGGTGATTAAATGTGTTATTCAAACTTTGACAGTACTTTAGTCAAGGTATTTTCCTTCTTGCTTGTGAAATCTGATCTCTGCTGGTTTACGAGAACATCGAACTTTCCGCTATTAAGCCCTACCCGATTTCACCGAGTGCTGTTGTTTGTTTTTGAATTTTTCACAATAAAAAACACATTTTAGTTATTTAATTAAATCATGAAAATCTTCGAGCTCGAACTGTTTTCTAACTTCTTGGAAAAATAAGATGGTTTGGCTGTAGAATACTGGAAACGAGCCATCATCGCCTTCATTAGTCACGCGATCACAATATTACCACCTGTTTGCATATTTATTCCACTTCAGGGCATTGCATGTTTATTGCGCTTTGACACATTATGTTATTTCAAGCTGTTTTTCTGTTACTTTCATTTTTTTACATTGTTTTCATTCTTGGAAAGTTATGTCTTTGATTGCCAATCAATCATATTTATTTTTCTTGAGAGAAAAAAATATTTATTATTATAATTTTTTTAAATCCTCCTCTTTTTCCAGTGATATAAATTAGTTCGGACGAAAAACTCTCCTCTTTAAACTCCCCAACAATTGGAAACAAATTTTTGGTATCAGATACCAAGGTTTACATCAGGAGGATTATCTGCTCCATTGAACATCGCTGTGTTGTCATATTGGATTTCAGTGGTGAGTATTTGTACACAGTGGTTTACAAGGCATTCACTGAAAATTGATAAATCAAGCCTCGCATTTTCAAATTTATTTATTTATTTGTTTATAATTATTATTATTTTTTTTTATTGTTTTTTATTACATCGCCTTAAGAATATTATTTCATTTTTTGTTTTGTTTTTTGACCTCACACAGGAACATGTAAAATATATCTTGGTATTATTTATTTCATTTTTTTTTTCTTTTAAAGAATATTATATAGAGCTATATGTACGTGTGTATATTGTGTGTGAATTTGTCTTGGTAATAGTTATTATTTTATTTATTTAACCATTCTTAAAAAGTTTTATATTTGTGTGTATATAAGTTAATTTTTGTTTTTGTGTTTGTGTTCTGGAATAATGTTATATATATAAATGTGTATATTGTATTTGCGTATTTATCTTGGTATTATTTATTACTACTCACAATTGTTTTCCTTATGGTCGTGTTTTACAGATTACTTCTAAAGGAAATAAAAGTTGTTACACAAAATGGTACCAGTTCGTCCAGTCCTTGTCATTTCCCTTATGGTACTAAACTTCATACTCATCAGTTTCATTGTATCTGTAACATTAAACGAATTTCTGAACAGAGAAACCAACTTGTTGTTTGACAAGGAACTGTGTGTGAAAATCTCGTGCAAACCAGGAGAAAACTGTTGTGATGACAAATTTACGACCAGAACCAGGAACAATATCACGTATTGCTGTTACAGAGATGGAGAAAAAGTAATAAGTGAAATTATGAAAAAGGTAAATTCTGTATTTAGTTCTAAAAACTTATATTCCATAAATACATTAAATGGAAAAAATAATGTTTTCTGTAGATATGAAATTAAGAAAGAGCTACATTCTGTATAAAAATATTGAAAAGTTAAATTCATTATAAATGAAATTTAAAAAAAAAGAAAAGAAAAAAAAATCCATATACGTTTAATAATATTTGAATTGAGAAAAGGAGAAATTAATAGTTCTGAAAAATATTTATCAATTTAATATTGATTATTGTGGACTAGTTTCAAATTGGTTATTAACATTCTTTTTAGAAACTGAGTGAAAGTCATACAAAAGCTGAGAAAAGTGGTAAGTTAACACACACATACACACACACAGACATACGTAAAACACAAAATCACAAAACACAAAGTCATAAACACAGATACACATATATATAAACACAGACAGACAAACATAAACAGATCATAAACACTCAGGCACACATCTTTAAATATCCAAAACAATTATGTAATGACGTGCAAAACTCTATGTATGTAAAATGGATCAGATATGACAAAAGTAAGTGTCGCCAAACTTAAGCAGATCAGAGATGTCGCTGATCTTTTGAATTTAGATAATAAAAAATAGTGTGTACGAATCTATGTATGTATGTATGAATCTATATATTTATACATGTATCAGTAGTCTACATGTGTCTGTATATATATATATATATATTTCAGAACAGAAACTTAAACAGATCAGAGAGGTCGCTTACAGTCTGAATAATAAAAACAATGTGAAGACATCGGCTCATCTACAGATGGAAGTGAATGCAACATATGACAAAAAGTAATAAAAACAAATATTAGTAGTTAGTAGTAGTAGTAGTAGTAGTAGTAGTAGTAGTAGTAGTAGTAGTAGTAGTAGTAGTAGAGTAGTAGTATTAGTAGTAGCAGAGTTATTTACTCTGTTAAAAGAGGAGATTTGGTAATAAATGTGGTAGTAGTAAAATAGAAGTAATAGTAGTAGTTTCTCTGGTAAAAGTAGTTGTAGTAGTAATCACATAGTTATTAGTAGTGGTTAGGAAATAATAGAAGAAACTGTGATAACAATAGTATTAGCACGTTAGTAGTAAAAATATCAATGATGGTACTAAAGTAGTCAATAGCAGGAGTTTGTAGTAGTTATAGAAATATATTAGTAATATTAACTACAACTGTTGACAATTTAAAATAAAAATATTATTAAAAAATAATTTATTCTTACAAACATTTCAGAGAATCCAAAGCCTTTAATCAAATGGACGTCGTCTGGAAAAAGATCGTTTGTGAAAGGAGGTGTGGCTGTTGTCGCTGACGGGATTCAAGTCAAAGAATCTGCTTACTACTTCATATACAGCAACGTTGTATTCCATGCCAACCAAGTGAGAGAGCTAGAATACGCTAGGCTGTGTCACTCAATTGAAAAATATCCAAATTATGAAGTCCTCTACAGAAATCCTCAAACAACATGCAAAATACGAAGATAATGCAGGTTTTGTTCCTTCCTACATTGGAGCTGTTTACTACCTGAAAGCCAATGACACTGTAGTGGTGAGAACATCAGTTGTGAACAGAATTTTGAGAGATCCTGAGACAACCTACTTTGGCCTGTATATGCTGTAAAATTGTTACGAGAGGCCTGAATTATAACTGTTCATATATAATTTTCTGTACGCCCACTGTATCTATGGACTTGTATATATAAAACGAACCTTTTACTTTAACATTATCCTGAAACATTTATATTAGACATACTTGGATCTTTCTTTAAAGTCTTCAATGGGGGTATAATAATAATAATAATAATAATAATAATAATAATAATAATAATAATAATAATAATTTTGTGGTTTTTTGTGAATTGTGATGTTGGTATATCTAACCTTTTTAAATTTATTTTTATATTTCTTCCATTAATAATTAGTTATGCTATTGGAATATGATTTAAAATGATTACATAATTGCTGGCGATACATGAACTGAATAAGAGTAATTAACAACGAAGCGCAGGAAGCCTCATTCAATCAGTACTGCTGTACTATTAGACATTATTAATGTACTATGAGACATTATTATTGTATTGCAGTTCACAAAGCCACGCAGTTTGCCCAGGACAGATTTGTATCACTGGATCCCGAGAGTCATGAATACTAACAAGTAATAGATAATTTTCTGTTACTTGCTTGCAACTACAAAATTACAAGATATTTTTGCAACACACTGGGCTTTCCACCCAAGCTATAAATAAGTTGTCAGGTCACTAGGTAAAGTTGTCAACCGAATTACTAATAGACGGATTTAGAAAGTATGAATGCACTATTATTGATATAAATAAATGCATCTGTTGTTTGGTTGTTGTTGTTATTGTTGTTGAAAATGAATATGAACACCGATACTTTTATAATTTTTATTATTATTAATTTTTTATTTTTCTTTGAGGTCTGTTCATTAACAAAGCAGTAACTAGGTCATGAACGCCATTTGCAAGACAGTGCACCCATTCATAAGACTGTTTTAAAAATGTGTGTGTATGTGTGTGTTTCTTAAGATTAAGGTTTCTGAGAAATAATAAATAACATTCTTCTAGAACTGAGCTTTCCATCCAGGCTATAAATTGTACGTCATAATCAGTAATGGATCAAATAAAGATTTAAAACAACAAGAAAAAAAAAAAAAAAAAAAAAAAAGGCAAAAATATAAATTAATTAAAAACAACGGTAAAAATAAATAAATAATTAAAAAATGAAAATTAAAATAAAAATAAAAAAATTTAAGAGTATATTTGTGTGTGCTTGCACAGTATGATAAGTTGACATATTTGTCAAAAGAGTCAGTTTTTTGTTTTTTGTGTTGTTGTTGTCTGTATTTCATTTATTTCTGCTCTGAATAAGGTCATACAGTTAACTGCAAAGATCAATTAAACTGACATAAAAGTACGTACGTGTGTATAAAATGAATTTGTAGATATTCCACAATGCACATTTACCCATCTTAATAGATTTTATCCAATAAGTTGAATAACTTTACATATTAACATTTTCCATAGCGTCACTGACAGTGTCTGTTCTACGTGACAGCATAAAAACACTACACACTGTAACGCGTCCTAACTCTTGCTAATACGCATGCGCATGTATTGAACAAAGCTAAAATTTATATCACGTGATGGCTCCCCTTTCGTCTCTTTGATACAGTGACCTTGACATACTGATTGTTTACTGGAATAACCTGAATGTTATACTATTATTATACAAGTTTGAATGCGTTTTGGAAAGTCGTGGAAACTCGTCACTGTGTTTTTAAGGACCTTTAATCTTTTGGAAAATTATGTCTAAACCGTAAATAAAATGTAGGAAAAACTAGTTTGTTTCACTAATATTTAGGCCCGACCCATCGCCCTGGTTTAGCCAATATAGCGTAGACAACGAAAATGGTTCCGTTTTCAGGCTGTCTGAGCAAACCCATAAGGAGTAGTATTTCGTTCATTTTAACGTTAGGGAAATAAGAAGAAAGTAACGCGAAAACTTTTTGTGAAGCAATATTTCATGTATTCATATTTCTGGCAATTCGCCTTACATATCATCATAGTCATGTCCACTCCAAGAACAAAAGCTGTCCCAAAACTAATCCTACATCTGCAAGTATTTGTAAAGAGGCATGCGCGGAAAAGTGACAGGAAGTTATTAATTAACATAATTTATATATATAATCATGCATTTCATCAGACGTTGTTCTCTGCTTTTTAAATAAGAATTTTTTTAATAATTTCAGTTTTTATTATCTCTGAAGTGTCAAGAACGTTGTATTTACGTTTATATGAGATGGAAATATCACCAACGTAGAATGAAATTTACACACTGCTGTCAAAAATACGTGATTGGTTACAGGATTCGCTTGGCTGGTCCTAATGTAGTAAATATTATGTAAATTATTGTACTACTCGTAGTTTATTAATATGATTACTGTGTTTTTTTATTTAACGACGTCACTAAATACATTTTTAATCAACCGTTATATGACCCCATATTTACTGTTAAAGACCACATAGATATACATCGTAAGATAAAATTCTACTCCGGAAAACAACGCACTCTACTCTGTTTTGAAAAAAAGCCAGGAATAATTCATATACATATATATATATATATATGTATATTCATATATATATATATAATTACATAGCTTAATCTACTTAATATTGATGTAGATAATAAATAAATAAACAGTACAACAAAAATAACTTTTTAATAACTAAATGGAAAATAAAATATATTACAGTCATTTATCTGATTATCACACATCTTTTCTTCAAACGCTTGCTTCATAGGAAAAGTTTCGAAAACTAACAGACGGATAGAGTTCTCTGAAAAAAAGAAATAATAATAACAACAACAACAACAATAATAATAATAATAATAATAATAATAAGAAGAAGAAGAAGAAGAAGAAGAAGAAAAAAAGAATAGTAATGATGACGGTGAATACTCAGTACATGTCTTTGGAGCTACTAAGAAAATTCGATTAAATGAAATACAAATATTAAACGTATTTTAAAATATTGGTAATTATTTTTATTTTTATCTCTTTCTCTGCCCATCCAGTCTTTCCCCAGTTCCGTTGTTTCTCTGTGTAATCTATGTAAATTGTCTCCCTTTAGTAGTACTAATATATGTATGCTCTCTCTCTCTCTCTCTCTCTCTCTCTCTCTCTCTCTCTCTCTCTCTCTCTCTCTCTCTCTCTCTCTCTCTCTCTCTCTCTATGTCTATTACGTACATTGTCTGCAGTTTTATAAGGAAAGTATCATTTATTATTAAAGAATAACGATATAATTTACACATAAATTATCAGAGGATTCATCGTGAAAAAAACAGTAGTATATGATACCACTGCCCGGTCACAGCTCATTCTCTTTATGTACATATAATAACTTGTGATTAAACAACACTTACACATTCCACAAGCAGTAGATACCAGTGTCTATAACTAACACAACTGTTCCTGAAACTATTCCAATAGTTACGTAAAAAACCTCTGAAATAAACAACAACAAATCATATAAATAAGTAAATAAATAAATAAATAAATAAATAAAATAATAATAATAATAATAATAATAATAATAATAATAATAATAATAATAATAATAATAATAATAATAATAATATCAGTAATATTAAGAATAATGTTGAATAAAATTTATTAAATAAAAATTAGATCTTAAAAACTTTAGATTTGCTTTGTTTGTTTTCCAGACTGAAAACTTTTCGTATCTTTCTCGTACTCTGTACTCTGACTCTGTGTCTCACTCAAACGCACGTTCGCACACACACACACATCGAACAGTGAATACCGTTCTTCGCCTTTTACTTATTTATTTATTTATAGTGCACTAAATCAGCTGTAGATTATTTATAATTATAATCAATTCTGTTAAAATTAGTAGTATCTCTCTGAAATACTCTTTACGTTATCCTGTTGAAAACTAATCTTTGTTTTCTCGTTGTGTTAAATAGTTCTCAGGTATTCTCGACTTTTGTAAAGAAACAGAGAGAGAGAGAGAGAGAGAGAGAGAGAGAGAGAGAGAGAGAGAGAGAGAGAGAGAGAGAGAGAGAGAGAGAGAGAGAGAGAGAGAGAGAGAGAGAGAGAGAGAGAGAGAGAGAGAGAGAGAGAGAGAGAGAGAGATATGAAATATTGAGAAGATTTATTTGCATACATTATCACATACACAGGATTTCTATAATAGAAACAGTGAGTCATCTTGACAGCTCATGACGAAGGTAACGATGACGTATTTAGAGAGAAAACTGAAAACCTAAAACTCTGTTTGAAGATATTCGACTAGGTGTTAAGAAATTCTGTATTCAGGTGAGCATTAAGTTTACCTGTCTCTGCACAGGTGTGTGTTGAAATGTTGGGTACTGGTTTGGAATGTGTGAATGTATGTTTGTGAGTATGTCTATGCATGTGTGCATGCACATCCTGTCTCTGTGTGGATGTTTACATGCACATGTGTGTTTTTATGTATGCACATGTCTCTATGTGTTTACATGTGTGTGTGTGTCTCTGTGTGTTTCTGTTTGTGTGTGTGGTATGTGTCTGTGCATGTGTGTTTTGTATGTAATGGTAGGTATGTATTTGCCTGTCTCTATGTGTTTACATGTTTGTGTGTGTGGTATGTGTCTGTGCATGTGTGTTTTGTATGTAATGGTAGGTATGTATTTGCCTGTCTCTATGTGTTTACATGTTTGTGCTTGATAGATAATTATGTACTAGGTAGGTTAATCGTAATGAATACTCGTTTTTATTGATGTATTACAACAGACGTCTGTATTCCGTGTATTAGTGTGTGTGTTTATACACGTATATTAGTGTATATCAATGCAGAAGTCTAGACAGAGAATATTAAGGAAGATAATTCTTTCGTACTTAAGGACCATTTTCTCAAATAATGATCGTTATTGTTGTTGTTATTGTGATATCAATGTCATCATTATTATTTATATTTTTAAGGATTTTACCGCTATTGTTGTTGTTATAATTATTGTTATTGTAATTATTAATGTTGATGACATTTTTTGGCAGTTAATATTATCCATCTAATATTATTTTTCATCCTGGTAGTCTAAACACTTTTTACACCAAATGCTGATGTCACTGTAGTTGTGTGTCTCCTTTTGCTTATTATTATTATTATTATTATTATTATTATTATTATTTATGTATGTATGTATATATGTATGTTTTTAAGAGTATATATATGTTTCTGTCTGATATGTGTATCCATGTTTATATATACGTGTCAATTAATACATGAGTATTAGAGTGAGCTTGTTGTGCATATATATATATATACTAAGGAAGATAACTCTTTCATACTCAAGGGCTTTTATCTCAAAAAATGCCTGTTGTTGTTAATGCAATATCATTATTATTATTATTATTATTATTATTATTGTTATTGCTGTTGTTATTTATAACTATTGTTATTGTAATTATTGTTGTTGATGACATTTTTTGGCAGTTAATATTTTCTTTTAATTTTATTTTTCATCCAGGTATTCCAAACACTTTTTATCCCAAATGCAGTTGTCACGGTAGTCTCCTTGTTCATGGCAGAATACACGTATCAGAAGTCGTGCTTAGCTAGCAAAGTTTAAACAGACTGGGTCTCCATTACGATTTAGTAAGTGGTATCTGTGAGTTTATTTGTTTATTTTTAAATAATTTTATATTTCTTTTTTAGATGTAAAAAGGACAAATGTTGCAGAATGACGTAATTAGAACATCCAGGAATACGGTATTAATTCAATACAGTACATACCATGTAATTTATACATTCTAATATACAATATTAAAGATTATATAATAGGGTAGAGTACATACTATTTAAATTATATATCCAGGGATATAGTATTAAAGATTAATAGAGTGCAGTACATATCATGTAATTTATATACCAAGTGATACAGTATGATTTCTGTACGGTAACCTTAAAGATCGTTACATTAAAGTATGTATCCTGTAATTTACAAATCAAAGGATGTAGTACTAAATATTCAGTACAGCAAATACCAACCTCGGCATGGACATCAACTGCACTGTAGAGGGAAGCAAACAGCAGCGGGAGTACGTCATCTCAGCGACTGGATGTCAGCTTAATCCAGTGTGGCCCAAGTTTTATAAAAGGTGATTACAGGAGAGAGAGAGAGAGAGAGAGAGAGAGAGAGAGAGAGAGAGAGAGAGAGAGAGAGAGAGAGAGAGAGAGAGAGAGAGAGAGAGAGAGAGAGAGAGAGAGAGATAAGGAGACGGGGGAAAGAGACAGAGCGAAAGAGAGTGATAGAGAGACAGGGACAAAGAGAGATAAAGAGACAGAGAGAAAGGAAGAGAAAAAGACAGAGAGAGAGAAAGATAGAGAAAGAGAGACAGACAAAGACAGAAAAAGAAACAGATAGATAGAGAGAGACAGAGAGAAGTGGCAGAAAGAAAACACAGAGCGAGAGAGACATAGAGATAGAAACAGAGACAGAGACGGAGAGAGGCAGAGAGACTGAAAGAGAGAGAAAGAGAGAGACAGAGAGAGAAAAAGAGAGAGAAACAGTGACAGAGAGACAGAGCGAAAGAGAGTGAAAGAGAAACAGAGAAAAAGAGAGATAAAGAGACAGAGAAAGACAGAGAAAGAGAGAAAAAGACACAAAGAGAGACAGAGAGAGAAAGAAAGACAGAGAGAAAGAGGGAGAAAGAGAGACACTGCCAGGAACAGAGAGAGAAAGAGAGACAGAGAGAAACAGAGAGAAAGAGAGACAGACAAAGAGAAAGAGGGAGAAAGACAGACACAGAGAGAGAGAGACAAAAAGAAAGAGGGTGAAAGAGAGACACAGAGAGAGACAAAGAGAAAGGGAGACGCAGAGAGAAAGAGACAGAAAGAGAGACAGAGGGAAAGTGAGAGAAAAAGAGATAGACAGGAAAGAGAAATAGAGAAAGAGAGGCAGGGAAAGAGAGAGAGAGAGAGAGAGAGAGAGAGAGAGAGAGAGAGAGAGAGAGAGAGAGAGAGAGAAGAAGAAGAAGAAGAAAGAAGATGGAAAAACAGAAAATCATTCACAAAAGATGGACTCTGCTTCAGGTTTTATTTACTATTATTTTAGGTTCTATTCACATTATACAATGAAGATTCTTGTACACTGGATATCCTTTGTACAGTGGATGCTCTAGTACAGTTGATATTCTATGTACAATATGTGTTCTTCTGCAGTGGATGTTCTGTATACAGTGGTTATTCTACAGTCTATTGCTGTCTTTTTTGTTGTAATTTCATTATTATTATTATTTTTACTATTATTGTTATTGCTGTTGTTATTTATAACTATTGTTATTGTAATTATTTTTCTTGATGACATTTTTTGGCAGTTAATATTTTGTTTCAATTTTATTTTTCATCCAGGTATTCCAAACACTTTTTATCCCAAATGCTGTTGTCTCAGTAGTTGTGTGTCTCCTTGTTTATGGAACTGTACACGTGTCAGAGGTCGTGCTAACCGAGCAAAGTTTCAAAAGACTGGGTCTCCATTACCATTTAGTAATTGGTACCTGTAAGTTTGTTTATTTTCAAATAATTTTATATTTCTTTTTTAGATGTAACTCGAAAAAGGACAAAAGTTCCAAATGACGTAATTTGAACATCCAGGAATACAGTGTTATTCCAGTACAGTACACACGATGTAATTTATACATTCTAATATACAATATTAGTGATTATATAATAGGGTACAGTACATACTATGTAAATTATATATCCAGGGATACAGTATTAAAGATTAATAGAGTGCAGTAGATATCATGTATTTTATATACCAAGTGATACAGTATTATTCCAGTACGGTAACCTTAAAGATCGTTACAATACACTATGTATCCTGTAATATTAAATATATTCAGTATTGCAAATACAATGTATTCAGTGTATGATATTATAAAACTGACATACTGTGATGTAGAACATACAGTGTATCTGAATATATATAATTTTGTAATTTCAGAACGGATTCACAGACCTCCAAGCTGAAATGATCAACAGTCGACTTGTTTCTCATGCAGAACAAATAAACACAGTGGAACTTCCTTTGTACCAGAGCTGGATGGCAGCGTATTTAGAACGTCATGAACGTGCACTGCAACTACACCAGCAGCAGCTGACAACACTGCAGTTTGTACACAATGAGACATTCAGATTATTCTGCTCAGTTTTAAATAAATTGATTATTATTATTATTATTATTATTATTATTATTGTTGTTGTTGTTAATGTTGTTGTTGTTGCTGTTGTTTGTGTTAATTTATTCATTAATTCATTTATTTATTTGGTTTCTGATCATTATAGTTACTTTAATGTTATCATTATAAGTTAAATTGTTGGTTTGTTAAATTAATCACACACACACACACACACACAGACACACACACACACATACACACATTATATTTGAACTAATCTTACCCCATGAAATTAATTCATTTTTTCACTTCCTCTCTTTTTCATCTTTTAACAGATCTCGTTTTGTCAGGCTAAGAATAATTTTCGAAACTAGCGATTATCAGACAATCAAAGATACATGAAAAGAAATTAATTTAAACCTAACAAAATTACATTCTGATATCTGTGCATAATGTGTATATTTTATAGACAGTATGTTAAATATTGCTGTTATATAACCATGTACATATCATATACTTATATAGATACGCCTACATACGTGCACATCTACACACACACACACATGTATCATGACTAAGTTTTACTAGTTATGCTCTCGTCCTTCACTGTTTGATTTGCTGTCTAAAAAAAAACTTTAAAAAAACGACAATAATAACAATGGTAGCTGACTGGAAAACTTTTAAAAATCCCCAGTAAATTATCTTTAAAAGTAATTCTACCCGAGCAGTGTTTATAAACAGTCATACAAAATACCCGGCCCACGTGTTTAAGATATTCACTGATTTCAGGCTTGGAAATGTTTACCTAACGTGTGATTGCACCGATTTTACAGTCTGTTTGAATCACGTGATCACTGTTATCTCTAGTCCATATAAGCATGTTGAACAACTGACACGATTTTAAATATAAATTAATACAAATAAACAGTTTTTGTCTGTCATAGAATAATCTAAATGTTATAACTGTGCGCCTCCGTGGATCTTGTGTAGATATATACTGTAGTGTATAGCTGGAGTGTATTAGGACATTTGAAATTAGATAGTGTAGATGTTCTGGATTACATTTTTTATAATTTGTTTAGGGTTAGACTGTTGAATAGTGACTAGTTAATAGTCAGACGTTACGTTTTCCTTTCTTTGTTTCTGTTCATGCACGTATATCAGATGTACCTGACGTAGTTGTTATTTTTTTGATGTTTTTTGTTTTTCATCTGAAACAGTTAAGTGCGAATATTAACTAAATGTGTGTAATAGTATGCACGTGTGTATAAAATGACTTTGTAGATGTACCACAATTCACGTTTACCTACATTAATTATTTTTACCCAGTAAGTTGAATAACCTTACATATTAACATTTTTTATCAGTACACTTCCACTTTGCCACGTCACTGAGTAAACTGCGCATGTCAGTGTCTGTTCTAGACCAGAACAGCACCCTATTTCGCGAGCTTAACTCTTGTTAATACGACTGACCATGAAAGCTAAATTTACATCAGATAAGAGTTTCCTCATTCTTGGTACACAGACCTTAATCTGACTAGAATTCCAGTCACGTGATAGTACTATTATATGTCGGTTAGTATCACTTACCGAACACGTGAACAGAAGTAACACTGTAGTCCAGGGGTCCGTAAGGAATTTAGTCCGGTCTGTCAACTGAACACTTTTTTTTTCCTTTAAATCTCCAGATCAAAGCAGCTTTGCTTCCTAGTATCCCTTTTTGATGATCAGTATATAAGTTAAAACAGAGAGAGAGAGAGAGAGAGAGAGAGAGAGAGAGAGAGAGAGAGAGAGAGAGAGAGAGAGAGAGAGAGAGAGAGAGAGAGAGAGAGAGAAAGAGAGAGAGAATGAATGTGTGCTGTATTCAGTGAATAAATAATCAAATATTACTGGTTTTCTATATGAATTGACTGATGAAAGTTAAATGTTCGCTGATTGGTTTATAATGAATAATACTAGTTAAGTGTTCTTTATACAGTATGTACTCATGCATTGAAATTATCAGAGTAATAAATGTTTATATATACGCTACATTTAAAATTTCATGTAACGTCTGCATAATAAACAATATATTTAAAGCATTTTTTTAATTTTTTTTTTTCACAATAACACTTTTCTTTTTAAAAGCATTCCAGAATCATAAATATTATGGTTATTAATTTTATTTGCACTATTATCATCAACATCATTATTCATTTTATTATAACTATCATAATTATCATTAACTTTATTACCAATATCATCTTCATCATTATTACTACTGCTATGTTATTACTATATAATTTTGATTACTAGGATTATTCTTTCTACTACTGCTGTTTATATTAGTGCTGCTGCTGCTACTACTACTATTAAATTTATCATCATCATCATCATTATAATTAGTTTTGTTTGCTGCTGTCATTGTTGTTAAATAAAGACTACAGCGTTACCTCTAGTAAGATGTTCATAACTTTTATTACTTGGATAATTACTTTAAGTGTAGTAAAAATGTCTTGTTATGCATTTGTCATTGTCTTCTTTTTCTTCTTTTCTCTTCTAAATATCAAGTAAAATTAATGAAAATAGTTTTCAACGCACTTTTCACTTATACACCAGTCAGTGACATGATTTAAGTTTTATTTTACGAAGGATAATTTGTATACTTTATAGACAATATGTTAAATACTGCTGTTATATAACTATGTTCATATCACACACACACACACACACACACACACACACACACACACACACACACACAGCCAACTGAACACTTGGACTCCAATTATTACATTCACTTGGCCCTCGTTCACAAACACACAGCTGACTGGCCACCTCTCTTCTCTGTGTGTTTGCGCCCGCTAATAGTATGTGACTTATTTGTACTGTTTTGTTTTTTGTTCATTATTGTTGTTGTTGTTTAGGTTTTTGGTTGTTTAGTTGTTGCTGTTTTTTGTGCTTTTTCCCACCTGAACTCTGAACGTTAATATTAATAATAACAAGAAATATAACGGTAACAACCAGCAATAAATGCACGTAGTTTATTTGTGAACATTATGCAAATTTGATTCTAAGCATGTCATCCTCTCCATTAGGCTATATTTTTCTGTTAACCAATCAAAATGTGGTTTGAAGGACAACGCGTCATCGGAAAAAAAAACAGTTTATGGGAAACTTAACTTTGTGTTCGTTTTCAATGCAATATTATTATCTTCTAAAGTGCATCTGTCTCTAACACATAATATAAAAATCATTTCGTTATCGAAAAGGAAGTAAAAGGCAGTATATATTTTTGCAAGATATGTCATTATTTTCCTATAGTCTTATTTTAATTGTTTGAAAAAGTATTCTGTTGTTTGTATAGTATCTGTTGCTAGCTTTTCTCTCTCTGCGTGTGTGTGTGTGTGTGCGTGTGTGGTTTTATTTATTATTTTTTTTGGACGAATGTTACTTATGTGTGTGTCTTTATCTTGGTACTAATAACATTTTTATCATGTTTGACACAGACTGTATCTAAAGGAAAATGAAGTACTAAACTTGATACTTATCTGTTTTATAAATACATTAAATGCAACAAAAAAACAACAACAGAAAAATAAGTTTTATATAAAAATAGGTAAATTTTATATAAAAATATTAAATAGTTAAGTTCATTACAAACGAAATAAAAAAAAAAAAAAAAATCCATATACGTTTAGTAATATTTAAATTATGAAAAGGAGAAATTAATTGTGCTGAAAAATATTTATAAATTTAAACGATTAAAATAGACGAGTTTCAAATTGGTTATTAACATTCTTTTTAGAAACTGAGTGAAAGTCATACAAAAGCTGAGAAAAGTGGAAAATTAACACAGGCACAAGCACAAATTGGTTTTGACATATTGGAAAAGTAAATTACAAAAGTGTTAAGTTTAAATGGAAGCAGAAGAGAAGAGAGAATCTGAACACCACATGCACGTGTGACGTCTGCGTGTCAACTGATCAACACAGCTGAGAGAAGCTTTAGCGCGTGACTGAATGAAAAACGGACTTAAACACATGCATTGTACCCGTTTGTACCATTTATTTCGAGAAATTAGCTATTAAATTTTTATTTATATAATTTGTTAAAAAGAAAAAATCGTTAAAGGAGGATATTTTTTTATTATATATTTATAATTTATCGATGATTTGAGCGTAAAAGGTGAATAAGTTTATCGATGAATTGAGCGAACATCTGCTATAAACTTTATTTATTTATTTAATTATTTGTTTATTTTTATGAGTTAATTTTACTGTATTATTTTTCTGTTAATTAATTAATTTATTTCATTTTATTTTTATCACTTTTTATTTATTTTAGGTATTTTACTTTATTTATTTATTTATTTATTTATTCATTTATTTAACTAAACAATTAATATTTCATAATTGTTTGTGTTTTAAACTGAATTTAATGTTTTCTTTATTTTTCGTTTTATAAAATAAAAGGTATTGCCTTGCAAATGAACCCACCTAGCTAGTCATAAAAAAGAAATTTAAAAAATCGTGTTCATTTTCATTTTCAACAACAGTAGTAACAACAACAACAAATTTATTTAATAATAATAATGTATTCAAACTTTGTGAATCCTTCCATTAGTAATTCGGCTGACGTAACATCTATTTATAGCCCAGTTGAGGAATAAAATGAGTATTTATTACACATCTGAAATATTCTTGGGAGGAAAAAACAAAGCTTAACATAGTGATAATATGTTGATATTCAAAAACACTG
This sequence comes from Chrysomallon squamiferum, assembly GCA_012295275.1. Classification (NCBI taxonomy): domain Eukaryota; kingdom Metazoa; phylum Mollusca; class Gastropoda; order Neomphalida; family Peltospiridae; genus Chrysomallon; species Chrysomallon squamiferum. The sequence goes on from CM022666.1 coordinate 5,537,588, forward strand.
GCAAGTAGTCAAAGAATCCTATTAGAGTATCAAAAATATTTCAAATAATATGTGTGTGTGTGTGTGTGTATGTTTGTGTGTGTGTGTGTGTGTGTATGTTTGTGTGTGTGCGTGTTTGTGTGTGTATGTTTGTGTGTGTGCGTGTTTGTGTGTGTGTGTGTATGTTTGTGTGTGTGTGTTTGTGTGTGTGTGTGTGCCTGTGTGTGTGTGTGTGTGAATTTAACAAATTTAATTGAAAAAAATGTAGAATCTCTATTTATATGGACCAAAATAACTAACAACAACAACAACTACTACTACTACTACCACAACTACAACAACAACAACAACAATAAATAAACGAATAAATAAATAAATAAATAAATAAATAAATAAATAAATAATAATAATAATAATAATAACATTAATTAATTAATTACTTAATTAATTATAAAAACAGTAGTATTATAATGGTTTCAAGCGTAAGGTGGTGAATCTAAGCTGCTCAACTTCAACAGAATAGAGTTGAGATAATAATAAACATTTTTATTTAATTTAACAATTTTTTATATTTGTAAATTGTATGTAATGTATGTGTTTGTGTATATACAGTATCACAGATTTTCAGGGAGTCAACAGCTCCAATGTAGGAAGCAACCAAATGTTCTTTCTATCTTCGTACTAAAGAATAATAAGCTAAAATTATCTGTGAGTATTCAAAGCCTGACAAACATGAAAGAAATCCCTTCACTGGTAATATCTATTAAACAAAAGTATGAACACATGCACAATTTAATAAGAAAGCATATATATGTATACACACTGTATTCAATATAGCAATAAAGAATAATATAGATCGATAGAATGATTCTAATCGGTCGCAACAATCAGGTAAGAAGAGCAAACATCTACATAACTGGATACACAGTGCGTTCCGCTCGAATAGTTCCCCACCAAATTTAAAAAAAAAAAAAAAGAAATATATATATATGTATATATATCTCGGTTCTTTTATGAAAAAGGGACTGACGTTATTTCTCAACGTGTTCCCGACTTTGCAGTTTGACGTGTGTCGCCAGATCTTTGTTTGAAACCAGAGTCCGTAACACCTACCACTCTGAGGTGGTAATTAATCCCGAAAAGAAGTCACAGGAAAAAAAGTCACAATGTTTTATTTAGAAATATATTAGCAATGAAAGATAGATTAAACACATTTTGTCAGAGTATTTTGTTAATGTTCTTTGATTTTAATGTTGATGGTTTAGGCTGATGTTCCTCCCGATATCACAAAAAATTCTGCGGCAGCATACACGAACCCTTCATAACATATTCTGATACCACCCTTATTGGTATGAGTAACTTCCATATCAAACATACTTCTGATACTAGAGCAAGCTGGAGAATATATAGTAAAACACATTTTAACATGGAACATTTTATAAATCATTTACAATAGGAAGCTCTAAGTTTAAATGTATCCTAATCAGTAAGCTGGACCCAAGCATCACCCCTGCACAATATGAAGACTCTTTCTTTAATCCTGCCTAATTAATAAGTGTAACAAGTCACCACCCCTGCACAGTATGAAACCTCTTTCTTTAACTATGATGCCACATTGCCACATTCAATAAATTCTATAAATTCATACATTTTGTTATACAAAAATTGTTACTTTTTTCCAGCCACTGAATCAACAGTCATGATACAAGTAACGTTTACAAGTGGAAGATTCTTCTGTCACAGGCAGATATTTCTGAGACATTTCAGATTCCTGGCCCTGTAGTAATAAATGGATGACTTCAGTTATTTATCCCGATTATGTATAAATGTCCACCATGTGACACACAGAATATATCCTTTCCCTTTTCTTTTCTTTTTTTTAATTATTTATTTATTTATTTATGGTTTGTTTGGTTGCTTATTTTTATTTTTATTTTACTCTATCCATATTTATTTTATTTTATCTTCGTGTAATTTTATTTGATTTATTTTATTGTGTTAATTAATTAATTTATATTAATATATCTTTCTGTATTTATTTATTTTACTTTACTTTTATCATTTTGTATTTTTATTTTATTTTATTTTTATCACATTTTTTAAAAATTTTAATTCAGCATATTTTATAATTTTATTTATTTTTTACCCAAATTTTCTATTTTATTTATTTAAATTTTAATTCAGCATATTTTATTTTATTTATTTAATTTATTTTTTTTTTTCAATTTTTTATTCTTATTTATTTTATTTCAAAAATTTTTTCATTTCTTTATTTTTATTTATTTTTGAATTTTTTGTTTTCATTTTGATTTTTATAAACGGAAGAGAGCTCATTTGTTTTTTCTTTATTTCTTTCTTTATTTTTTATTCCTGGCAGACTGAATCAACAGTCATGATACACTTATTTATTTATAAACGGAAGATGACTTCATGTCACTGGAAGATATTTCCACAGACATATTTTATATTCCTGGCTCTGTAATAATAAACGGATGACTACAAAGTTATTTATTCTTTATTTGTAAGATGACAAAAAGCGGGCTGGAACTTTCCACTATGTGATACACAGACTACATGTTCTACTTTTGTTGTTTATGGCTATTGACACAGGAATAAAACTTAATATGTACTCTTTATGAACAATAACGACAAAAGCAACCGCAACAATACTACTATTACTACCACAACTTATTCAACTCAACAACAACTATTTTATTCTACTACTATAAATGAATAACAAAATCTATAATATGTGAAGAATTTAATAACAATACAAACACACAAAAAATACATATAATGACTTTGCTCATTTTATTCATAGTATATTAAATGACTCGATACGAAATCTATAGCGAAGAATTTTTTATACAGAAGAAAAAAAATCAATAAATTTAAATAAAGCGTAGACGACATTCACTTAGCCAAACAAAATGATCAGTGAGCTGGTAGAGGTATATCATACGATTTTTTTTTTATAGGATGCTGGTGTAAAATCAACGGAGCCTGTCATAGAACGTATTTCATCCATTATAACACAGACGCAGCTAATTTAGGAAATTATAATTTTTACTTATTTCATAGGTTATCTATATTAAAATAAAATTATAATTTAACTTATTTCATAGGTTATATATACTAATCTAAAATTATAACATTAGCTACTATTTCTGATAAGTTATTTATACTAATATAAAATTAATTTCAGATTAACATATCTTGTTAAATATATTTATCTAAAATTATAACATTAGCTACTTTTATCTGATTTTCTTCTTTTTTTTGGACATCACATAGGAACATTATGGATGTAAATATATCTTGGTAAATATTATTTACTTTAAAACAAATTTCTTTGAAAGAATTTTATATAGAAGTGTGTGTCGATGTATGTATTGTGTGTAAATTTATCTTGGTAGTATTTATTATTTTATTTATTTATTTAACCATTCTTTAAAAGTTTTATATCTGTGTGCATGTACATGTGCATATTACGTTTTTGCTGAAATAATGTTATATATAAGTGTATGTATATTGTGTACGTGCCGGTATGGGTGTATTTTATAGTTATTATTTATTACTGATTTTTTCTTTTCTTTTGTTGATGTTTTACAGACTACTTCTCAAAAGTTGTTACATAAAATGGTACCAGTTCGTCCAGTCATTGCCATTTCTCTTATGGTACTAAACTTCATACTCATTATTTCCATTGTATCAGTAACATTAAACGAATTTCTGAACAGAGAAACCAACTTGTTGTTTGACAAGGAACTGTGTGTGAAAATCTCGTGCAAACCAGGAGAAAACTGTTGTGATGACAAATCTACGACCAGAACCAGGAACAATACCATGTATTGCTGTTACAGAGATGGAGAAAAAGTGATGAGTGAAATTATGAAACTGGTAAATTCTGTATTTAATTCTAAATACTTATATTCCATAAATACATTAAATGAATAAAAAAAATCTTTTCTGGAGATATGAAATTAAGAAAGAGTGTAATACTCTATAAAAATAATAAAAAGTTAAATTCTTTATAAATGAAATAATAATATTTGAATTATGAAAAGGAGAAATTAATAGTGCTAAGAAAATATTTATAAATTTGAATTTAATTATTGTGGACTAGTTTCAAATTGGTTATTCTTTTTAGAAACTGAGTGAAAGTCAACAAACAGTAAATCATTTACAAATCACTTTATACAAAAAAAAGATTAAGAAATAATTATACACCACTCACTGTGGGTTTTGTTTTCATTTAAGATATCGTATTTTGTTTCTAAAGTTATTTTCTTTTGTTTTCGTTTAATCATCAGCATATCTATTCGTTTTGACATATTGGAAAAGTAAATTATAAAAAGTGTTAAGTTTAAATGGAAGCAGAAGAGAAGAGAAATCTGAACACCACATGCACGTGTGACGTCTGCGTGTCAACTGATCAACACAGTGTGTATATGTGTGTGTATATATGTGTATGTATGTGTGTGTGTCAAAACAACTAATTAGCAACCACAACAACAATACAAAATAAACGAATAGATAAATAAATAAATAAATAAATAAATAAATAAATAATAATAATAATAATAATAATAATAATAATAATAATAATAATAATAATAATAATAATAATAATAATAACAATAATAATAATAATTAATTAATTAATAACTGTTATAATAACGGTTATTATAATGGTTTTAAGCGTAAAGTGGTGAATCTAAACTGCTCAACTTCAACAGAATAGAGTTGAGATAATAATAAACATTTTGTTCAATTGAACAATTTTATATATTTGTAAATTGATGTAATGTATGTTTTTTTACATACAGTGTCACTGACTTTCAGGTAGTCAACACCTCAAATGTAGGAAGCAACAAAATTTTCTTGGTGTCTTCGTACCTAAGACTAATATGCTAAAATGATCTGTGAGTATTCAAAGCCTGACAAACATCAAAACAAAAATCCCTTCACTGGTAATATCTATTAAAAACAAAAGTATGAACACATGCATAATCTAATAAGACAGCATATATACAGCACACTTTATTCTACACTGAATACAACAGACACAATTAAAAACTGTATTCAATATAGCAGTAAAAAATCATATAGACGGATAGAATAATTGTAATCGGTCGCAACAATCACGTAAGGATTATTTCAAAAGAGCAAACATCTATCTATATCTAGTTACACAGTGCGTTCAGTGGACAGCGACCGTTACCCTGGATTTGTTCAACAGTTCTTACCTCACAAAACCAAACATAAAAATATATCCGATCTCTGATGAAAAGGACTCACGTTATTTCTCAACGTGTTCCCAACCTTTGCAGAATGAAGTGTGACCGAGGTGGTAATTAATCCCGAAAAAGACACAGGAAAAATTGTCAAAATTTTTAGTTAAAATATATTAGCAATGAAAGATGGATTAAAACACATTTTGTCAAAAGTATTTTGTTAATGTTTATTTTTATTTTTAGTGTTGATGGTTTTTAATGTTGATATTCCATCCGATATCTGAAGAAGTTCTGCCACAGCATACGAACACTTCATAACAGATTTTGATACCACCCTTTATTGCTATGAATAACTTCCATATTAAACATACTTCTGATACTAAGAGCAAGCTGGAGAATATATAGTCAAACACATTTTAACATGGAACATTTTGTAAATTATTTACAATAGGAAGATCTTAGTTTAAATCTATCCTAATCAGTAAGCTGGACCCAAACATCCCCCCTTCAAAAACATGAAGACTCTTTCTTTAATCCTGCCTAATTAATAAGTCGTAACAGAACAATCACCTAATTAATAAATTATTAGAATCCTGCACAGTATGGAAACCTCTTTCTTTAATCTAACCTAATTGACCTAATCAGTAAAAAACAACAATTACCCCATGTGAACTATGATGTCACATTCAATACTCTATAAATTCATAAATTTTTTTTTTAATATACAAATTGTTACTTTTTCCAGCCACTGAATCGGTTTATTCCCGATTCTGGCAGTGTGATTTCTTTCTATCTTTCTTTCTTTTCTTTCTTTCTTTCTTTTTCTTTCTTTCTTTCTTTCTTTATTTCTTTCTTTTCTTTTATTCATTTATTTTATTTTATTCAAGCCGACTGAATCAACAGTCATGATACAAGTAACGTTTACAAGTGGAAGATTCTTCTGTCACAGGAGATATTTTTGAGACATTTTATATTCCTGGCCCTGTAATAAACGGATGATTACAGATATTTATTCTGATTACGTGTAAGATGACAAATCCCGGCTGGAACATATCTATTCGTGATACACAGACTACATGTTTTCTTTTGTTGTTTATGGTTTAGTTGACACAGGACTAGGATTACGCTGCACTCTTTATTTAGCAATAACGACAAAAGCAGCCGCAACCAACAACAACAACTACTACTACCACATCTACAACAACAAACTACTACTTATTACAACAACAATTATAGCAATAACAACTATAATATGGAAGTTTTATTTATGAACAATACAAACAGACAAAAAAAACATATATAATAACTTTGCTCATTTTATTCATGGTATTAAATGACTATACGGAAATCTATAGAGCGAAAAATTAAAACGACAGAAGAAGAAACATTAAAATAAACTTAAATAAATCAGACGACATTTCCTCTTAGCC